>CM051235.1:119964100-120526600 GCA_027917425.1 Gastrophryne carolinensis | reverse complement strand
AAACCACCCGGATCACCCAAACTAACTCTTTCCCTAGTCCTACGGTGCATGCACGCCCTTTTGTCCAATCAGTGTGCTTGGAACCGACCTGCATCCCCCGCTACCCTCTAACACAGAGAGAGCCTGCGACGGCAATAGACAAATGCCTGGAGCAGGCACGTGTCCTGGTAAATTGATAGCAGGGATACAACCGCTGCTCGCACATGTGCCGTTGGGGGGGGGGGGGGGGGGTCACACAGTGGGGCATCCCTATTCTGGATGCCCAAGAGGGGAGAGATTCCAGGGCCACTGGGGCATGGGTTTTGGTCCATAAAAAAACCTTGTAAAATAATTAAAAATAACCTATGTAATGCATATGGCTGGTACCACTAAATGTTTTAATGCTATTGGCTCACACGAATACAGTACCAGTTTCATCAGTCAAAGCAGTTGTTGTGGTGGGAAAACTTTTACTACAGATAGCTTATCTCCTGTACATTATATTCACAACAGGACTTAGCAGACAAGCCTTTTCCAGCATCTTATGGCTAATCATTTGTTTTCAGCTCTCACTGAACCATGGAAACCACCACTCTTCCTGAGCTACAAATATACCTCTCTAACAAAAACTCAGAATATAAGTAAACCTATAAGCAACAAAAATATGTTCCTTAGTGATAATACTGAACTTTGTTTTTCAGATTGTGATACATAAATGAGTGTTTTGGATGATTCTGTAAAAAAAGATCAATAGACTTAAGCCTTGAGCATTGAAAAAAGAAATTTATCAAGGAAAAATGTTATTTTGGCGATGGCAGGAAGGCCCTGCTAAATCTCCCTCCTGTCAGGAGAAAGATACAATTTCAGATATTAGTCTTCTGAGATTATTCAGCAAAACCCAGGTGAAGGCATCCTCAGCACTGGAAATACATTTTTTCAGATGCATTCTACAAGTGGGAGCAATAAATATTCAGTATGTCCCATGAACAATTTACAGCAAAAATTGCAATTGGTTACAAGAAACAATAAGGAGTCATTTGAGATAAACAATGGTTCTAATGGTTCCAGACTGCTGCTAGCCAAAATGTAGTAATTGCTGAACACTGATCCAAACACATGTAGTACAGACATCTCCAAACTGCAGAAGGGTCATAGACCATTCCTTTTCCTGTATAGGGGAGGTGTACCCAGGCTATAAAGTTATAGACTTTGTAGAAAGTCAAAAAATATGCAGGGCTTCAACACAATGGAAGCTTCTGAGCAGATTAGATTGGAAATGTATGTGTCAAGAGATAGCTTGCCACAGGTATGAAGGCATCTATGCTCTACAAATGCTTAAAAGGATCACTTTACCCTAAGATCGGTCACTTGTCATAAGTAAATCTACTCTAATTTGGTTTGTTAGGATCTCAAGAGCTCAGGTAAAACCATGAGACAATCTACAAAGTTATTGGGTTGGGGCCAAAAGTGGATGTTGCTTTCCTCTCCCCTAGGATAGGCTAACCTGGATTCCTTTTTTTATTTTTAAATGGAATGAGCTCCACTTGCGGAAGCAAGAAAAGGTGAGTTTTCGGGCATAAGTGGGGATACACACAGCGGGATGTCCAACCAGAGAGCAACAATACCCATTTTCTTAGGTGGTGTTCCTTTTTAAAGTAGGCCAAGATCATTTCATTTTTATCATTTTGTTTTTTTCAGTACACATTTTTAAACCCAATAGATAGTAGCACAACAAACCATTTAAAAAAACATGCATAGCTGAGAACTAACTAGTGAATTGCGCCGACAAAAAAAAAATACAATTCTGTGAAACTCACCTTTAGAATTGTTTTTGAATATATCCAGTCCAGGTTGTCCCAGAAGTAATGACATGTGGGGGTTCCACCGCCAGGTGGCACTCAACTGCAAGATCAAAAGCCGTTGCTCCTTCCGCCCCCCTATAAAAAACGATGTCTCACTATGATTTCCCAGTGATTAAATAGCAGTAAGAAAAAAAGACAAGCCGGGAGGCCAAGAAACCATGTTACTTCACATAGTTTCAGCATCTACTCTCTGCAACACAAAAAATCTACTCTCTGCAACACAAAAAACTTAAGGACATTGGTCCAATATAAAAATGGTAATCACCATAACAGGCAAACCAGAGATAATGAAAAACAAGGGCGGGGTGGGATGACCTGGACTGGATATATTCAAAAACAATTCTACAGGTGAGTTTCACAGAATTATATTTTTCACTATATCCAGTCCAGGTCGTCCCAGAAGTAATGACATGTGAGACATCCAAAAGCAGTGTCCCTTAGGGCGGGATCCCCAGTGCGGAACAGCATGTAGTTCATTTCACTACCGCTCGAAGCACCTTTCGGCCAAAGACAGCATCAGCTGAGGCCCTAACATCAACCTTGTAAAACTTGGTAAAGGTATGAACTGAAGACCAAGTGGCGGCCTTACAAACTTGTTCAACAGATGCCTGGTGCTGAAAAGCCCAAGAGGCACCAATAGCTCTGGTAGAATGACCTGTTATCCGAAAACGGGGTTCCTTCCACTTGGCAGAATAGGCTTGCACCACCGCCTGTCCGATCCACTTACTGAGGGTAGACTTGGCTGGTGGTAAACCTTTCCTAGAGCCCTCTGTTAGGACAAAGAACAATCCTATTTCCTGAAGGATTCAGTCGCAACCAGGTAATACTTAACGGCTCTGACCACATCCAAGGCATGGAGGGTCCGTTCCTTAGCCTTAGTCGGTGCTGGACACAAGGAAGGCAATACAACTTCCTCATTAAGATGAAAGGGAGACACAACCTTAGGCAAAAAATCAGGTTTAACGAAAAACCACCTTATCCTTATGCAGTTCAAAATAAGGAGGCTTCATACAAAGCGCAGCCAGCTCAGACACACCACGCACCAAGGTTATCGCTACCAAAAAGACCATCTTGAGGGTCAAAATAGGCAAGGCAGCATCGCACAGGGGCTCAAAGGAGAGCCCTGGAGAGCAGAAAGCCCCAAATTCAAGTCCCACAACAGTAATACAGACTTATGTGGTGGACGTACATGGGTGACACCCTGGAAAAAGGTCTTGATCAACCTATGATTGGCAGAGGATCTCTGGAAAAAAATAGCCAAGGCAGAGACCTGGCCCTTGAGGGTGCTCAGCTGGAGACCCAAGTCTAAACCGTGTGGTAAAAACTCCAAAGATCCTAGAGATAGAAAAAGTGCGACAAGGGAGACTCTTGGACTCACACCAGGCAATGTAGGCATGCCAAACTCTATAATATATCATGGAAGAAGACTTCTTCTGCGCCTGAATCATGGCAGCCATGGCAGACAGGCCCTTTTCTATCAGGATTGAGGTCTCAATAGCCAGGCCGTCAAAGCCAGCTTTCGTAAATTGGGGTGCCGCAGCAACCCCTGCGTGAGAAGCCCTGGGTCGTCGGGCATGATGTAGCGATCCCCTGACATCTGAACTATGTCCACAAACCAACTCCTTCTCGGCCATCGAGGAGACACTAGGATGATTGGGACCCCTTCCTGAGCTATCTTGCACAGCACTCGGCCCAGGAGTGGAAACGGAGGAAATGCATAAGGGAGCCTGAACTCCGTCCAAGGAATTGCCAGAGCGTCTGTGGCAAAGGCAAGAGGATCTCTTGACAGGGAGACGAACCTTGGGAGCTTGTGATTGTGTCTGGACACCAACAGGTCCACATCCGGCTGACCCCAGCGGAGACACAGAGCATGAAATATCTTGTTGCTGAGAGACCATTCCCCCAGACGAAAGCCCCCCCTGTTCAAGGAGTCTGCCTCCTGGTTTTCTACCCCGGGGATGTAAATCGCCGAGATGCAGGGAACATTCTCCTTTGTCCAAGACAGAATCTGTGTCACCTCCTTGAGGGCACGCTCGCTCCGAGTCCCACCCTGGTGGTTGATGTAGGCGACAGCCGTCTGATTGTCCGAGCAAACCTGGATCGCACGACCCCTTAAATGGGGAATCAAGCGAAGAAGCACCAACCGGATTGCTCTCAGCTCCAGGAGATTTGTGGGCAAGTGGTTTTCCTGCGGACCCCACTGACCCTGGATCTTCTGCGTCTACCAAACGTCTCCCCAGCCAGTCAGACTGGCATTCATGGTTACTATCTCCCACTGAGAAGTCAGAAAGGACTTGCCCACCAACAGGTTTCTGGGGTCCAGCCACCACAAGAGGGATTGTCTGGTCAGGGGGGACAGTGATAATTCCTGTTCCAGCGACTTCTGCATCCGGTCAACAGGTTCAATTGAAGAGGTCTCATGTGGAATTGGGCGAAGGGCACTGCCTCGAAGCAGGACACCATTAGGCCCACCAGCCTCACCCCTAGACGGATCGACGGCCGCTGACAAGCTAGCAAGGTCTGCACCTGCGTCTGAAGGCCCAACACCTTCTTCTGTCACAGGAAAACCTTGACCTGAGAGGTGTCTAACGTCATGCCCAGGAAGGACCTCACCATTGAGGGAGTGACCGAACACTTGGGGTAATTGATTACCCATCCGAAAGCCTCTAGAGTGGATAACACCGTCCGGATGTCGCTCTCGGCCTGCTGAAGGGACTGATCCGCAATCAGTAAATCGTCCAGATAAGGCAGCACACGAATGCCCCGATTCCTCAGAATAGCCATGATGCCCGCCAGCACCTTGGTGAAAACCCAGGGGGCTGAGGATATCCCGAATGGCAGAGCCACAAACTGGTAATGCTGGTCCTCCAGAGCAAAGCTCAGAAACTTCTGATGTCCCTGGAAAATCGGGATGTGCAAATAGGCATCCCTGATGTCCACCGTGGTCATGAAGTCGCCGGGCCGAAGCGAGCTCACTGCTGACCGTAAGGTTTCCATGCGGAAATGTCTGGCTCTTACAAACCTGTTGAGACCCTTCAGGTCCAGGATAGGGCGTAATGAACCGTCCTTCTTGGGAACTGTAAAGAGATTGGCGTAGAAGCCTTGGCCCTGTTCCCGACGAGGCACAGGGCAAATCACCCCTAACCACAGGAGGTGCTGCACGGCCATTCTCAGGCCCTGTGCCTGCACTGGGTTCTGGGATATCCAAGACTGAGGAAATCTTGAGGGCGGCCTGACTGCCAGCTCTATTTTGTAACCAGAGGACACCACCTCCTGAATCGATCCGAGACACGCTGTCTCCAGACGTGAGCAAATAGCAGAAGCCGTCCCCCCACCCGAATGGGTGAGGGCGCCTCCTCATGCCTGAGGGGCTTGGCAGGGGGCCTGGACTTGGATCCCCAGGAGGGATTGGGTCGACCGTGGGACCTACCTCGTCCCCAAAACTCTCTGCGGCCACCTGAAAATGAAGAGCCTCTTCCTCCTCGAAAGGAGCGATAGGCAGAAGAACCCCGAAAGGGCCGCGCAGGCCTCCGCCACTGAGGGGGTCTACAATCCTTGATCAGGAGGTCCGGACGCTCCACGAACAACCTGTGCCCCATGAAGGGGATTCTAGTGAACGACTTCTTGGCCGCGGCATCAGCTGACCATTGCCACAACCAGAGCTAGCGACGGAGCAGGGCTGAAACCTTGGCACCGAGCCGGACACCATCATCCATGGCAGAGACAACAAAAGCAATAAAATCCACGCAAGCATTGAGTTCTTTATACTCCTCCGCCCGCTTGCGAGACTTAGCAATATCCATAAGACGTCTTACCTTTCTGATGGCTAAGGAGACAATAGCCGCGGCACACACAGGGCGAAACCCAGCAAAGATGAAGGCATGACAAATTAGCGGATCCATATGCCTGTCAGCTGGATCACGCAAGGAAGCAGTATCGGGTGACGGCATAGGCATAATCGTAGTGTTAGATAACCCCGACACAGGGGAATCCACTTCGGGGGGACGGGACCACAGATGGACCAGCTCCTCAGGGAAGGGGTACCGCCTGTCCAGGCCCTTAGGCACCGACGGTAGCTTGTTAGGCCTTTCCCACTCCTTGACCATATTAGAAAAATGGGCCTGCTCAGGAAAGACAAGTCTCTGTCTCAGGCCGAAATAAGTCACCCTCCTTTTTAGCAGCTTTAGGAGGGACAATATGCAATGCCTCAAACACAGCAGCCAGCAACCTCTCTGTATCATCAGGGAGCCACATATCCTCACCCGAGGAAGAGCCAGGCCCGCTCTCATAGCCGGCAGAATAATCCACAGTGGAAATAGAGTCCTCATGCAACTCGCCCTCCTCCATGGAGTCCAGACCTCCAAAAAGATCATAATCATCATTATCCGAGTAAACAGGCTCGATATGGCGCTTCTTACTCGTGGCCTTCTTAGGAGCCGTGCCAGAGATCTGTCTCTCAAGGCTGGCCACCCGGTATGCCAAATCAACACGGGACCCCTTGCAGGCTTCCCTCTAGCTGGGGGATGAATGCAGTAGCGGGGTTTCTGGAGAGGTTGCAGGTAATAACGGGCTAGAGGCAGATACGCCCGACCAATCGTGCTCCAAAAAGACGCTCCTGGCGCAAGTGACACAAACCGTGCTGAGTCCACCCAGAGGACTGGCACAGCACATGGGGCAGAGCCTCACCCGTCCCTTTTGGGGCCCCTAGCTCATTATCCCCAGAAGCCTCCATTATGGTGATTAGAGAAATGGTATATAGGTTAAAAGGCACTGCCGGCCCAAACCTAATAAGCCCTCAGAATTGATCCCTCTTAATAGGGAGAGGGCGTGGAGGGAGGGGGGGTCGGTGACCGGGAGAAAACCCCGTGAGCATGAGTGGTCCCCCCCCCCCATAGGCTCACCATAGCCTATGGCCGGCTACCCTTTAGGCAGGGTCTGTGGCCCAGAGCCTAGCTCTGCCAACGCCTGACCCCGGCGTTCTCCCTACTTTCACCGCCAAGGCTGGGAGGCAATAGTGGGTCCACGGGAACAGTGGGAATAAGGTCGCAGCGGCCGACAGGCTAGGAGGCCCCGCTCAGCTGCAATATCCAGGAGAGAGTATCCAACGATCCTAGCAGCAAGACTGCAAGATGAACACTGGGAAATCATAGTGAGACATCGGTTTTTATAGGGGTTCGGGAGGAGCGACAGCTTTTGATCTTGCAGTCGAGCGCCACCTGGCGGTGGAACCCCCACATGTCATTACTTCTGGGACGACCTGGACTGGATATAGTGAAAAAAACAGTAAGAGCTTACCAAACACTAGATAGCACAGTGAATACTATAATAAAAAAATCTGAATTTTATTATAATGAACATTAAAAACACACAGCCAAAATAAACAATTTAAACAATGGTGACTAAACTGCACCTAAAAGATCTTCAGCAGGGCGCGTGTCTGCGCCAGGCATTTGTGAATGACTGGTGTCGGGGATGTAGTCGCCAGCGCGCTGACAGGATGAGAGGTTGCGCATGCACTGTAGGACTGAGGAAGGGTGAGTGAGAGCGGGTGACCTGGGGGGGGGGGGGGGGGGGGAGGGTTCACGCAGCGGGACATTCCCAATTGGGGTGCCCGGGGGGGCAAGGAATCACTGTTTTTTGTCCACTTTAAGTGATAGTAATAAAGCACAAACATTCACTAGCCAAATAAATCAATAATGATCAAAAAGCGAAACAAAAAAGGCCTGTACATAACAACCCCCCAAAAAATACATCACAAATATGCCCTAAACTTCCCAAGTGCATATATGTACAATTATTCAAGTGTCCAAAATAAAAAGTTCTAAACCAGCAGCACTAAAATATATTAACAGAAATAAAAAATCAGTCCAAGCACAGCAAGTAGGGGGGCCTATTATTTTACAATGTGGACCCTATGGAAGCAGTGACTGGCTGACATACAGAATGGACTCAGGTCGTCTCATACACTCAGCCCTATGGAATTGGAGCCAGGCCTGACCAGCATTCTATATAACTATCAGACACCAACTCCATAGTGTATGTTTTCTGCAATTTCTACAATACAAATAGTAGAAAGAATAATAACACAGGAAAATATGTGCATCATTTTGACATACGCAGGCTTAGGGTTTGAGCCAAAAGAATTACCCATGTGTGAAAGATGAGAATGAAGGCATGAGAATAATTTCAAATTGGACAAAAACCCAGGATTTTGACTATCCTGGGTCCTGGTCTGTGCCGCCGCAGTACCCAGATTGGGGATGCCCCATGGTGTGAAACCCCCTAGGTTTCCCAAACAAACTCACCTTTCCCCATTCCTACGGAGCATGTGAGGCCTCTCATCCATTCAGCATGCTTGGATCCACTCCCGCCCAAGCTCCTCCAAGACGAATGTGCTGGCAACCGCATCCCCCGCTAGCCTTTAACATGGATCGTGCCCTGCCAAATGGATAGCGGGGATGCGGACGCTGCTCGCGCATGCCCATTGGACCGGGAAAGAAGGAGCGTACCTGGGCGACCAAGGGGCTTTACACAGTGGGGCTTCCCGATTCTGGATGCCCCGGGGGGAAGGGAATCTAGTGCCTATGGAATCGTAAAGATTCCAAGGCCGTAGGGACATGGCCTTTGGTCCACATTAAAGCCTTGTTTCAGGATATCTTTGTTTATCCTGAAACTATACAGGAATATTATTTCTACTTTATGCCTTGCTTATCCCTAATCCGATGTACCAGAAGTAAAGGATCCCAGAAGAGATGGCAATGCTCTGCAAGCTGGACTGGTGAGAAGCCTGCCAAGTGCAGTTACCCTTGTACCTCACGCTGTGCAAGACTACATGCATGAATGACCCAGTTTCCCAAACTCTGCTGATCCTGCATCCCTATGCTCCTTTTATCCTGCTCGCAGCAAAAACAGCCCCCGCCATGTACACAGCCCTGGAAATGGCAGGGGCAAAGCAGATGTGCTTGGCCAGATGATCACTTCTATTCATTCTCCTTACAACTACAGGGTGAGACTATGGTCCCACCCTGTGCCAGCATTTGTCAGCTACCAGATTAGTAGATACTCTTTTTGGAGCACATATTCTATAATAAAACTATTGTTATCACATCCAGACATTTTTGTGACTCAGCTGGTAATCAGTCTTCAATATTCCCAGGGAGCTAAATCACACCCCTGGGATTTCACCAGTTGTATTGCATGGCAGATTACATAATGGATCATCTAGAAAAATGCATAGTAAATTCACAGCAGATAATTTTAAAGGGATAGTTTTAATGGACAGCAGTACAAAATGAAATGTATATATTTAAAAAAATTAAAATGTACCGTGATTTTTTTGTTTCATCAAGTGCTCATTCTAGTGGACACTTAGAATAAAATGAAAGCTATCCTTTTGTAGGTAAAGTGTATTATTCTTAATAACATACCGACTGGCAATAATAAAATAAAATATAAACTAGCCCTGAAGATGGAGCATGCATAAATGCTTTGAAATCATTAGAGGGCAAATCTAGGCCACATTGCAGCAGAAAACTAAACTGTGGCCCAATATCAGCTCCCAAGGGGAGCGTTAGCCTAGATGAACCAAGGTTATCAGCAAAACACTTCTTGCTAGCCTTGATTAGGGAACAGCAGGATGATACAAGGCAAGGTCCACTATAGGAACACCAATTAATTCAGTTAAATTATTTGTTAAAATGCTTAGAGAGTTGCAATACTCCCCTCTAGTCTAGATCACTCTTGGTGGTGGTGGTGGTGGTGGTGGTGGGGGGGGGTTGTGCTATCACTTTATGAGGAATCCCAAATTAGAATGCCCTGCTGTGTGAAACCACACACCCCACCCCCCTCGCTCAGTTGACTAACCTTTACAACATGCCTCCCACAGCCACTCCTCTGTAGTGTTGCAGAATATCCCCCCCATTACATGCAGTGTGGCAGAATATCCCCCCCATTATCGGCAGAATACCACCCAATTCCCAGTGGGATGGCACACAATGGAGAAGCAGCGGACGGCTGGGGTTTTTGATGCCTCCCAGCCGCCTGCACTCCCTCACCTCAGGCACACACTCCAGTCCAGGCAGTGGGTTCCATTGAGAATAATGAACGCGGGCAGCATACCATGTGCACCCACTACTCGGACCCGAGTGTGTGCATGAACGCCCGCGGTAAACAGGAATTAGTGACCCTGCCCGGCTGCTGTTCCTCCATTGTCCAGTGGCTGCAGGACCCCGATCAGCTCCATAAGATACAATTATATTTTCCCCCCACTTTTGGAAAAATATGGTATATGTTCCTAAACAACAGTTTATTGACCCTCCTGGTTTGATAGACAGGACGTCACTAAAAACTTTACAAATCTGTATATAAAATAGTCTATGATATAAAACACAACAAAAATCAACATGAATAAAATATAAAAAACCTAAACCTCAATCACTGAATGCCGCAGCCTATGGCTCACCCCTAATTGGCAGGTGACCTTGAATCTGTTTTTCAGAATCTGTATTTCTAGTTTTCATTTAGCCTACACAAAGCCTGTTGGATAGCAAGAGAGAAATAAACTGAACATTTATAACAATGGCAGATTCTGAGAATTCTGCATAGGCAATTTTATTCTACTTATAGAAGCAAAGCTTTTTTGTTTCAAAATAAGCATTTGCAAACAAAATAAAGTAAAACAGGAAATAAGTATGTGACATCCCTATCAAAAATAATTCCCTGGCCAGGATAAATAGCGCGGATATCTGGGTAGCAATCAAGTACAGCATTATTCTACCTCTTTGAAGTAACGAGGATAAGGGAGGAGCAGAGAAACTAAGTTGGAAACAGCGGATAGTTCTCCAGATGCAGACATTGTACTATGCATCATGGCAGGATGTTATGGGTTGTACAGAGTTAAAAGAACAGATTTTGCACTGAACCCACACTTCCTTAAAAATAACAGCTTGGATTGATTGAGAATTCCCTATCAATCATTACATTATCGCCTACATTCAGCCAACATTCTAGATTTGGAAAGGGGGGGGGGATCCAGTTTGGTTTAGGTTTGAGGTCTGTAACCTGTAGAGATTACTATTCATATTAGGGTCCAAGAGCATCCCGGTATTTTGTATTTAGCCACTACTTTCTCTTCTGTTGACACAAAAGGATTATCTATTAAAGTGGATCAGACCCCATTTCAATCAATCCCTGGAGTCTTTTAGACTGTCTCCCTGTGGCATCTCTATTTGAAATCCTCCTTGACCACCATAAAACGTACCTAGGCCATACATACCATAGAGGCAGTGAAAGCAGGTGCCCCCCTGGTCCATGGTACTAGGAGTCCGGAACAAGCTACCTACATAGCCAGTCATAATTATCCAGACATGACGCCTCCTTACTCCACTTTGCCTGCCCCAAGACTCACACCATCCGCACCTCTGTGCACGCCTTCCTCATCTCCGCGCTTGCACCACATGTCTGCCCCGCCACCATGCACTTGCCAGACTTCTCATTTGCCCCCATGTACACCGCATGCCTCCTTCATCTCTACGTATGTGTACCACACACCTCCCTAGCCTCTGTGCACAGCACGCCTCCCGCACCTTCAGCTGATGACCTGGCCGGTGGGTGGGTTCAGATGGTGGTTCTGATATGGGGCCCAAACAGGGCCATGTACACTCCTACCTTCCACAGTGCATGTGTAGGTCATGGCACTATCCCCCAGCTAGAGCATGCTCCCTGCTAGGCCTGTCGTAACAGCCGACCCAGCCATGCACAGCCGAAGGGAAGTGGCATGGTAAAATGCCGGATATTACATTTTACGCCAATCTATTCTGATTTGTTGGAAGCTTGTGCATGCACTGTGGGAAATAAGATATCAATCAATCCCTCGGTTTTCATACAGTAAAAAACAGACAGACAGATAGAGCAAACACAGATTAAAAACAGCAGGAGGACTGGAACCTGACACAGAAACAGAAAGTAGCGGGCTAAGCAAGGTTAGGCAAGACACAAGCAGGGAACTTATTGCAAGCAGTAACCGAGCCAAAGCACAAGGCGGAGGCTGAGTACCAGCAGCACTCTGCTTTTAGTAATTACAATGTTATATTACATCATAAAACAGTTGAGAATCTGAACAAACAAAACACCTTCTGACTTTCCAAACTTTCCTTACTTTCTTTTCTTTTTCTGTGTCAGGTTCCGGTCCTCTTGCTGTCTTTAATCTGCATTTATCCGTCAGCTGTTGCAGCTTGTATCCTGTCTCCTCTCGGTTTCCCATGTTTGAGGCAACCAAGGGACTGCTTGTGGCATGTGCACCTCCAGCATCTGGGGCTTGGCTAAAGAAGTGTTGTGATGACATGGGTACTAGGCCTCCTGTGCCATGAGTAGTCCAATATGGGGTTGTCGCTTGGTCTTCGCCTGTGCCTAATTTGTAAAGCTTGTCTGGATGGAAGGAGGGGGGTATTCGAGGGTTTAGGTATGCCTTTATTGTCAACATAATCACGATGTTCTAGTACAGACAATATGCAACTTTACACTATTTACCTGTTGCTTGTTATATCAATGCAGAGAAAAAAATGAACAAAGCATTTACAGAGATGACAGACATAGGGGGAAGTTCATCTGAGGCTAGGTAATAATGGATTGACATGTGAATAATCCCACTACACTATTAAATGTGAGGGTGTGAGAAGGCCGAGTCATAAACTTGCATTTTATGTGCTAGCTCTCAGTATGATCTACACAACGCTAATAATAGTGAAACCATATCACGGTTCCGTAACTTTATCATAGGACCAGATGCTTGCATTCTCTGCATAGCACCTGTCATGCCGTGCTATCTACAACCTGTCCCAATGTAAAATAGACTGACATCTTCGCAAACAAGGTGGCATTGTTGGCATTGTTTCGCGATATGTTGAGAACAGAAAAACAATTACTATTAGACTGGAACTTTTTCGAGAGATTTATCACAAAAGAGCTGAAATTTAAAAGAGCAAGTCCAGTCAGACTGCCGTTCTTAAACCACCCTGTTTATTATTTAGAGCCTTCCTGCTGCTTTAGCGCCTGGTAAGGAAGGCAGGGTGGGGGTGGTTTAAAGCGGTCCTTCACTCTGAATAAGAGCCTATCTTATATGTTTCCCAAGTACACCCTGTACACACAGATTGCTCACATTAAAAAACATCCTACCTGCATCTACTGCATGTTATGAGCCTTTAAACATCCAAGATGGCGGCTCATGGAACATCAGGCAGCCTGCAAACAGGAAGTGCCTTCTGACTGTGCTGCTCTGCATTCTGGGATTGCTGACCTTTTCCTGACCCCAGCTCTGCTCTGTCTGAGCAGGCCTAGGCCTGAATCACAGCCTGACGGATCCATTTGCTGATAGTAGACTTGGCAGGAGCCAAACCCTTCCTAGGACCAGAAGGGACCACAAAAAGAGCATCAGTTTTTCTGAAAGGTGCAGTAGCCACCAGATAGTACGTCAGACACCTAACCACACCCAAAGAATGCAAGACCCTCTCCTTAGCATTGCTAGGATTAGGGCACAAGGAAGGAAGAACAATGTCCTGATTCAAATGAAAGGCAGACACTACCTTAGGCAAAAAGTCTGGCTTGAAGCGAAACACCACCTTGTCCTGGTGTCTCTCATAGTAGGGGGGCTGGATGGAAAGCACCGCCAACTCAGAAACACACCTAACAGAAGTGATAGCCACCAAAAAGACAACCTTGAGAGTAAGAATGGCCAGGGCAGCATCCTGCACAGGTTCAAAGGGAGCACCCTGCAGGGCTGACAAGACCAAGTTCAAATCCCAAACAGGCAACATGGACTTACGTGGGGGACGCACATGAGCAACCCCCTGGAAAAAAGTCCTGATCAGAGAATACTGAGCAAAGGACATCTGGAAGAAAACAGCCAGGGCTGAAACATGACCCTTCAGAGTACTGAGTTGGAGCCCCATCTCCAACCCATGCTGCAGAAACTCCAGGATCATGGGAATAGAGAACACACGACAGGGAAGAGACCTAGACTCACACCAGTCAATGTAGGCACGCCAAACCCTATAGTAAATGGAAGAAGAAGATTTCTTAGTAGCCTTTATCATGGTATCAACAACAGAGGTAGACAGCCCCTTCTCCATCAAGATGGAGGTTTCAGCAGCCAGGCCGTCAAAGCCAGAGTTTGTAAATTGGGATGGCGTAAGTGACCCTGCATGAGCAAGTCTGGCACACTGGGGAGAGCGTACTGATCTACTGCCAGCTGCACCACGTCTGTGAACCACACTTTTCTTGGCCACCTGGGGGCCACCAGAATTGCTGGCACCCCCTCCAGAGCTATCTTGCGCAGAACCCTGCCCAACAGGGGGAATGGAGGAAAGACATACAGGAGCAACCTGAGCAAAGACATCACTCCTGCCAGCACCTTGGTGAACACTCTGGGAGCTGAAGTGAGACCAAAGGGCAATGCCACAAATTGGTAGTGCAGATCCTCCAGAGCGAACCTGAGGAATCCTTTGATGATCTGGAAACACAGGAATATGAAGGTAAGCATCTTTGATGTCCACAGACGTCATGAAGTCCCCTGGACGCAGGGAACTGATGGCAGAGCGCAGAGTTTCCATGTAAAAGCGCCTGCACCTGACAAATTTGTTGAGGATCTTCAAGTCCAGGATGGGCCTGACTGACGCATCTTTTTTGGGCACAGTGAAGAGGTTGAAATAGAAGCCCTTGCCCCTTTCTCTTAAAGGGACCTGGCAGATGACCCCCAGCTCCAGAAGGCTTTGCACCACCTGCACTAGAGCCTGAGCTGACACAGGGTCCCGAGACATCCGGGATCTGATGAATCTTGGGGGGGGGGGCAGGCAGCAGCAAACTCTATCTTGTAACCGGAGGACACTACCTCCTGAATCCACCAGTCTGAGACCTGAAGCCTCCAGACCTGAGCAAAGTGCTGAAGCCATCTCCCCACCCGGATGGGTGAGGGCGCCCCTTCATGCCTGAGGGGGCTTGGGAGAGGACTTAGGCTTGGAGCCCCAGGAGGAGCCAGGGCGTCCACGTCCTCTGCCCCTACCCCAAAAGTCTCCTCGGGCCCCAGTAAAGGAAACCTCCCTCCCTTGTCTAGCACCACGGTAGGGAGAGGAAAAGGAACCCTGACCCTGAAAGGGCCGAGACTGCCGCCTGCGCTGGGGTAACCTGCCTTCCTTAGCAAACAGGTCCAGGCGGTCCCCAAACAGGCGTAGTCCTTTGAAGGGAAAACCAGTGAGGGCTTTCTTGGCAGCATTGTCAGCAGCCCACTGGCACAGCCAAACCGTGCGGCGTATAGCCACCACAAGGGCAGAGGTTCTGCCACACATCCTAATGGTATCCTCCAAGGCAGAGAGGACATAAGTCACAAAAACATCACAACAAGAGAGTGCATTATCAGGGGCACCATCAAGGATACTTCTGAGCAGGGTCCTGATAGCCACAGCCGTAATGGCAGAGGCACAGACCGGGCGCAGCGCCGTCCCCACACATGCAAAGGCATGGGGCGCCAGCCGATCAATGCGCCAGTCCTCAGCATCCCACAGCGTAGTAGAGTCAGGGGAGTGCATGACAGAAGTGTTAGATAACCCTAGGACCGGGGCATCCACTTCAGGAGGGGATGACCAACACTTCACCACATCAGCAGGAAAGGGATACCTCTTATCCCAACTCTTAGGTACACCGGGAAGCCTGCTGGGGCACTCCCATTCCTTGAGAACAAGATTATTAAAATGGGCTTGCTCAGGAAATTCCAAACGTGGCTTAGCAGTATGAAACAATTCCCCCTGTTGCCTGGGAGCCGCAACCGGGGGAGAAATAGACAGAAGGTCTCTCATCAGATGACTCCGAGTCAGAGAACAACTCCCCTTCTTTCAAGGGGGTATAGCCAAACAATTCCAAAAACTCAGCTTCCATAGGGAAAAGAGTGACATCAGGCGTTAAGTGCCGCTTTTTTGCAGAGGCCTTACGCAGCAAGGTATTAGCAAGCAACTTCTCAACACTAGCCAGTCTGGAAGACACATCAGGCCGAGAATCCCCACGAGTATGCAACTCAATGGGAGTGAGATTTAAGCTTGGGGGAGTAGGTGAAGCCAAATGAGGTGCAAGCCCAGCCACTGGTAAACCAGGCTGCAGCACAAGCACCTGCTGGGCACAAGGTACACAGACCTGCACATTGTCAGCAGGTAGGGGACACCCCACAAGGTACACACAGCCGGGCTTGTCCCAAAGGAACCCACGAGCACATTATCCTGAGGCGCCTCCATATGGTGACTATAGCGGCACAATAGGCCGATAGGGATTAACGCTATAAAAGCAACCCGGGATGCCCCAATAGCCCGCTAGGGAAATGGGAGTAATTACACACTAGGCCTCACAAGTTAAATAACTAAATAGAGGGAGTAGGGCCGGGAGAAGCCAATAGGGTTCGGCCCGTCTGAAAGACATAAGCAAAGGGGAACCGTAAGTGACATGTGAATGACAAATGGTAAATAAAGCCGCCAGCGAGGGCACTCACGGACCGCGGTAGGTAAATGGCAGTCACGTAGCAGCCAGATCCAAGAGAAAATGGCGCCGGGTATACCTGGAGGGGCGGGCCGCAGGGACAGTGACGCGGAATGCTCCAACCGCGGGCCCCGCCCCCCCCCCGAAGAGAGCGAAGCTGTACACGTGACAAGCAGCCAATAAAGGCGCACCAGCACCTGAGGTAACGCCGCCAACGCCGAGCGCGGAACACAGTGGAAGCGCCCGCGGCGGCGGCAAATTTAAACAGGCAACCAGTGCAACCAAGTCAGCTCGGCGACTGACACCAACCAGAAGCACATAATACAGTGAAGCACCAAGGCAATGCACATACACACACATACCCCCCCTCCCCCGAGGGCTACAAGGGAGAGCGAGGGAGGGCAGTGGCCACTTAACAAGACACACCGATTGACAGGGGCAATGGGCAATAGGGCGAGAGGGGCATCCCATAGAGGCTCACCATATGCCTATACCGCCTACCCTTTGGTGGGGGATTGCGGTGGAGCAGCGCTCCTAAGCACCTGAAGCGGTGCTGCCTACTATCACCCGACCAGCACAGACAAGGCTGAGAGGTACATTAATAATGGAACGGGTGGGAATAGTCCTACAGGGCCGCAGGCTAATAGCCCCGCTCACCTGCGAGAAGAGAGAGCCATCTTCTTGTCCAGACTGCAGAGAAGATCACCCATTATAGGGTGCCCCCCCCCCCCCCTGTTTCAGCAGTCGCCGGAATTACCTGTAAAAAAAAAATACTTTTTGTCACCTTCATGCCCGTTAGCTCCCGCCGGCTCTCCTCTTCACGGGAGGGGGGGGGGGGGGGCTCCAATCACCCCCCGCTCTTCCGCCTTCTGGAGAGGGCCTAACAGCCCTCTTCCCTCTGGATCTCCGCCGTCATCTTAATTGACATCACCGCCGGGCGTCGTCGGGGCACCCGGCAGTTCAGCTGTCAGATGCCATTTTGGCAGAGGAGGGAGGTAGGCGATCCTCCGATTAACCCCTGGCCCCCCAAATTACCTGCCTCCCCAAAGCCTGGGGGGGGGGGCAGAAGAGCTGTGGCCCTAGGCTATGCTGGCTTGTAGCCTGCAGGGCCAGGGGCCACTAAAGCTGGCCCCTGCACCCTGTTCTACAAGCCCCCATAGCTGGTCACAGGCTGGTTACGCTGGGTAGGGGGGACCTCACGCCCTTTTTTGGGGGATTTTTAAGGGTTTTAACCCTTAAAAATCCAAAAAAACATGGGGTCCCCCTATGACCCTATGTCATTTTTTTTTTTTAATTAACCCTATGTTACCTGTAACCCAGTAGGTATAAAAGGCTTCCAGCAGCAGCAGGAGAGCAGAAGCCAAAGTGATCAGCGCGGGGATGGATGGGAGGTATTAAAAAAAACAAAATATTTTTTCTCTATGTGTGGTGTTTTTTTTTTTACATTTAACCCTTTGTGAACTGGTAAGGGATCTATGAGACCCCTATACCAGCTCACAAGGCTCTGGCAAGTCACCTGCGGCTAGTGGGTGACTTGCCATTAACCCTCGAGCCCCCCCATAGCCCGGGGGGGGGGGCAGAAGAGCCATGGCCATAGGCTATGCCGGCTTGTAGCCTGCAGGGCCAGGGCCACCAAAGCTGGCCCCTGCGCCCTGTTTTTAACCCTGGAAGGGGGGGACCCTATGTCTTTTTTTTTTAAATTAACCCTTAAAAATAAAAAAATACCATTTTGTGAGTACTCACCTGTAAAATGGTTATTACGAGTATGTCACACACCCCACCTCCAAATATTCATGACACTTGGGAACCCGGCCTGTAGAGGGCGATCTTGCAGAGATGACATTGATAAAGGAGCCCCTCCTGGTCCATAAGTACTGGGTTCCTCCCACTATTCCTCAGTCTTTTTAAAAAGCAGTGAAGAACCAGGAAGAGCAAATTATATTAGATCATTGAAAAATAGTTTGAAAATAATAATCACCATATAAAGGATCCCTAGAACAAAAAAGGGCGGGGGAAGTGGGGTGTGTGACATACTCGTAATAACCATTTTACAGGTGAGTACTCACAAAATGGTATTATTCCTAGTATGTCACACACCCCACCTCCAAATATTCATGACACTTGGGACATCCAATAGCAGTGTCTATAATGGGTGGGGATCCCCAAGGAATAATGCATAACTTAAATTACTGCAGCTTGCAGAATTTTGCGGCCAAAAGCAGCATCCGCTGAGGCCCGAACATCAACCTTGTAAAACTTAGAAAAAGTATGCACAGAAGACCAAGTCGCAGCCTTGCAAACTTGTTCAACAGAAGCCTGGTGCTGAAAAGCCCAGGAAGCTCCAATAGCAGGAGTAGAATGAGCGGTGACACGAAAAGGGGGAACCTTCCCCTTAGCCATATAGGCCCCAATGATGGCCTGATGTATCCACTTACTAAGGGAAGATTTGGCAGGAGCAAAACCCCTCTTGGGCCCAGAAGGCACAACAAAAAAGGCATCCGTCTTGCGGAAGGCCGAAGTAGTAACTAAATAATACTTCACACAACGAACTACATCCAAAGAATGTTAAGACCCTTTCCTTGTCGTTACTAGGTTTAGGACACAAGGAAGGAAGAACTATATCCTAATTTAGGTGGAAAGCAGACACCACCTTAGGAAGGAAATCCGGTTCAAAATGGAAAACAACCTTATCTTGATGCCTCTCAAAATAAGGGGCTAGAATAGACAAAGCCGCCAGTTCAGAAACTCGGTGGACAGAAGTAATAGCAACCAAAAAGGCAACCTTCTGAGTAAGAATAGGAAGAGGAATATCCTGCAAAGGCTCAAGGGGAGCAGCCTGCATAGCTGAAAGCACCAGGTTAAGGTCCCCAAACAGGAAGTATAGGCTTTCTGGGAGGCCGCACATGCGCGACTCCTTGGAAAAAGGTCTTAACCAAAGGATGAAGAGCAAACGACCTTTGAAAGAAAATAGCCACGGCAGAGACTTGCCCTTTCAAAGTATTAATCCCATATCCAAACCTCGTTGCAGATATTCCAGAATTCTAGGCATAGAAAATATTCTACAGGGCAAAGCCCTGGATTCACACCAATCAATATAGGACCTCCAAGTCCTGTAATAAATGACAGAGGAAGACTTCTTCCTAGCTCTAATAAGAGTCTGAATAACCACATCAGAAAGACATTCTTCTTTCAAGATGGAGACTTCAGCAGCCATGCCGTCAAAGCCAGCGTTTGTAAATTGGGGTAACAAAGTTGACCCTGAGTGATGAGATCTGGAAGAAGAGGCAGATGGAAACGATCCACTGCCAGCCTTACGACATCTGCGTACCACAGACGTCTTGGCCACCTTGGCGCCACCAGAATTGCTGGCGCCTCCTCCAGTGCTAACTTGCGCACCACCTTGGTGATCATGGAGAATGGGGGGAACAGATATAGGAACCCCAGATCCTTCCAGGCCAGAGACATGGCATCCGCTGCCACTGCCAGAGGATCCTGGGATAGAGACACAAAAGCAGGCAGCTTGTGATTGTGACGAGAAGCAAACAGGTCCAACCGTGGAGACCCCCACTTGTGACAGAGGAACTGAAAGACCCTTGGATTGAGAGACCATTCTCCCTGGCGAGAACATCCCCTGCTCAGGAACTCTGCCTCCACATTCTCTATCCCCGGAATGTAAACTGCTGATATGCAGGGAACATTGATCTCTGCCCACTGAAGGATCAGAGACACTTCCCGGAGGGCACCCCAACTGCGAGTCCCTCCCTGGTGATTGATGTATGCAACAGCCTTTTCGGTTGTCTGACCGAATCTGAACTGGCAGACCCTGTAAGAAATGGGTCAGTCGAAGTAGAACAAGACGTATGGCCCGAAGCTCTAATACATTGATTAGAGAATGAGCCTCCTGAGGCCCCCACAATCTTTGGAACTGATGCTTCTTCCAGAAGCCCCCCCAGCCCACCAGGCTTGCATCCGTGGTAACCAGTTCCCAACACGGAGTCAGAAATGACTTGCCCTTCTGGAGGTTGAGCGATATTAACCACCACTGAACGGACTGCAAAACGTGGGGAGACAATAGACAAGTCTGATTCAATGATAGTGGGCACCTGTCCCACTTTGCCAAGAGGAAGAGCTGAAGCGTCCTTAAGTGAAACTGGGCAAACGGGACTGCCTCGAATGCAGCTACCCTCAATCCCACTAGTCTCATCCCTAGACGGTTAGACTGACGAGGGTTGGACAAGAATAGACGAATCAAGACCTGAATCAGAACCATTTTGGACTGAGGAAGAAAAACCTTGGCCTGAAATGTATCCAGAATCAGGCCCAGGAAGGGAATTTCCCTGGACGGACAGAGAGAGGATTTGGGGTAACCTATTACCCATCCAAAGCTCTCTAGCGTAGAGACCACCATCCTGGTGTCCAACTCTGATTGTTCGAGGGAGGAGGCCGCGATAAGAAGATCGCCCAGAAAAGGCACAATGCGGATGCCCTAGACCCTGCATATAGCCATCACTCCTGCCAGCATCTACGTAAAGACTCTTGGGGCCGAGGTAAGGCCGAATGGCAGGGCCACAAATTGATAATGCTGGTCTTCTATCGAGAACCTGAGAAATCTCTGGTGACCCGGAAAAATAGGAATGTGCAAATAAGCATCCTTGATGTCTATGGATGTCATGAAGTCCCCCTGACGGGGAGCATCGATCGTTGATCGCAGAGACTCCATGCAGAATTTTCTGAAACGGATAAATTGATTGAGTCTCCTTAGGTCTAGGATAGGCCGAACAGAGCCGTCCTTTTTACCGTGAATAGGTTGGAGTAAAACCCCAAACCCCTTTCCGCTGGAGGCACTAGGCAGATGACAGCCATGTTTAACAGATTCGCTACTGCTGCCCGCGGTCCCTGCGCAATTGCCGGATCTGACGGCATCCGGGACATGAAAAATCTGGGAGGAGGCCGGAACTCGAATTCCAGTTTGTAACTGGAAGAGACTACTTCCAGAACCCAATTGTCTGATACCTCCTGACCCCAGACCTGGAAGAAGAACCGCAGCCGTCCCCCCACCCGTAAGGGTGAGGGCGTCCCCTCATTGTTGAGCAGGCTTAGTGGCAGATTTGGTTTTGGACCCCCAATTCTGACTTGGACGGCCACGTCCCTTTCCTCTATTCCATGCATTCCCTCTAGGGGCTGAAAAGGCCGATCCTCTACCGGATCTAGACCCCCGAAAGGAAGGGTTAAAAGAGGCCACTCCACGAAAGGAACGCCGCTGTTTCTTACGCTGAGGTAATTTACCTCCTTTAGTGACAGAATCCAATTTTTCTCCAAAGAGGCGCAATCCCACAAAAGGGAGCGCTGTAAGCGATATCTTGGCTACAATATCAGCTGCCCACTGCCGCAACCATACTGACCGCTGAATGGCGATTAACAAGGAAGAGGTTCTGTTGCACATGAGCAGAGTATCATCTAAGGCAGAAAGTACAAAAGATGCAAACATCTCACATCGCTTAAGAGCGGCGTACTCATCAGAGGACGGATCAATCCCTGAGTAATTCATTAGGTCTCTCACAACAGACCTAATAACCACTGTCATGAGTGCTGAAGCACAAACAGGCAGCAAGGCCGAGCCCACACTGGAAAAAGCGTGGCACGCCATTTGATCAATACGCTTATCCTCACCATCTTTAAGCGTAGTGGAGTCAGGAGAATGCAACACAGAAGAATTGGATAAATTAAGCACAGGGGAATCCACCACAGGTGGTGATGACCAACGCTTAATAGTATCAGCTGGGAAGGGATATTTCTTGTCCCAGCCCAAGGGAATGCCAGGAAGCCACGCAGGCTTCTCCCATTCTTTAAGAATAATTTCATCAAAATGCTTTTGATTTGGAAATTCTAAACGAGGTTTAGAGACTCCAAATAATTTCCCTTTTTGAGGAGGGACTACTTCAGGAGGAGTGATAACCAAAACCTCAAATAACTGAGCAAGAGCCTTTGGGGTATCCACAACACTAGCTTCACCCTGCTCAATCACAGTACCAACAAATTGCTGTTCATCAGAAACATCTGAATCCTCATATAATTCTCCTTCTTCTAACTGAGAAGGATCAGACCAATAAAGCATTTCACAATTATCCAACTCACTTACCGGAACGGCCTGAGTCAAATGTTTCCTTTAGCTGAGGCCTTCTTGGCCACAGAGCTAGACATTAATTTTTCAAGATGAGCCAATCTGGCACATAAATCAGAATGCGACTCACCACCCATGACAATATCACTGGGGGTACGGAAAAGACATGGCGGAGTAGGAGATAAGGCAGAAGCCGCAGATGCCGAAGCCTGGGCCCCAGTTTGCTGCATAATAGTTAATTGAGCACAAGGGACGCAAAGAATTGCGTTATCCCCAATAAGGGATGCCCCACATCCAAAACATTGCCGAGTCTGTGCAGAGGGAACTGCATGCCCGTTGTCCTGAGATGCCTCCATATGGTGTTTAGTATTATACTATAATTGATTATAGTCGCCAAGTATATATGGGATTTACGCAATTGCTACCCAGGATGCCCCTTTAAATAGTCCCAAGTGGGAGGATATTAACACAAATGGACCCCCAAATAAGGCTTTAAGGGCTAAAGACCAGGAGAAACCGCTTTAAAATAAAGAGTTTCCACCTACAAAGAAAACAAAACAGTCACCAATGCACACAATACAATAAATGACAAAGCATGAAAAAAAAATGGCAGAAACTCCCTTCAGCAAGCTAAGAGGTACTCACAGCACCTTTAAATATGGAACGCTTCACGAATTTGCGTGTCATCCTTGCGCAGGGGCCATGCTAATCTCAGTATTGTTCCAATTTTAGTATATGTGCTGCCAAAGCAAGCACAAAGAGGGAAGACCATATGGGAAACAGCAGGAGCCAGGCAGACAAGGAGAGCACACCAGGTGCTCCGATAATGCAATGATGCTGTGTACCTAAGCCCCGCCCACCCCCAGAATCACATGACCAAGAATGGAGGGAAATTCAAATCTGAACATAGCAGAAACAAAGAGCTTTGAAAGGTAAGCAAAAATACAATTCTGTGAAATACTCACCTGTAGAATTGGTATTATTAGTATACCAGTACGTCCTGCTCCAGATATAATACTTACACTTGGGTTATCCTCCGCCAGAGGGCACTGTACTGCAGAGACATGGAAAAACAGGCTCCTCCTGGCCCTTCAAATACCCAGGGACCTCCCACGAATCCCCAGCATTGAAAAGCAGTGAACAAGAAGCCAGGAGAATTAAACCACCCAGAACAACTGGTAAAGATTACCATGATAACAATCACCATACAGGGGATCCAGAAAAATGCAACAACAGGGTGGGGTGGAGCAGGACGTACTGTATACTAATAATACCAATTCTACGGGTGAGTATTTCACAGAATTGTATTTTTCTTAGTATACAGTACGTCCTACTCCAGATATAATACTTACACTTGGGACATCCAAAAGCAGTGTCCATAAAGTAGGGTGGGATCCCCAACAACAAACGACCACAGCAGACAGTTTAAAGCACTGTCACCTGCAGAACCAGACGGCCAAGACAGCATGAGCTGAGGCCCTAACATCAACGTTGTAAAAAACCTTGCAAAAGGTATGAGCAGAAGGCCAATGGTAGTGGCCTAACCAATCAGTTCAACAGCAAAACCGGTGCTGAAAGCCCAAGAGGCATCAAGCACACGTAGAAGGGAATCAAGGCAACAAGGGAGGTTCTTCCCCTTGCCTGAATAGGCCTGAGTAATAGCCTGACAATCTGATAGCTAATGAATTTGGCAGAAGCCAAGGCCAAAAAAACAAGGTACCAGGAGTAACGTCCATTAAGGTAACAACGAGGACCAAACCGCCCAACTCCCGAGAGCAGGCGAGATCGAGCACATTCAGGATGTAATGACCACAAGCCCCAAGGAACCTCAGTTCCCTTAAAGGGCACAGTGACTTCTAAAGAAAAAACTGCCAACACCTGTATAAGGAATGCAGAACCACTTCCTCAACGTTGCAAGGAAGGGGGACAGCCGTGGAAAACAATATCTCGGATAATTGAACATACGACACCTACAGATGTAGAGAATCCGGCTTCAGGCGGAACTCCCTTTATCCTGGTGTACCTCAAGGAAAGAGGGCTAGGTAGACCGAACCGCCCGCTAACACACGCCTGACCAAGGTAACAGTCACCAGAAGGACCCCCTTAAGGGTAAGGACATCCAGACAGTGTCCTGAATAGGACCAGGAGACAACCTGCAAGCAGACGGAATGAAATCAATTTCAATCCCAACAGGGGCCATAGGAGTACATGGAGAGCGCACATGGGCACCCCCTGAAGGAAGTCTTAACCCAGGAAGACTGAACCAGAACTGTTAAGGCAAGGTGGACAGGGCAGAGCCTGACCCATCAGAGAGCAGAGTTGGGGGACCAACTCCAATTTATGCTGCAGGCCACACTGGAGTCCTGGAACCCGAGAACGTCCAACAAGTAAGAGGACTAGACTCGTCCCAATAAATGTGGGTATGCCAAACCCTACAACGATAGAAGACGACGCAGAGGAGGCTCACTCCTAGACATCCCATAGTCACAACACCGAGGCAGCTAAACTTGTCTCCATCAAGATGTATGCCTCAGCAGTCAGATCCACTTAGGCCAGGGACCATGAACTATAGTGATGTAAAGGGCCTGAGTGATCAACTGGCACTCCTGGCAAGGTGCAGAACTACTGACCACAGTACCATAACTGCAACCACACCATACTAGGTCAACTGGGGGCCACCAGCATTACTGGTCCCTTTACCAGAGTAATCTTCCGCATAACCCTGCCTAGCAGAGGGAATGGAGAAGGGCATACAGAACCAAAAGTCCTGTCAAGACGGTACGAAGGCATCCGGACCACTGAGATAGGATCCTGGAACAGGGTAACAAGGCCGATAGCCTGTGAAGGTAACAGAACTCAACAGATCCATGACTGGATGGATTCCATAGCGACACGGGGATTAGCACATCCTGTCGCAGAGGGGCTTAGCCGGAGCTAATATCACTAACATGCAGGGGGCATTGTCTCCACCCAGAAGGGAACATAGACACTCCCTGGAAGGTCCGCCAGCTCCAGGCCCCTTCCGATGGTTAATGTAGCACGCCTGTCATCAGACGGACCGAGCACCCCCAGCCTGGTAATTCCGGAAGGGGAACAGTCGAGGGAGAAGAGCCAACTGAAAAACGCTTACTGCTTAGACTTCCATAGTCGTAAGGACCCTCTAAGGGTCCCACCAACACCAGAATCGCAGGGAGTTTTTGGAAGAAACCATCCCCTTCAACCTGAAAGGTTGGCATCCATGGTGGCCGTTTCCAGGAAGGCAAGAGGGAACTGCCCCCAGACAGGTCCCTCGAGTTCATCCACTTTTACGAGAAAGCAGTCATACAGGAGGGAAGGCCCACCGGCCCTGCTCCAGGGGTGCTGGATCCATGTCCTATGCTTACCACTAGAAGTCGCAGACGGCTCAAGGGAAACTAAGCATAAGGGACCACTTTCGCTGCTTGGGCTCCTGCCAAGCAAGTTAACAACGGCCCCACCAGTTGCATCCCTGCCTGGTGTTAAGAAACCGGGACAGTAGTGAGGGACTAGGCCCATGGGACCAGAATGCCCACCTAATTGCTGAAAGGGGGGAATCTGGTTTGAAACTGATCCAGAATCATTCCTATTAATGGAGTCACCTCGTTAGGGAACAGCGAGGACTCGAGGTGATTGACACCCATCCAATGACTCCCAATGGCCCACCAGCCGGGTATCCAACTATCCTGACTCAGAGACAGGCAAGTGAGGGAGGGTGTCCGGGTAAACATTGCGGGGACGTCCCTTGGTCTCATCAGAGACATCACCATCGACAGCACCTGAGTGACACTCTAGGAATTGAAGAGAGGCCAGATAGCAGGGCCACAATTAACAGTGTTGGACTTCCAACACGAACCTGGAGAGCCGCAGAGATCTGAGGGCACAGGGATGTAAACATAAGCATTGAAGAGTGCCCCGGGCGGCAAGACGCCCACTGGGCGCAAGGTGCTGATAGCCAAACTCAAGAGTATCCATGGAGGAAACTGCCTGTAATTAGAGAATTGACCCATCCTTTGGGGGGCTGTGGGAGGTGGTATAGCGGCCCTTGCCTCTGCCTATTACGGGCAATCTGCAAGAGACCCTCAGACCTTGCAGGCCTAACATGGCCTGTGCCGGCAACTGAATAGGGGCAGGGACCAGGCGTACCTGGGGTCTGATAAAAAACTGGGGAAGGCAGAGCAGCATACTCTATCCTGTACCTGGAGGGCACAACCTCCTGATCCGTCAGAGTGAGGCGAAATGCCTCCTGATAAGAGCAAGGTGCTGCAGCCATCCCCTCACCCAGCCGGGCGAGGGTGCCCCATCATGCTTGAGGGGGTTTGGTGGAAGATTTGGGCTTAGCCCCGCCGGAGGGGCCAGAACGTTGCCTGCTGCTCGTGGGGAAGGAGTCTGCCCCAAAAATCCGGAAAGACACCCCTGGTTCCTGTTTAACACTAAGGTAGGGGGGAGGGGGGGTGCTCCCGCCTCGAGGGGGCCGGGATGGCGTCTGCGAAGGGGTGATTTGCCCTTTTTACCGAACAGGTCTAGACGGGCCCCAAATAGGCGTCGCCCTCTGAAGGGGAGCCCAGTAAGAGTCTTTTTTGTAGCATCATCAGCACCCCACTGTCACAGCCAGAGCAGGTGACGAATAGCCACCGCAAGGGCGGAAGTTCTTGCACACATTCTAATCGCGTCATCTAGCGCCAATAGAATAAACTTCACAAATACATCACAATTGGAGAGTGCATTGAACACCTCCCAAGGGAGATCCTTGGGGTGATGATCGAGCAATTTTTGGATGAGGGTTCTAGCGGCCACCGCAGTAATGGCTGCGGCACAGGCCGGACGCAGTGCTGTCCCGGCACAAGAAAAGGCATGGGAGGCCAGCAGCTCAATGCGTCGGTCCTCGGCATCCCGAAGGGCGCTATAGGCAGGGGTTGTAATAAAGGGGGGGTTAGGGTCCCCTATGATCGGCGCAGCCACCACGGGGGGTGACGACCAGCAATTAACTACCTCGGGGGGGAAGGGGTATTTCCTATCCCAGTCCCCTAGAACCCCTGGAAGTTTACTGGGGCATTCCCATTCTTTGAGGACAAGAGCATGGAAATGAGCCTGCTCTAAAAATTCCAAACGTGCAGTCGCAGTATGGAAACGCTCCCCTCTAGGCTTGGGGACCTGGCCGGGGGGAGAGATAGACAGTGCCTTAAAGACCTTAAGCAACAGGTCGTCAGTGTCAAACTGGCCCCAGTGTTCCGGGCCAGAATCATCGTGACTCCTCGTCATCTCATCAGAAGAGCTGGAGTCAGAGAACAATGCCCCTTCTTCAGAAGGGGTATAGTCACACAGAGTAGCAAACCCCTCAGTTCTCAGAGCATACAGAAACATGGGGCGACAGGTGCCGCTTTCTACCAGGGCCCATTCGCTCTGACAACCTAGCAATAATCTGTTCAGCCGTAGGCAGCCTGGAAGGGCCGGCAGGCTGCAATTCCCCACTAGCAGGCGACTCAGCAGGAGAGAGATTTAAGCCTGGGGAGATAGGTGAATTGAAGCTAGGTGTAGCCACTGGCCGACCTGATTGCAGGGCCAGGGCTTGCTCGGCACAGGGTATGCAGACCCGTGCCCTGCCAGCATCAGCATGGTTGTCCACACGCTATACACCGCCGGTCTTGTCCCGGAGGGACCCCGGTCACATAATTCTGAGATGCCTCCATATGGTGATTAATCAAAGGCACAATATGCCGGTAGGGATTTACACTCTAAGTAACCCTGGATGCCCCAAGACCCGCTATGGAAGTGGGAGAATTTAAAAAGGCCCAAAGATGTATGTATCTACCTTTGCCTGAACCATACAGCCAGGGCTGGGAGGCATACGATATATTAAAGAGTATCAGACAGAAATAGAGAAAAAAAAGGGGACGGGAGCAAACCCGGCTACCTGCAGCTTGAAGGAGAGTCATCTTCTGAATGCTTCGCCGACTGCAGAGACGAAAAGACTGAGGAATAGTGGGAGGAACCCAGTACTTATGGACCAGGAGGGGCTCCTTTTTCCGTGTCATCTCTGCAAGATCGCCCTCTACAGGCCGGGTTCCCAAGTGTCATGAATATTTGGAGGTGGGGTGTGTGACATACTAGGAATAAAAAAATGACTTAGGGTCCCCCTTACCCGTCATAACCAGCTATGGGGGCTTGTAGGAACAGAGTGGAGGGGCCAGTTTTTGTGGCTCCCCACCCTGCAGCCTACAAGCCCACATAGCCTGTGTGGGCCCGGGCTCTTCTGCCCCCCCCTGGGCTTTGGGGAGGCAGGTAATTGGGGGTGCGGGGGTCAATGGCAAGTCACCCGCTAGTCAACCCCCAGCCTTGTGAACTGGTACGGGGTCTCATGGACCTTTTACCAGTTCACAAAGGGTTACCATTAAAAAAACACACTGAAGAAAAAATTACTTTTATTAAAAAATAAAATCTTTTTTTTTTACTTTACTTACCTCGTCAGCTCCTTTGTCCCTCGATGTGATGACAGATGTGATCATGCTGGCTACAGTAGCAGAGGGGCCAGCATGATCGCATCTGAAAGAGCAGCAGCAGGGAGCCAGGACGACACCCGGTGAGTGACATCATAAACCCCAAAGGGGCGGGCCTTAACGGCAAGATGGCACCCATCGGGAGAGGAGGGGGAGAGCTCTTTCAGGCTCTCCCCTGAAGACCACCCCCCGACCCCCCCCCCAAGTGAAGAGGAGACCCGTAGGGAGGCAGCGCGACTGCAGGTAAGTAAATGTCATTTTTTTTTTTTTTTCTACAGTTAGCAGCTGCTGCTGCTGCCGAAGCGGGGGGGGGGGGGGGGGCGCTATTCCGGGGGCTCTCCTGGAGCCATCCGAGCCCCCACAGGGGGGAGACCCGGCTGGATCCACCGAGGGGTCAGGTGAGTATTTAACTTTTATATTTTTTTTACTGTGGGGGTTTAAAGTCAGCTACGTGAGTCTCGCATAGCTGGCACTTAAGTGGAGTAGAGGCAGCTACGCAAGACTCACGTAGCTGGCACTAGAAGGGTTAAGGTGCGCACTTTGTCTGCAGAGCTGAAATTTTGAAGTAAAATTACCATTACGCACATGCTTTACTTTGGTCTGTTTGGAAACTCTTTCCTCGACAGGACCTATGCATGTTGGGTATTGTTATGTTTGGGGGACCTTGCTTTTTCAGATTTTCACATTTTTTCTTGTTTGCATATAGTTTTTTTTTTTTTTTAGGAAAATGTGGTTTTGATTCTGCTTTTTTTATTCTTTTTCAGGGAAACCCTGTGCAACCAAAGAATACATTGAGGGATTGCTTCCAGAAAACTGCACCCATGTCAACAAGCCTGGTACACCTAGAAAGCCTGAGGTGTATACTTCTAGGGAATATATAGTTTGTTGGGGGTATTTCAAATGTAAAGGGTTGTTTTTCTTGAAAATCTGCAAGGTGCGCATATTACATAGCACAGTTGTATTTTATCTGAAAATCTCCTAAAGTGTTGTTTCAGTTAGGGGGAGTCTCCTGGGCAGGAAAGGGTGTCTACCAATACATATGTAGTACCGCCATAACCGGGAGAAATTGGGGTTTCACACGCAATAAGATTTTATTGGTAAACTTACATTTTTTATTACAAAAAACACTACAAATTGCAAAAAATAGTTTTATTGTTTTACACATATTTCACCCAAAAATATTGAGAATACACTTAGAAAATGACAAACAAGACATTTCATGTTAAAGCCCAGGCTCTGCTGAAAAAACAATATATCACTTTCCTGGGAAATCCCTTCAAAAATCACAGTTGAACATGGGGAGCGCAAAATAGTTTGGCAACAAAGGGTGACAAAATCTCAAGGTAGGCTGGCGTTTAAAGGGAGCTGTATCAAAAAATTGTGTAATACAAAAGGAATCTTTTAAAACATGCTGGATAGTGAGAGGAGAGGTTGCCTGAACCCTCAAACTAAAAAGAAATAAAAGCAGAGCCTGTTATTTCCTTCTACTGGGAAGAATAAGATCAAGGGGTGACAGGTGTTTCATTCCACTTTTACTGGAGTAATCGGTTTCATTCCAATGCTTGTCTCCTGAGCCAGCCCATGGGAAGCAACAGCATTTATCATTCCAATATCTTCCCAAAGAATTGCATAATGGGAAAAAGCATCTGCACAGTTCAGAAAGGTTGCAAAAGCAATAAGCAGAGGCTGGCTCGGGCCAGGCCATTGGAGAGGAGCAGATCTCTCATGTAAACCCAGATTGGAATGTTCAAAACTTGTCGCCCCAAATTATTTTTTCTTTCATTAAAAGAAAAACAGGCTTGACTACAATTTTTTTATGCTATGTTTGTTTATTATTGTACTTTTGCTTTGGTGATGGCGCTCATTAAATATCATTTATTCAGCAACTGTTATTTTAAGAAAGATTGGGTTGGGTGACAAAAACCTCCGTTAGACTTACCGGTAACTGCTTTTTTTTTTAGGAATCCTTCAGTTTGACCACCAATTGCTCCATGTGGTCAAGCTGAAGGATGACTGGAAAAACATACACTTTTGTGTTTTTCAAAGGATCAACAAATTGTATTACACATAGTAACATAGTATGTGAGGCTGAATAAAGACTTTAGTCCATCCAGTTCAGCCCGTTTATCTCCTTCCAGAGGTCTAGTAGCCATAGCTGGAAATATTATTACATGCAAGGAAGGCATCCAGGCCACTTTTCAAAGTTTTTACTGTATCCATCATTACTACCTCTTCTGGCAGCGAGTTCCATAGTCTCACTGCTCTTACAGAGAAGAATCCCCTTCTATGTCGGTGGAAAAAGCACCTTTCCCCTTAGTGGATGCCCTTGGGTTATGGTTACACTCCGGGGTATAAATAGATTGTGGGACAGATCCTTGTATAGACCCTGAATATATTTATAAATAGTTATTAGATCACCCCTCGGGCATCTTTTTACTAAACTAAATAAACCTAACTTCAATCTACTACAATCTTTTAGGGTACTCTAGTCCCCGCACTCATTTGAACGCATCCAGTTCTGGTATGTCCTGACAACTTTTTGTTAAGTATATGGCTATACTTACTACTGCTACTACTACTATTATACTGCCCTCCAGCCCTTGGCATAGGTCCGGTGCTCATGATGGGCACCAGGCTTTTCTACATAATTTGCTTTTGCAGGCGATCCGGTGGAGGGCACTGCAAAGATGTCGACCTTGGAGATCAGTTTACAGAATGATGATGTGGCTTATCATGGATTTTAACATTTGCTATGACCCCCATGGAAATTTGCAATAATACGATTCTGTAATTACTCACCTGTAGAATTGTTATTATGAGTATATAGTACGTCCTGCTCCAGATAAGAATCATTACACTTGGGTATTACTCCGCCAGATGGCGCTGGAATGCAGAGACCGCGAAATTGGCACCTCCCGGCCACTCAAATACCCGGAACCTCCCACAAATCCCCAGCATTGAAAAGCAGTTAACGAGAAACCGGGAGAATGATAACAGAACCAACTAATAACTAACAAACAAAGATAATCACCATACAGGGGATCCAAGGATAATGCAAACCTAGGGTGGGGTTGGGCAGGACGTACTGTATACTCATAATAACAATTCTACAGGCGAGTAATCACAGAATTGTATTATTCTTAGTATACAGTACGTCCTGCTCCAGATTAGATTACTTACACTTGGCACATCCAATAGCAGTGTCCATAAAGTAGGGTGGGATCCCCAAAGGTAACAACAGACAGGTCAGACCACTGCCGCCTGCAGAACCTTGCGGCCAAAAGCAGCATCAGCTGAGGCCCTAACATCAACCTTGTAAAACTTTGAAAAGGTATGAACAGAAGACCAAGTAGCGGCCTTGCAAACTTGTTCAACAGAAGCCTGGTGCTGAAAAGCCCAAGAGGCACCAACAGCACGAGTAGAATGAGCAGTAAGGCGGAAGGGAGGATTCTTCCCCTTAGCAGAGTAGGCCTAAATCACAGCCTGTCGGATCCATTTTCTGATAGTAGATTTAGCAGGAGCCAAACCCTTCCTAGGACCAGAAGGGACCACAAAAAGAGCATCAGTTTTTCTGAAAGGTGCACTAGCCACCAGATAGTACTTCAGACACCTAGCCACATTCAAGGAATGCAAAACCCTCTCCTTAGCGTTACTAAGATTAGGGCACAAGGAAGGAAGAACAATGTCCTGATTCAGATGATAGCCAGACAGGCAGAAAGGCAACCTTAGGCAGAAAATCTGGCTTGAAGCGAAAAACCACCTTGTCCTGGTGTCTCTCAAAGTAGGGGGGCTGGATGGAAAGCACCCCCAACTCAGAAACACGCCTAACAGAAGTGATAGCCACCAAAAAGGCAACCTTGAGATTAAGAATGGCCAGGGCAGCCTCCTGCACAGGTTCAAAAGGAGCACCCTGCAAGGCAGACAAGACCAAGTTCAAATCCCAAACAGGCAACATAGGCTTACTTGGGGGATGCATATGAGTAACCCACTGGAAAAAAGTCCTGATCAGAGAATGCTGGGCAAAGGACCTCTGGAAGAAAACAGCTAGGGCAGAGACATGACCCTTCAGAGTACTGAGTTGAAGTCCCAGCTCCAACCCATGCTGTAGGAACTCCAGGATCCTGGGAATAGAGAACACGCAACAGGGGAGCGACCTAGACTCACACCAGTCAATGTAGGCATTCCAAACCCTGTAATAAATGGAAGAGGAAGACTTCTTCCTAGCTTTAATCAAAGTATCCACAACTGAGGAAGACAGCCCCTTCTCCATCACGATAGAGGTTTCAGCAGCCAGGCCGTCAAAGCCAGAGTTTGTAAATTGGGATGGCGTAAATGACCCTGAGTGAGCAGGTCTGGAACCCTGGGCAGAGCGTACTGATCTACTGCCAGCTGCACCACGTCTGCGAACCACACCCTTCTTGGCCACGTGGGGGCCACCAGGATTGCTGGCACCCCCTCCTGAGCTATCTTGCGCAGAACCCTGCCCAACAGGGGGAATGGGGGAAAGACATACAGGAGCTGAAAGTCCTGCCATGACATTGCTAGCGCATCTGTGGCCAAGGCCAGAGGATCCTGGGACAGGGAGACAAAGCTTGTGACGGGATGCAAACAGATCCACATCTGGGTGGCCCCAACGGTGACACAGAGATTGAAACACCCTGTCGCAGAGGGACCATTCTCCCAGGCGAGAGGTCCTCTTGCTCAGACAGTCTGCCTACAGATTCTCTACCCCCAGAATGTACACAGCTGATATGCAGGGAACATTGTCCTCCGCCCAGGACAGGATCAGAGACACTTCCTTGAGGGCCCCCCTGCTCCGGGTCCCTCCCTGATGATGATGATGTAGGCAACCGCCATCTGGTTGTCTGAGCGTACCTGAACAGGCCGGCCCTGAAGGTGTTGGGTCAAGTGAGCCAGAACCAACCTGATCTCTCAGTTCCAGAATGTTGATAGGTGTGTGGGCCTCCTGAGGGCCCCACCGCCCTTGGAACCGTAGGGACTTCCAGAAGCCCCCCCAACCTGTCAGACTGGCATCCGTGGTGACTGTCTCCCAGCAGGGGGCCAGAAAGGATCTGCCCACCAATAGGTTCCTGGAGTCCAGCCACCACGAGAGGGACCGCCTGACTAAGGGGGACAGAACAGGGACCTGGTCCAGGGATGCAGGATCCTTGTCTTATACTGACAAGAGGTGGAGTTGCAGAGGCATCATGTGAAACTGGGCATAAGGGACCGCCTCGAAGCACGACACCATCAGGCCCACCAGCTGCATTCCCTGCCTGATGGAGGGATGAGGGCAAGATAGCAGGAACTGAACCTGCACTAGCAGACAGTCCACCTTCTGCAGAGGAAGAAAAATCCTAGCCTGAACTGTATCCAGATTCATTCCCAGGAAGGGTGTCACCAAGGAGGGAGACAGAGAAGACTTGGGATGGTTGATCACCCAGCCAAATGACTCCAGAGTATCCAGCTCTGCCTGTTAGAGGGATTGAGAAGTGATGAGAATGTCGTCCAAATAGGGCAGAATGCGAATGCCCTGAGCAGAGACATCACTCCTGCCAGCACCTTGGTGAACACTCTGGGAGCTGAAGTGAGACCGAAGGGCAATGCCACAAATTGGTAGTGCTGATCTTCCAGAGCGAACCTGAGGAACTTTTGATGACCTGGAAAAACAGGAATATGAAGGTAAGCATCCTTGATGTCCACAGAGGTCATGAAGTTCCCTGGACGCAGGGAACTGATGGCAGAGCGCAAAGTTTCCATGCGAAAGCACCTGCACCTGACAAATTTGTTGAGGATCTTCAAGTCCAGGATGGGCCTGACTGACCTATCTCTTTTGGGCACGGTGAAAAGGTTGGAATAGAAACCCTTGCCCCTTTCTCGTAAGGGGACCAGACAGATGACCCCCAGTTCCAGAAGGCTTTGCACCGCCAGAATTAGAGCCAGAGCTGACATAGGGTCCTGAGACATCCGGGATCTGATGAATCTTGGGATGGGTGAGGGCGCCCCTTCATGCCTGAGGGGGCTTGGGAGAAGACTTAGGCTTGGAGGCCCAGGATGAGCCAGGGCGTCCACGTCCTCTGCCACTACCCTAGAAATCTCCTCGGGCCCCAGTAAAGGAGACCCCCCTCCCCTGTCTGGATCCACGGTAGGGGGAAGAAAAGGAGCCTTGGCCCCGGAAGGGCCGAGACTGTCTCCTGCGCTGGGGTAACCTGCCTCCCTTAGCAAACAGGTCCAGGCGGTCCCCAAACAGGCGTAGTCCTTTGAAGGGAAAACCAGTGAGAGCCTTCTAGGCAGCGTTGTCAGCTGCCCACTGGCGCAGCCAAACCGAACGGCGTATAGCCACCACTAGGGCAGAGGCTCTGCCACACATCCTAATGGTATCATCCAAGGCAGAGAGGACATAAGTCACAAAAACCTCACAACGAGAGAGCATTAAACTCTTCACTAGACACATCATCAGGAACACCATCTAGGACACTTCTAAGCAGGGTCCTAATAGCCACCGCTGTAATGGCAGAGGCACAAACCCGGCGCAGCGCCGTCCCCACACAGGCAAAGGCATGGGACGCCAGCTGATCAATACGCCGGTCCTCACCATCCCGCAGCGTAGTAGAGTCAGGGGAATGCATGACAGAAGTGTTAGATAACCCTAGGACCGGCGCATCCACGTACTTTATACTAAGAATAAATGAGTTACACATGGTGAAGAGCAGATAAAAAGTTAATAAATAGTTTTATAAAACCTTACCTGAATGGTGCCAGCCAGCAGCTTGTCGCCTCATTCCATGCAGGATCCCTATTTGGATCATGGGCATGGCCGGCCTTATGTTGAAAGGCTCTCTGTGCAAGACTGCAGGATGGTGACCAACCCATGTCGGGACCTCAAACACCATAAAAGTGTGTGCCCCCCCCCCCAGGACCCTGCTCTCAGAGATTGTATGCACCCACATGGGCCTCCACCTCCATAAGTTCCAGCACAGATAAAGGTCATATTGCAGGTGCCAGAGGTGGGCAATGGTGGCAAAATTTTGCCGGGGTAAAAATGGTCCCTGGTGGGCATAAAGAAAATGTTTGTTTTTTTTTTTTAAAAAAAGCAGCTGTGGCGACACCCTGTGCGGCCACACATGTTGCACACCGCAAAGGCCGACCCAGATGGTGGGGAACTACAAACAAATCCCAGAGACACCCTGGCTGGAACATTAATCAGAAGCTAAATACATATTTAGAATCTGCAGCTCATAACACATTCATTCATAGTTTTAACACCACTCTGGGATGCTTAGGGACTGCAGAGCTCAGACTAGAAGCCAGTTGTGTTCGGACTCAAAGTGTGCCCAGAGCCCCAGACACACCGACTCTAGAACCTGTCAGAACATTAGGACAGAAAGTTATGCCCCATGGTAGTTTTGGGGTTTAAGCTGGTCCTGCTGAAGGGGAGGGAACCCCATCCCCTCTGCCAAGGCTACAGGGTACGGGTTTCATCACAATATGCGAGTGCAACAAAACAAAGCAGTGAGTATACATGTTCCGGGGCTGTTGGCATCTCTTATCACAGCACCCTGGGAGCAGGTGTGTGTGAGTGGGGAGGGTGTTCGGTGCCTAGCTCAAGAGCACTTCACTCATATCCTGGATGATAATCAAACCTGCAACCCTATGGTCACAAGATAGCTATCTTACCTCTAGGCTACAACTGCACCTTCTTCCCTCTACATCTTAATGATTAATAATGAGACCACTGAAAACAAAAATCGCTTCCATTAGGTCTATTAAACTTCACATTCTATATAGTCGACTTAACTGAAAAGCAATTGGCATAATTAGGCATAAAAACTGGTGACCTATTCATCTCTTAGATGAACTGAGTTTTCACCCAGTGGGGGATTAGAGCAAAAGTCTCTAATCTCTCACTTTATCCTGTCCGAATTCTGCTTCTTTTTTATCTATTTGTTCACAAAATGTATACATCTCTTTTTATAAAACGATATTACAGACATTTTACAAACATTTTATACTTTCATAAAAAAGTAATGTCTCTCCTTTCCTAAACCGGACATTTCTTTAGAAAGTCCTCGGGTCCAGTACAGTTATTTTTATTGTGTGCATGTGAATTAAATTAAGATACCTTGGAGGTAATACATCTTCACTAGCTGGGTATATCTTGAGCAGGCAGACATACTTTTGAGTTGAGCAATGTGCCTAGACAGATATAAGGTTAAATGCACAGGATATCAGCAGTTCTTTTAAAAAACAGCCACAAGCAACTGAAAACAGACTTAGGATTCAAACAGGGGCCCTGAAAAAAAACATACTGCAATAAAAATAAATACAGAATAAATTCAACCATCTTTTGCCATTATAGTGAAAAAGAGATCAGTTTATGCTATGTGAGGTTGGCAGGTGTGGAAGGGGCACAATCTGATGTGGCCATAAAATCTATAGGATCAGTTCAATGCAGTATTGGTTTTCCTGGGAAGGCCCTTCTACCATGTTGGAGCATGCACGGACCCAGGGGATGCCGCCTTGGGTCTTTTCCTGTGGCTGCTGTATGGGCTTAGGAGGTGCGGCCCTGGCCCAAGGATCAGGTGGCAGGGCGGGGGGGGGGGGGGGGGGGGGATTATAGGTTCACTGGAATTCCGCTTTAAAACCCCATTAGCTTTAAAAATGTCCTTTTTAAAATGTCATATTACATAATGCAACACAAACATTACATGTATATGCAAATTATCTTGTAAATCCAGTCTCAGCAACTACCATAATTATTGGCTGAGCAACAGAAAGTAAGCACAGGTTACATAACAGTTTCTGAGGTTTCCATAACACAATTGTGAAACTTATTTCAGGTGCAGAAGGAAACTGGATTGAGGAGACAAAATCTCTCGTCACCATATTATCCAGGAATATTAAGTGGGGGAGCAACATTGATTGCGGCCCTGAGGAAGGCGCAGCAAAGCTTTCTCAGACAGCTACAAATAATTTAGTCCACCATTACAAACTCATCAAACAATTCAATAATGTGGTGATAGTCCTATGTGAATCCTTTACAGCCTGTTGCATGTGCTGAGGACAAACTGAGGTTGGACAGAGTAACCTAAACATCGGGAAGAATCATTGGTTATAATTAGAAAAAATATATATATGATTTGGGATGCCCCACTGTGTGTATCCCCCCCAGATCGCCCAAAACGTTTTCTTTTTATGCCACCAGCCAAATGCCTGCTCATCTCTAGCTGCGGGCATTTCTGTTTCAGACATTCCGAAATGCCTGCCACAGGTACAAGCCACAGCTAGAGGGAAAAGCGAGGATGTGGCTGCGGTCCGGAGATGAGCCGTGGATAAGTGCGAGGTAAGTGTCCTGGGTAATGCCCGGGGTTTCACAAAGTGGGGCTTCCCAATTAAGTATGCTATATAAAGAGGGGGACCAGTGGCCCTAGAGTCTTATATCGTAGCCCCCAGCTCAGTACCTCGGCAGTGGTCCGTTTTGAGAAAAAACATTTCTTGTAAGAGTTGATACAGTTTAATTTGAATTGCTAAGGGTTTTGCATGGACCCTATATCAGCTGAGGGCAGAGGGGTTGCAACCTAACTGCCTGCCTAGTGCTTTTCCAGGGATGCCCATTTTTAGAGGCACTCTTGAAAGAGCACCTGACCCCTTGCTGAAGAGCAAGGGGCAGGTATAAGGATGGGCTGAGGCCTGCTGAACACTATTTCCAAACCAAGATGCCCAACTCTTAAACAAGTCTTAGGACCCTAAAAACCGCCTCAATTACCCCCATGCTCCATGCTCCTGTGCCGCTAAAAATAGGAAATCTACTAAACCCATTCACCTCCATAACTTTCATTTTCAGAACTATCTGGCCATGCTTCTGGTAAATGGAAATCTGTAAAAAAATAAAATACAAGGAAATACAAGGCACAAAACCTTCTGCCATCCAGGCCAGAAGTGTGCTGGGTGCGGCATACTCCTGCATAAAGGTAGCAGATGTCAGGCTCTCTTTCACTGCTCAGAACTGCCAAGTACCTGTCTGCAAAGCTAGAATTCATTATTACAAATTGTGTTTCCGCCACAGAACTGAATAGCTCCTTCAACCACATGAAAGTCTCCCTTTATGAGCCGAGATTTTAATTTTTCTAAATTACAAAATAAGCAAAACCCTGGTCTCAAAGTTATTTCACTTTCAAAGACACTGGAACTGCAAGAAGAGCGTTGAGCCTGTGTGTGCGATTGTCAGGAGCGTCCCTTGGGTCTACAACGAATACCTCTGTGTTTGCTCACACTGCACGTCAGTCATCACATGCTAACCGGATCATTATGGCAACTCCCTGCCACTCCCCCTTCCTAACTCGCTATGGAGATACCTAGCAATGCCAGACATTTCCTCCAGTATATCATCTTACTTACACCATGAAGGTGGCTACAGCAAGGAGGAGGAGACAGATAATCGTATGTTTAACTGCTGAGATATTCATGATCGCGCATAATAAGGGCTCTACAAATCCAAGAGTTTTGTGGGAATGCGCCACATTAGACAAAGGGTTGTGCTAAATATTCAGTTTTGTTTAGTGTGAGCACTTTAAGTGGACCAAAACCCGAAAATTTTATTATCCCAGTTTTTCTTTCTTGCCCCAGGGCTCCCCCCCCACCCGCTGTGTGAACCCCCCCAGATTCTCACCAAAACTACCTAACCACTGATACAACAGCGCATGCATGCAGCCAGTCAGCATGCTCAGCTCTATTCGGCTGCCCTTAGCAAATGAGAGGTCTTGTCAGCTAAGAGCTATATGGAGCCAATCGTGCTAATGGGCGCATCCCCGCTAGCCTCTAGGGGAGTGCCCACACTGGGCATTCACAAAGGACTAAAGGTATAGCGGAGCAAGGTCACAACCTGTGTATTCGCCGCTGCGTCGACAAATAGGTAGGTTATACTAGGGACCTGAGGGATTTCACAGTGGGGCATCCTAAAATTGGGAACAGGAAGCAGGCAGCCCTGGAGTCTTACAGACTACATGGCCACTTTAGGTCCACTTTAAAGGGGGTGTTCAGGCAAAGTGTAAAAATAAATAATTGTTAGGCAAAGTGTAAAAAGGTAGTAAATAAAATCCAGTGGCTGCAGTAGAGGAAAGGGACTAAAACTGCAGCTAGGATAGCTGCTTCCTGCTTTGTTTGCCTTTTCCGTGCTGCTTTTTATGGGTCCACCTTCAGTGCTAACTAAAAGGTGGGCATATAGAAATAAAATGCACTAAGCTACAGGAAAAAGGCAGGATCACAGTAAAAAAAAATAAAAAATAAATCTTCTACATGGCAGGTAAGCAAAAAATGATTTGTTTTAAAGCTGGAAATAAACTTGTATATACAAACAGCAAAGGTGTGTACAAGCCTATTATGTGGCATCTTCTCACCTGTGCTGCACACACCTCCTTCATGTAAAGCAAACAGCAGGAAGAATGACAACTCACTTCATTTTCTTAAGTTAATATTACCGTGTTAGTCACGGAAAGCAAAAGAAATAAGGCAATATCTATAATAAGACTAAGAGGATTTTAAAGGTAAGCTTTTGAGAATACAGTACTCTTTGTCAGACACATTATATTATTTTAATGGCCCCAATTCAATATGCATCTCTTAAGAGATGAAATAGATGACTATTTTCTGTTATTTCTCACTCTTGTCCTTCTGCCCCGCTGTGTGCATCCCCCAGATCTCCCCCGTAAACTGACCTTTCCTTTGATCCCATGGCTCATGTGAAGGTCAATGGCTAAACACCGGCTCGTGTGATTGAAATAAAGCATGAAATGACCCTTATCTTCATGCGATCTTTCAAGGAAAGCTTACTGAATTGAGGCCCATGTCTGACAAAGAGAACTAGATGGCCTTAAATAAGAATTTTATGATCCCAGGTTTTGTTCTTTCTACCTGGGTCATCCTGCTGCGTGTATCCCCTGGATCACCTATAAACTCACCTTTATGATGCATGCACTGGCCGCCAACAAGTCTTGCGTTCCAATCAGCTTTTGTCTTGCCATTCTGAGTGCAGAGCGACAAGCAAAACTGAATAGAGCGCGCATCGCTGATTGTACCCCCACTGTTATATATATACCCTCCGCCAGCCATGAAGAAATACCTGGTGTGGTTACGTGTCTCACATAGAGGAATAGTGGGATGTGGTCACAGCCTGCACATTCACTACGGGATCGCCTGGCTAGGTGCATTTATGGGCGTATCAAACATAGGGGCATCCCAAATCAGGATGCCCCACAAATAAGCAGACCACCAGCACTAGAAGTCTTATAGACTCTAGGACAGTGGTTGTTTGAAATTTGCTCCTTTCTTAAGTTACACAATCTCCTAGAAAGAATGCTCAGCATGCATCCGAACCCATCCAGCTGGGCCTCTCTACTAATCAGTGCAGTTCCTTGTTAATCTGTGTTATCACATCAGAAGCAGACCCTACTATTATGTTTCAAGGGTTTCATAAACGTCTCTTATGAGTTTCAAGCATTACTTCACTTTCTAAGGAGTTACCACTTTCCCTGATTGAACTGTTTGTACTCATGTCCTGGACTGCTCAGAATGTCCCTCCTAATTAATCAGAAATCAGGAAAATCACAGACAAAATTACAGGCTGTACTTTATGGGTTTTCCTCTATACTGCTATTTAACTGGTCCTTATTCATTTGGCAACCAAAATACATTTTAAACAGGATAATTCATTAGTAGCAGTAATAAAGCAAGGCAACTGCATGAGGACCTTTTGCTATTCACCCAACAAGATTTCACTAATTTAGAATGACTATTACAAAAACTGTCTGATAAAAGGCAGGACCAATCCTATACTTACCTTCTCTCCCTCCACAGTAACCTCCTGAGTCTGCAATAGTTAGTCTTGAAGTTCCAGTCCTGCCATGCACATGAGAACTGTACAGTTCAGCTGGAGCAAACTCATGGCTGTAATTCCTCCCCCATGCACTCTACACCTGCATGCTATGTTTAAAGGGTTTGTCTCACTTAAAATAAAAATACTCTATACTCACCTTTTGTCCCCTACAGATGACTGCTTTATGTTAAGCCATGTGCTGGCGATATTGCAATTTTGTTTCTCCAGCTGAACTGGATCTGAAGGAATGTGCTGGGGTAAAGATTTTTATTTGGCCTGCAGATGCCTTTTAAAACAAAACAAAAACAGCACTGATACTGATCAATATATTTTTCTGAAGACTTGTATACTGCATGCAAATGACTTAGAGAAATCAATCAATCCTGCATGTATTACCTGCTGCCCTTGATTGCCCTTTTCCAGCCAAATGATGCTGGGATTTGCAATGTCACCCTGCGTTCAGCTGCATTGGGGACAAAGCCATTCACACATCGGTGCTCAAAGTACCAATTTCAAAGTCTTGATGCCTGACCATTCATTAAAGGAAAGAAAAAAGCTTTCTGGAACAATGTATGCACTTTTTTTTTTTCAAATAAATTATAAGCGGACACATTAAACAGTCAGCTTAAGACAAAATTAGGGGTAAAGTGATAAAGTGAGACCGAATTAGGACCAATCTGCAGTAACAGGGTTTTTAGATCTAGCAAGAAAGCAGCACCTTATGGAGGATTAAATTGGTTGTTAGGTCCAAGGCCCACTGAGCATCCATGGCCAACCTGTAAAGGGTATTTGTGTTGAGTGCAACAAAATAAATGTAATGTAACCATGTTGATTTAGCCTAATATCTGGTCTACAGGGATCATATTAAAAGTCTAAAATAATACATTTGATGTTAGAGGCACCAGAGAGGTGTCACTAGCACCATATTTTGAGTTGGCCACCGGCTTTTGGCCCTTAGGTCACCCATGGAATTTTCTTACCACTTAGCTCTGTGCCAACATTTATGAGATAACCAATCAGAAATCATGAAAGATATAAATAAACATTACATTTTCCCAAAACATTTCTGTGCCTCACTGTTATATGTGACCATGTATTAAAACAGGGGTGCTCAACCTTTGAAAATCGATGGCTACAATTAATAGGCACAATATGCTAGCAACGTTCTCCAAAAAATATATATCACTAAAACAGCTTAGATACTGAAAAACATACATCTATTGGCTACACACGATCCTGTTGCGAGATTAGCAACCACCCTAGGAAATATAAAATCATGTGATGCCTTTAATCAACATCTTATCAAGTACGACAGCTCATAATATGCTCATAAAAACAGCATATTTTGTTTTACATGGATTAGACTACAGATAGCAAAAGTCCTTGTAGTGCTGCACTAAATGATATCCCATGATGATCTTCTCAACTCCCCAAACGACTCACTTAAACCGGACTAACAGCCTTGCACGGGTAACAAAAAAATACAATTCTGCGATTACTCACCTGTAGAATTGGTATTATGAGTATATAGTACGTCCTGCTCCAAATCTAATACTTACAGTTGGGATATACTCCACCAGATGGCGCTGGACTGCAGAGACATCGAAAATAGGCTCCTCCCGGCCCCTCAAATACCCAGGGACCTCCTACAAATCCCCAGCATTGAAAAGCAGTTAATGAGAAGCCGGGAGAATTAAACAATCCAAACTACCAACTATAACAAGGATAACAATCACCATACAGGGGATCAAAGATAATTCAACCAAGGGTGGGTTGGAGCAGGACATACTGTATACTCATAATACCAATTCTACAGGTGAGTAATCACAGAATTGTATTATTCTTAGTATACAGTACGTCCTGCTCCAAATCTAATACTTACAGTTGGGACATCCAATAGCAGTGTCCATAAAGTAGGGTGGGATCCCCAAGAAAAATCAGCAGCAGACAGTTTAAACCACTGTCGCCTGCAGAACCTTTCAGCCAAAAGCAGCGTCAGCTGAGGCCCTAACATCAACCTTGGCGCCGCCAACTCAGACACACGCCTGACAGAAGTGATAGCCACCAGAAATACAACCGTGAGCGCAAGAATGGCCAAGGCAGCATCCTGCACAGGTTCAAAGGGAGCACCCTGCAAGGCTGACAGAACCAAGTTCAGATCCCAAACAGGCACCATAGGCTTATGTGGGGGGCGCACATGGGTGACCCCCTGGAAAAAAGTCCTGATCAGAGGGTGCTGAGCAAAGGGCTTCTGGAAGAAAATAGCCAGGGCAGAAACCTGACCCTTCAGAGTACTGAGTTGGAGCCCCATCTCCAACCCATGCTGCAGGAACTCCAGAATCCTGGGAATAGAGAACACACGACAGGGAAGAGACCTAGACTCACACCAGTCAATGTAGGCACGCTAAACCCTGTAATAAATGGAAGAGGAAGACTTCTTCCTAGCTTTAATCAAAGTATCCACAACCAAGGAAGACAGCTCCTTCTCCATCAAGATGGAGGTTTCAGCAGCCAAGCCGTCAAAGCCAGAGTTTGTAAATTGGGATGGCGTAGTGAGCCCTGAGTGAGCAGATCTGGCACCAAGGGCAGAGCGCACTGATCTACCGCCAGCTGTACCACGTCTGCGAACCACACTCTTCTTGGCCACCTGGGGGCCACCAGAATTGCTGGCACCCTTTCCAGAGCAATCTTGTGCAGAACCCTGCCCAGCAGGGGGATTGGAGGGAAGACATACAGGAACTGAAAGTCCTGCCATGACATTGCTAGCGCATCCGAGGTCAGGGCCAAAGGATCCTGGGACAGAGAGACAAAGGCTGGGAGCTTGTGATTGTGGCGGGACGCAAACAGATCCACATCTGGTTGGCCCCAATGGAGACACAGAGTTTGAAACACCCTGCTGCATAGGGACCATTCTCCCTGGCGAGAGGTCCTCCTGCTATGAGAGTCCGCCAGGTGAGTTTCCACCCCCGGGATGTAAGTCAGGATCAGAGACGCTTTCTGGAGGGCCCCCTTGCTCCGGGTCCCTCCCTGATGATTGATGTAGGCAACTGCCGTCTGGTTGTCCGAGCGCACCTGAACAGGCAGGCCCTGAAGAGGAGTAGTCAAGTGAGCCAGAACTAGCCTGATCGCCCGCAGTTCCAAGACATTGATAGGTGTGTGGGCCTCCTGAGGGCCCCACCTCCCCTGGAACCGCAGGGACTTCCAGAAACCCCCCCAACCTGACAGACTGGCATCCGTGGTGACCGTCTCCCAGGAAGGGGCAAGAAAGGATCTGCCCCCCAACAGGTTCCTTGAGTCCATCCACCACGAGAGGGATCTCCTGACCCGGGGGGGGCACACAGACCCTGTCCAGGGACGCTGGGTCCTTGTCCCATACTGACAATAGGTGAAGTTGCAGGGGCCTCAAGTGGAACTGAGCATAAGGGACCGCTTCAAAGCATGCCACCATCAGGCCCACCATCCAAATGACTTCAGAGTGGACACCACCAGCTGGGTATCCAACTCTGCCTGATGTAGAGACTGGGAAGTGATGAGAATGTCGTCCAGATAGGGAAGCACGTGGACGCCCTGACATCTGAGCAGAGACATCACGCCAGCCAGCACCTTGGTGAACACCCTGGGAGCTGAAGTGAGGCCGAAGGGCAAGGCCACAAACTGGTAGTGTTGATCCATCAGAGAGAACCTGAGGAACCTTTGATGACCTGGGAACACAGGAATATGAAGATAATCATCTTCATATTGGCGCAGGGAACTGATGGCAGAGCACAGAGTTTCCATGCGAAAGCGCCTGCCCCTGACAAACCTGTTGAGGATCTTCAAGTCCAGGATGGGTCTGGCTGAACCATCTTTTTTGGGTACTGTGAATAGGTTGGAACATAAGCCCTTGCCTTTTTCTCTTAAGGGGACCTGGCAGATGACCCCCAGCTCCAGGAAGCCTTGCACTGCTTGCACTAGCTCCTGAGCTGACACAGGGTCCTGAGGAATCCGGGATCTGAAGAATCTTGGAGGGGGATCGGCAGCAAACTCCAACTTGTAACCGGAGGACACTACCTCCTGAATCCACCGGTCTGAGACATGAAGCCTCCAGACGTGAGCGAAGTGCTGCAGCCGTCCCCCCCACCCGGATGGGTGAGGGCGCCCCATCATGCCTGGGGGGGCTTGGGAGAGGATTTAGCTTTGGGACCCCAGGAGGAGCCAGGACGTCCACGTTCTCTGCCTCTACCCCAGAAATCTCCCATGCTCCAGGAGAGGAAACCCCCCTTCCCTGTCTTGCACCACGGTAAGGGGAGGAGAAGGAACCCTGACCCCGAAAGGGCAGAGATTGCCGCCTGCGCTGGGGTAACCTGCCTCCCTTAGCAAAAAGGTCCAGGCGGTCCCCAAACAGGCGCAGTCCTTTAAAGGGAAACCCAGTGCGGGCCTTCTTGGCAGCGCTGTCAGCAGCCCACTGGCGCAGCCAAACCGAGCGGCGTATAGCCACCACAAAGGCAGAAGTTCAGGCACACATTCTGATGTGTCATCCAATGCTGAGAGGACAAAATTTACAAAAACACCACAACTGGAGAGTGCATTAAACACCTCACAAGGCAAATCATCAGGGGCACTATCAAGCATATTTCTGATAAGGGTTCTAGTGGCCACAGCAGTAATGGCAGAGGCACAGACTGGGCGCAGCGCCGTCCCTGCACATGCAAAGGCGTGGGATGCCAGCTGGTCAATGCGCCGGTCCTCAGCATCCCACAGGGTAGTAGAGTCAGGGGAATGAATGACAGAGGTGTCCTAGGATCGGGGCATCCACCTCGGGGGGGGATGACCAACATGTAACCACCTCAGCTGGAAAGGGATACTTTCTATCCCAACATTTTGGAACCCCGGGAAGTTTACTGGGGCGCTCCCATTCCTTGAGCACAAGGTTATGGAAATGTGCCTGCTTGGGAAATTCCACACGTGATTTTGCTGTATGGAAAAGCTCCCCTCTTTGCCTGGGAGCCGCAACAGAGAGAGATGGAAGAGAGATGGACAGAACCTCAAAAATCTGGGTCAATAATCTGTCAGTGTCATCCGGGGCCCAGGGGTCAGAGCCAGAATCGTCATGACCCCTTGGTCTCTCATCAGATGAGCCTGAATCAGAGAAGAGTTCCCCTTCATCAGACGGGGTATAGCCACAAAGATTCCAGAACTCCCCAGTTCCCATAGGGAAGACAGTGACATTAGGCGTCAAGTGCCGCTTCTTAGCAGGGGCCTTACGCACTAAGGACTTAGCATTCAACCGCTCAACAGTAGCCAGTCTAGAAGACACATCAGGCTGAGAATCCCCACTAGTATGCAACTCAGCAAGAGTGAGGTTTAAGCTTGGGGGAGTAGGTGAAGTGAAACGAGGTGCAGCCACTGGCAGGCCAGATTGCAATGCAAGCACCTGCTCAGCACAGGGTACACAGACCCACGCCTTGTCAGTGTCAGCATGAGGCTGCCCACACGCTACACACAGCCGTTCTTGTCCCGAAGGGACCCCGGTCACATTATCCTTGGATGCCTCCATATGGTGATTATAGCGGCGCTATACGCCGATAGGGAATAACGCTATATAGCAACCCCGGATGCCCCAATAACCCGCTAGGGAAGTGGGAGTATTATTTTTACAAAGCGTACAAGTTATATACTAATACAGGGCCGGGAGAAGCAAAAAAGGTTCGCCCCGCCTGAAAGACATAAGCAGACAAGACCTGTAAGCACACAGTAACAAAAGTGAAAGATATAAAGCCGGCCGCGAGGGCCCTTACGGACCGCATGGGCCAACAAGCAGGATAAAGATGGCGTCGGTATACCTCGAGGGGCGGGCCGGTATCAGCGATGACGCAGAGCGTGCTATAGACGTGCCCCGCCCCCCCGAAGAGCGCGAAGTCAAGAACGTGCAAGCAGCCAATGATGGCGCACCAACGCCTGTGGTAAGTCAGCGCGCGGAGGCGGCAATTTTAAAAGACAAGCCAGCGCAGCGGCTGACACAAGACTAACAGAATGGAAAAAATGGTGTAAAACACAGAATGCATAGCATACATATTTACACCCCCCCTCTTTTCCCCCAAAGACTACAAGGAGGATGAGGGAGGACAGCGGCCACTTAAACAGGGCCCACCGATGGGCAGGGGCAAGGGGGCACTAGTGCGGGAGGGGCATTCCATAGAGGCTCACCATAAGCCTGAACCGCCTACCCTCTGGTGGGGGATTGCGGTGGAGCAGCGCTCCTAAGCACCTAACAGCGGTGCTGCCTACCTTCACCCGACCAGCGCAGCCAAGGCTGGGAGTCATATTACTAGTGGAACGGGTGGGAATAGTTCTACAGGGCCGCGGGCTAATAGCCCCGCTCACCTGCGAGTAGAGAGCTATTTCTCTTCCTTCGCAGCCAGACTGCAGAGAAATTCTGGGGATTTGTGGGAGGTCCCCGGGTATTTGAGGGGCCGGGAGGAGCCTATTTTCGATGTCTCTGCAGTCCAGCGCCATCTGACGGAGTATATCCCAACTGTAAGCATTAGATTTGGAGCAGGACGTACTGTATACTAAGAATAACTCCCCAAAACTTGATTGCCCCATCTGCATGCATTTTAGTTGTAAAACTGACCACAGCAGGTGTTACAAAAAGGTAAATTAATTTTAAGTGCATTCATTTGAATTTCCCTGGGGAGTGATGCATATGAGCACTAATTGTTGTAAGGGTGTTGGTCCGGTTTAGTTTGAGATTTTAGTTTAGTTTCATTGAGGTTTAGTTTCATGTGATATTTAGGTTTATGATACTGTCAAACCATAAACCTAGTGACCCCCAAGGAACCATTAGAACCCCCCACACCCATGGAAAAAGGAACAATAAATGAAATTAATAAAAAAAAAACCCTCTTTATCTGCCCAAACTCACCACGTGACAACAAACCCCTCCCTAAAACCAACAGCAACAAATTAAAGTTTATTTTATCAATATCTACACACACACACGAATAAACTAAAAACAAAGTATTTGCTGGAGTTGGGTTTAAAATTCAGAAAAGGTCCACCTAAATTTGCAGTTTGGACAGCAAAGGGGTCTAGGCAACGTACCTTACAGCAGGCCCTCCTTATTAGCCAGAGTTAAAGGAGCACTATCACGAAAAAATGGCCCAATAATAAAAATCCATATAAATATGCTGGATGGAGGGAGGAGGGGTCACTTATACACCCGGTATCGAGAAATATCCAGCCAGGCTTGTTTTTTTTATATTAATGGAAGGAAGAGGGCATCTTGGGTGACAGACTCTGTCACCCCTCAGACTAAACCTGTAACTCCAGGATTTTATTCCTACCAGGGGAAGATAACCACAGGCTTGGCTGGAGTTTTATTCAGTTCGGGTGTATAAGTGACCCCTCCTCTCATTAGCTAAAGTGTTTATATGGATTTTTAATATTACACAATTTTGCTAAAGTGCTCCTTTAAGTGAATACTGAAAAGGCATGAATAACTTTTTGTCACATGGATGTATGTCCATGCAACATAACAATTTTTTAATAAAAGTAAGGCTGCTACAGTTTGGAAACCTTGTTCTGATAGGTTACTCATACTTTACTGTTGTTGGAACATATGCTTCAGCTTCCTGATGGGTCTTCTCAGTCTTATTGCTTCCTAGGTTTCCTCTTGAACCGTCTCTTAGGGCCCAACATTATGCCTAACTTACTCTAATTAAAAAAATGTGAAGAACCAAAACCTCAAATATGGAATCTGGGATGCCAGAGGTAAATCTGTATTTTATCTCCAAACCTCCTATATCTAAACTATAGCAGAGCCTCTCAGCCCCTCCCTCAAACTGTGTATTACATACAAGCATGGTCTCTAGCCGTTCAGGTCTTTGTCCACCACTGTACCTGCCAGAACACACAGTTCTGATACCCGATCCTCACACTGGCAACTTGCATGAGTCTCTTGAGGCCTTGACACACAGTGAGTCAGCCTTCTCTCCTGCAACTTAAGAAAAGGAGTAATTACACAGTGTGCTCTATCAGACTGTGACTAATGGTAATCTGCAGAAGAAATAAATGGTAGAAAGGTTTTTACTTTCTTCCAGCTACTAATAAAAATACAGAAGCATTGTGTTCTTTCTTCAGATGTTCTAGGCCATTCTTGCTTTATATGGGTAAAGTGCCCAAGCTGGGGAACATCTGATGCATATTTTTGGATATAGATGTGGATTTTAATATGAAGAAATCAACACAGATTTGTAATCTTTACACAGCCTTTTAGTGGGTGTTGCCAATCAATTTATTATTACTTGGGACTCCATGGCATACAGGAAGACATACTGTGCCTGACAGTATTGCACATCAACGGGGACCAACTCCAATAATTTGCTAAAGGAAAACAAAGAGTAGGTTTTGTTTCTCCATCTTCTAACATAGCCACAAGCCACTTTGTTGAGAGAAACATGTTAGGCCATATAAGGGGACTAAAGAGATCAAAATTCCCCCTACTTAATAAATTGCAGAGAGTGCTTTCTTAAAACATAAAAAGACAAAGATTGATCACAGATTGACCTAAAATGGTACACAGCATAAACTAAGTCATAGGTTAGCTACTCAGGGCAATGAATCTAATCATAGCCAGTGCTAAAACGTTCCATTAGTAGTTAATAAGACCAGTGTTTAACAGTCTACAGAAATCACAGCCAACATACATTAAAAAAGATGTTAAAGAACAAAAGCATTAACTCCAAAAACTCTCCCCTTGCATCTTACATTTTGTTAAATAGATTGTGCAAAACTTTGGCATGCATTCAAAGAAATGTAGGACTACCAATATGGCTACTCAGTTTAAGGTTATTACTAGCAGGCATTGCATTAACACACAAACATTAATGCAACAAAACGTTGTTTAAAGGTCCGTCCAGCACCGGTGTTGGAAACCTTTACTACCAAAATTGTGCACTGGACAGTCTCCATTCATGAGGGAGCCACTGTCCTCCAGGGCCAGAAGTCCGCCCTTCCGCACGCCTACTCCATTCATTGCAAAAGGTGGGTATAGATGTTTTATTGTTTATGCCTAAACAGGCCCTTTAACATATCTCTTGAAATTAAGGACCATATTCCTGCTTTATTTCACGGCACATAAAGGCGTGATTCAAAAGACGAGGGAACATTACTAGAGTTTATACATGCTTGAAAGTGTCAAATGGGTTGAGTCTGTAATGAGAGAATTTTTTTTTCTCATGATTTTATTTTCCCCTGTGCAATCCAGCACCATATTTAGCTCGGCGTTTTTTTTTTCTATCTCACAGTGCAGAACTAACGAAAATAAAGTATGTTGCTTATTAACACCTAAAAAAGACGAAAAGATCCAGTGACTCTAACCGAGATTTCTCTGTAATTTATAAAATGTGATAAGGTGAAACCATGCCTCTAACTTCAGCTATTTTTCAGAATAACGCAAGCCTTAAATTAAGGAGCTTTGCTATAAAGCATGAAAATGGTCCATATTTCAGGAGAGATTTTAAGGAAAGCTTATTCAACTAGTGCCCTTTCGTAAGTTATTTTCAGTTAATAAGACTGTAGTTGATGCTTATGTGCTACAGTGATTTCCCATCTTCCTTGCCGAGAGGCAGTAGACCTACGTAGCATATCATGTTACCACAATTGCTTTAAAAAATAAAAGCCTTTTTAATAACAGTCTTTATTTTATATTGAAGATGATTGTTATTTTACCTAAAGCAGACCAACACCCACATATTTAACTAGCATCCCCTGAATTTCTCCCCCCATGAGAGCACCTTTTGACAATCTTCACTGCTCCTGCCTCACTCTAATCCCAGATAATGTGGCCTGTCTCAGCTGTAGAGCTCCGCCCCCTCCATTCATTGGCAATGTTGTGTGTGGTAATGATGGGACAGCCAAAAAATAAACTGTGTTCCAGGACAATTCGAAAAGCAAAAATATCCATTTATTAGTTCTATGGCTGCATAGCTCGAGGCATCACCAGCAAGAAGTGGGAGGTTGTGATGCTGCTGTATAGAGCCCAGGTGAGGCTACAGCTAGAATACTGTGTGCAGTTCTGGAGATCTTACAAACAAAAAGACATAATTCAAATAGAACGAGTCCAAAGGTGGCAACAAAAATACAATTCTGTGAAATACTCACCTGTAGAATTGGTATTATGAGTATACAGTACGTCCTGCTCCAGATAGATTACTTACACTTGGGTTATCCTCCTCCAGATGGCGCTGCACTGCAGAGACATGCAAAACAGGCTCCTCCCGGCCCCTCAAATACCCGGGGACCTCCCACAAATCCCCAGCATTGAAAAGCAATGAACAAGAAGCCGGGAGAATTTAACCACCCAAAAGCTGGTAACTATAACAATGATAACAATCACCATACAGAGGATCCAGAATAATGCAACAAACCATGGTGGGGTGGAGCAGGGCGTACTGTATACTCATAATACCAATTCTACAGGTGAGTATTTCACAGAATTGTATTATTCTTAGTATACAGTATTTCCTGCTCCAGATAGATTACTTACACTTGGGACATCCAATAGCAGTGTCCATAAAGTAGGGTGGGATCCCCCAACAAAAGGTAACAGCAGACAGTTTAAACCACTGCCGCCTGCAAAACCTTGTGGCCAAAAACAGCATCAGCTGAGGCCCTAACATCAACCTTGTAAAACTTTGAAAAGGTATGAACAGAAGGCCAAGTAGCGGCCTTGCAAACTTGTTCAACAGAAGCCTGGTGCTGGAAGGCCCAAGAGGCACCAATAGCACGAGTAGAATGAGCAGTAAGGCGGAAGGGAGGACTCTTCCCCTTAGCAGAATAGGCCTGAATCACAGCCTGACGAATCAATTTGCTAATAGTAGACTTGGCAGGAGCCAAACCCTTCCTAGGACCAGAAGGGACCACAAAAAGGGCATCAGTCTTCCTGAAAGCCGCAGTGACTAACAGGTAATACTTCAGACACCTGACCACATCCAATGAATGCAAAACCCTTTCCGTGTTGCTAGGATTAGGACACAAGGAAGGAAGAACAATATCCTGGTTCAAATGAAAAGCAGACACCACCTTAGGCAAGAAATCCGGCTTAAAGCGGAACACCACCTTATCCTGGTGTCTCTCAAAGTATGGGGGCTGGATAGACAGAGCCGCCAGCTCAGACACACGCCTGACCGAAGTAATAGCCACCAGAAAGACAACCTTGAGGGTAAGTACAGCCAGAGCAGCATCCTGAATAGGCTCAAAGGGAGCACCCTGCAAGGCAGACAAAACCAAGTTCAAGTCCCAAACAGGGACCATAGGTTTACGTGGGGGACGCACATGAGTGACCCCCTGAAAGAAGGTCTTAACCAAGGGATGCTGAGCAAAAGACTTCTGAAAGAAGACAGACAGGGCAGAAATCTGACCCTTCAGAGTACTGAGTTTTAGACCCAACTCCAAACCATGCTGTAAAAACTCCAGGACCCTAGGGACTAAGAACTCCCTACAGGGGAGAGACCTAGATTCACACCAATCAATGTAGGTACGCCATACCCTATAATAGATGGCAGAAGAAGTCTTCTTCCTAGCCTGCACCATGGTATCCACCACCGAGGCAGACAATCCTTTCTCCATCAAGATGGAGGTTTCAGCAGCCAGGCCGTCAAAGCCAGAGTTTGTAAACTGGGATGGCGTAAGGAGCCCTGAGTGAGCAGATCTGGCACTCCCGGCAGGACGTACTGGTCTACTGTCATTTGCACCACGTCTGCGAACCACACTCTTCTTGGCCACCTGGGGGCCACCAGAATCACAGATCCACATCCGGTAGACCCCAACGGTGACACAGGGACTGGAATACCCTGTTGCAGAGGGACCACTCCCCCTGACGGGAAGTCCCCTGCTCAGAGAGTCTGCCAGTAGATTCTCTGCCCCCGGAATATACACAGCCGAAATGCATTGAACATTGGCCTCCACCCATGTCAGAATCCGCGACACTTCCTGGAGGGCACCTCTGCTCCGGGTCCCTCCCTGATGGTTGATGTAGGCAACCGCCGTCCTGTTGTCTGAGCGCACCTGCACAGACATTCCCTGCAGGTGATCGGTCAACTGCTCCAGTACCAACCTGATTGCCTGTAGTTCCAGAATGTTGATGGGTAAGTGTGCTTCCTGAGGGCCCCACCTCCCCTGGAACCGCAGGGACTTCCAGAATCCCCCCCCAACCTGACAGACTGGCATCCGTGGTGACCGTCTCCCAGGAGGGGGCCAGAAAGGACCTGCCCTTTAGTAAGTTCTTGTGGTCCATCCACCACGAGAGGGAACCTCTGACCAAGGGGGGGGAAGCACACAAACCCCGTCCAATGACGTGGGGTCCTTGTCCCATACTGACAGAAGGTGAAGCTGCAGAGGTCTCAAATGGAACTGAGCAAAAGGCACCACCTCGAAGCTTGCCACCATTAGGTCCACCAGCTGCATTCCCTGCCGGAGGGAGGGCTGGGGGCACGAGAGCAGGAACCTCACCTGCGCAGTGAGAGCTTCCACCTTCTGTTGAGGAAGGAATATCCGTGACTGAACCGTATCCAGAATCATCCCTAGGAATGGGGTCACCGACGAAGGGGACAGAGAGGACTTGGGGTGATTGATCACCCAGCCGAAGGACTCCAAGGTGGACACCACTAGGTGAGTGTCCAGCTCTGCCTGCTGTAGGGACCGCGATGTGATGAGAATGTCGTCCAGGTAGGGCAGCACGCGTATGCCCTCTGACCTTATCAGAGACATCACCCCCGCCAGCACCTTGGTGAACACTCTGGGGCTGAAGTGAGGCCGAATGGTAAGGCCACAAATTGGTAATGTTGATCTTTCAACGCGAATCTGAGAAACCTTTGATGTCCCGGGAAAACAGGGATGTGAAGGTAAGCATCTTTGATGTCCACAGACGTCAAAATCCCCTGGGCGCAGAGAGCTGAGCGCAGAGTTTCCATGCGAAAGCGCCTGTTCTTGACAAATTTGTTGAGGATCTTTAAATCCAGAATGGGCCTGACTGAACCATCTTTTTTGGGCACCGTGAAAAGGTTGGAATAGAACCCCTTGCCCAATTCTCTTAAGGGGACCCTGCAATTGACCCCCAGATCTAGCAGTTCTTGCACGGCCTGCATCAAGACCTGAGCTGATACAGGGTCCTGGGGGAACCGGGACCTGATGAATCTTGTGGGGGGTCGCACAGCAAACTCTCTTGTAACCAGAGGACACTACCTCCTGAATCCACCGGTCTGAGACTTGGCGCCTCCAGACGTGCGCGAAGTGCTGTAGCCGTCCCCCCACCCTGATGGGCGAGGGCGCCCCATCATGCCTGAGGGGTCTTAGGAGGGGCTTTGGTATTGGACCCCCAGGAGGAGCCAGGACGCCGTCCTCTGCTCCTATGCCAGGAATCTGCGCGAGCCCCCGCGAAGGACACCCCTTTCCCCTGCTTAGCGCCTCGGTAGGGGACTGAAAGGGGGCCCTGGCTCCGAAAGGGCCGGGACTGCCGCCTGCGCTGGGGTAACTTACCTCCTTTAGCAAAGAGGTCTAGGCGGTCCCCAAACAGGCGTAGCCCCTTAAATGATTTTTGAGTAAGGGCTTTCTTAGCAGCATTATCAGCAGCCCACTGGCGCAGCCATACCGCGCGGCGTATAGCTACCGCCAAGGCGGAAGATCTGGCACACATCCTAATAGCATCATCCGATGCAGACAGGATGAAGTTTACAAACACATCACAGTTAGACAGTGCATTAATCGTGTCAGGTGGCAATTCGTCTTGGCCATCAAGTGCATTCCTGACCATGGCCCTGAGCGCCACCGAAGTAATGGCCAAGGCGCAGACTGGGCGCAACGCCGCCCCCCCAAATGCAAAGGCATGGCATGCCAATTGGTCAATGCGCCGGTCAGAGTCCCGCAGCGTTGTAGTGTCGGGAGAGTGCATACTAGAGGTGTTAGACAGTCCCAGAATAGGAGCATCAACCTCGGAGGGCGACGACCAGCAAGTCTACTTGGATGTTCCCACTCCTTAAACACGAGGTTATTGAAATGGGTTTGCTCAGGAAATTCCAATCGAGCCTTAGCAGTATGAAATAGCTCACCCCTTTGCCTGGGAGCCGCAACAGGGGGAGAGATGGATAGAACCTCAAAAATCTGAACCAGCTGTTTGTCAGTATCATCCGGGGTCCAGTGATCAGAGCCAGAATCGTCATGACCCTTTGACTTCTCGTCAGATGACCCTGAGTCAGAGAACACCTCCCCTTCGTCCGAGGGGGTATAGCCGTATAGAGGCAACAACTCATCAGCCTCTTCAGGGGTTAAGTGCCGCTTTTTTTGTGGTGGCCTTACGCGCGAAGGTATTAGCAAGAAATTTTTCAACACTGACCAGTCTAGCAGCCACATCAGGATGAGAATCCCCGCTTGTATTGGGGGTTAGAAGGTTGACGGCAGAAGGAGACCATACGGTCCATCTAGTCTGCCCTTATGTGTATACTGTATGTACTCTTTATCTTAGGATAGATGTGTGCTTATCCCAGGCATGTTTAAATTCAGTGACTGTTGATTTTTCAACTACCTCTGCTGGAAGTTTCTTCCAAGCATCTACTACTCTTTCTGTAAAATAATATTTTCTAACATTTCTCCTGATTTTCCCCCCGACTAGCTTCAGGTTGTGCCCCCTTGTTCTATCATTAAGCTTCTTCTTAAAAACACTTCCCTCCTGAACCTAATTCAATCCTTTCACATATTTAAAGGTCTCAATCATGTCCCCCCTCTGCCTTCTTTCCTCCAGACTGTACAAATTAAGTTCTTTAAGTATCTCCTGATAAGTTTTAAGTTTAAGTCTTTCCACCATTTTCGTTCCCCGCCTTTGGACACATTCTATTTGAATAATGTCTTTTTGCAGGTAAGGTCTCCAGAACTGCACACAGTATTCTAGCTGTGGCCTTACCAGGGCTCTATACAGCGGCATCACAACCTCCCTCTTCCTACTGGTGATGCCTCGAGCTATGCAGCCGAGCATCCTGCTTGCTTTTCCCACTGCCTGGCTACATTGTCCACTCATCTTGCAGCTATCAGTAATCAGTACCCCTAAATCTCTCTCCTCTGAGGTCCTGGCTAACACAGTGCTGCCCATACGGTACTCAGAGCAGGGATTCCTTCTACCCAAGTGCATGATTTTACATTTAGAGACATTAAACTCAGGTTAGACTCAGGCTTGGGGGAGTAGGTGAAGTGAGGCGAGGTGCTGGCCAGCCACCGGGGGGGGCGGGAAGTACCATTAGCGTCTGCTGTGCACAAGGAATACAGACCCGTGCATTGTCACCTCTGATAGGCGAGACCTCACAAGCTACACACAGCCGGGCTTGTCCCGAAGGAACCCCGGTCACAATATCCTGGGATGCCTCCATATGGTGATTAATAGGCACAATAGGCCAGTAGGGATTGACGCAGAAGCTACCCTGGATGCCCCAATGACCCGCAGGGAAGTGGGAGTAATTATACTAGGCCCAACTGGCAATTACACCGGGCCGGGAGAAGCCACTGGATTCAACCGTCTGAAAGACATAATGAGAATGAGGGGTGTCAGAACCATGTCACAGTAAGCAAGGAGCATAAAAATCGCCCGCGAGGGCACTTACAGACCAACAAAAGGAGAGGGGCCGTTACCACGCGCGCGTGACTACACCTCAAACTGGCGCCAAGCGAACCTCGAAGGGCGGGCCAGATGTGGAGCGCGCTAAGCCAGGTCCCCACCCCCCCGAAGAGCGCGAAGCTCTAGGACAGCCGTCAATGTTGTCATGGGGAGCGAAGTGTATGACACACTTAGAATAGATGATCTGCCAAGGATGGCGCCGCTGCCGCCCGGCGCAGCATATCCATGAAGGAAAAAATGGCGCGCACGGAGGCAGCAGTTACACGAGTCTGACATTACTAAGGCCGTAAGCGTGTAATCACAATACACTGGGACCAAACACACACACCCTCCCCTTTCTTTCCCCCCGAGCTACGGGGGGAACGAGGGAGGATGGCGACCCTTTGTACAGGGCCCACCGCTACACGGGGCATGGGCAATAATGTGGGAGGGGCATCCCCTACAGGCTCACCATCAGCCTAAACTGCCTACCCTTTGGTGGGGGACTGCGGTGGAGCATGGCTCCATAAGCACGCATGGTGCTGCCTACCTTCACCCGACCAGCGCAGCCCAGGCTGGGAGGCACATTACGAGGACGACGGGTGGGAGAAGTCCAACAGGGCCGCAGGCTTTAATAGCCCCGCTCACCTGCGAGAGAGTGAAACTTCATGTCTTCGCAGTCGGCACTGCAGAGAAATCTGAGGATTTGTGGGAGGTCCCTGGGTATTTCAGGGGCCGGAAGGAGCCTGTTTTGCATGTCTCTGCAGCGCCATCTGGCGGAGGATAACCCAAGTGTAAATAATCTATCTGGAGCAGGACGTACTGTATACTAAGAATAATGGTGCCAGGACCTAAACTTAAAACTTATCAGGAGAGACTAAAAGAACTTCACTTGTACAGCCTAGAGGCAAAGAAGGGACATGATTGAGACCTTTATATATGTGAAAGGATTGAATAAGGTTCTGGAGGGAAGTGTTTTTAAGAAGAATCTTAACAGAACAAGGGGGAACAACCTGATTCTAGTTGGAAGGAAGATCAGGAGCAATGTTAGAAAATATTATTTTACCGAAAGAGTAGTAGATGCTTGTAACAGGCCACGTTGTCGCCACCACCACAGAGCTGTGTTCCCGCCCCCCAGCAGCCTGATTTGACTCAATGGGGGTTGGTGATGCTACCACCACCATGAAACATGGTAGGTTGCTTTTCACTACCTTTTTTTTTTTTTTTTTTTATCTCACTCACAGTTTTGCCTAGGAAAACAAAAAATGGCATGTAAGACCCATTCCTCAATCTTCAAAAAAGTGGACAAAAAAAAATATGAAAACTGTGATAAAACTTCCTACACTGATTAAGTAAGAATGAGTTTCCATGAGTTATGATTTGGGCCAAGGCAGATATCCATCATGCCAGTACACTGTAAATATTGCGATTTTTCATAAACTTGCTGTATTTGTCAGTAGAAGTATAAAAACAAATATTTGCTTCTCTAATCTTTTGGCGACAATGGCAGTATTACACGGAGGGGCATCCCAGATCATGTTTCCACAGAAGAAGGCTGTTCAGCAAATATCATCTGTTCCACCAGCATCAACATCTGAGCTTTCGGATTCCTTTCTGTATAAGAGGGAGTAAAACCTTGCAGTTATATTCCAAGCTCTTGTGAAAAAGCTTCCCTATTACAGGGGCCAACTAACCAAAAACACCCAATGTTCTGGGTTTAATCAGGTGTCCCCATAAGGTTGTGAAACATCCCGCCTCATTTACCCCCAGCCATAGTCAGGCTTGCCTGGCTGTCAAGGTTTGTTACTTTATGTAGCATGAGAAATTCATTTCGATCTGGCTGCATATTCTATGAGATTACCATCAATGATCTTAAAATGCAACAAACCAAGTTAAAACATGTATAGCTATTTGGTTTGTTTTTACAGATTTCATACTTTTCATTAAACCTAAGGCTTTGTAATGTCTACTTAACCCATATTTGTTATTTTAATGTGACGCTTGGCATGTAAAAGGCTGTAAACATGACAGCCAGGATAAAAAAATACAATTCTGTGATTACTCACCTGTAGAATTGGATTAGAATTATACGTATACAGCACGTCCTGTTCCAGAAGATATTCCTTACTCTTGGGTTATACATCCAGTAGATGGCGCTGGAGTGCAGAGACAGAAAAGTGGCTCCTCCCGGCCCCATATACCAGGGACCTCCCACAAAATCCCCAGTATTGAAAAGTAGTTAAAATGAGACCGGGGGAACTATAGCCATCATATGAAAATTTGAACATAAGAACAATCACCATAAAGAGGTAACTAAAGATAATGATAACGGTGGGGTGGAACAGGACGTGCTGTATACATATAATACCAATTCTACAGGTGAATTGTATTATTCTAAGTATACAGCACGTCCTGCTCCAGAAGATATTCCTTACACTTGGGACATCCAATAGCAGTGTCCGTAAGGTAGGGCGGGATCCCCAAAAGTAACAGCAGACAATTTAAACCACTGGCGCCTGCAGAACCTTGCGGCCAAAAGCAGCATCAGCTGAGGCCTTAACATCAACCTTGTAAAACTTTGAGAAAGTATGAACAGAAGACCAAGTAGCGGTCTTGCAAACTTGTTCAACAGAATCTTAGTTCTGAAAAGCCCAAGAGGCACCAATAGCACGAGTAGAATGAGCAGTAAGGCGGAAGGGAGGCTCCTTCCCCTTAGCAGAGTAGGTCTGTATCACAGCCTGACGTATCCACTTGCTGTTAGTGGACTTAGCCGGAGCCAGACTTTTCATAGGTCCAGACGAAAGCACAAAAAGAGCATCAGTCTTCCTAAAGGATTCAGTAGCCACCAAATAGAACTTCAGAGTTCTGACTACGTCCAAAGAATGCAGTAGGGTTACTGGGATTACTGATTGAGATGAAAAGCAGACACAACCTTAGGCAGAAAATCTGGCTTAAAACGAAACACCACCTTGTCCTGGTGTCTCAAGGTAAGGGAGTTTGATGGAAAGCGCCGCCAACTCAGAAACACGCCTAACAGAAGTGATAGCCACCAAAAAGACCACCTTAAGCGTAAGAATGGACAAAGGAGCACCTTGCAAGGGCTCAAAGGGAGACCCCTGCAGGGCAGATAAGACCAAGTTCAAGTCCCAGACTGGTAACATAGGCTTACGTGGGGGATGCACGTGAGTAACCCCCTGGAAAAAAATCTTGACCAGGGGATGCTGAGCAAAGGATCTTTGGAAAAAAATAGCCAAAGCAGACACATGGCCTTTCAGAGTACTGAGCTGAAGACCCACATCCAAACCATGTTGGAGAAACTCCAGAATCCTAGGAAAAGAAAACACAAGACAGGGAAGCGAGTGGGACTCGCACCAGTCAATGTAAGTACGCCAAACCCTGTAATAGATGGAAGAAGAGGACCTCTTCCTAGCCCTGATCATGGTATTCACCACCGAGGCAGGCAGCCCTTTTTCCATCAAGATGGAGGTTTCAACAGCCAGGCCGTCAAAGCCAGCGTTTGTAAAATTGAGGTGGCGTAGGTGTCCCTGAGTGAGCAGATCTGGAACCCGTGGCAGGGCGTACTGATCTACTGCCAACTGCACGATGTCTGCGAACCACACTCTTCTTGGCCAACAGGGGGCCACCAGGATGGTTGGCACCCCTTCCTGAACTATCTTGCGCAGCACCCTGCCCAGCAGTGGAAACGTGGGAAACACATACAGGAGCTGGAACCTCGTCCAAGACATTGTCAGGGCATCCGTGGCCAAGGCCAGAGGATCCTGGGACAGAGAGACAAAGACTGGAAGCTTGTGATTGTGACGGGACGCAAACAGATCCACATCCGGCCGACCCCTCAGGTGGGGTTAAGTGGGCGAGAACCAACCTGATTGCCCTCAATTCCAGAATGTTGATAGGGGCATGGGCCTCCTGAGGGCCCCACTGACCCTGGAACTTAAGGGACTTCCAGAATCCCCCCCAACCTGTCAGACTGTCATCCATGGTGACAGTCTACCAGCAGGGGGCCAGAAAAGACCTGCCCCCCCCAGCAGGTTCCTTGAGTCCAGCCACCACACTAGAGACCGCCTGGCCTGAGGGGACAAGACAAACACCTGATCCAGGGAGACAGGGTCCCGATCCCATACTGACAAGAGGTTAAGCTGAAGAGGCCTCATGTGGAACTGAGCATATGGAACCGCCTCGAATCAGGACACCATCAGGCCCACCAGCTGCATTCCCTGCCTGATGGATGGATGAGGACAAGACAGCAGGAGCTGAGCTTTCTCTTGAAGGACCTCCACCTTCTGCTGAGGAAGAAAGAATCTTGACCTGAGCTGAATCCAGAATCATGCCCAGAAAATACTTCATCATGGAAGGAGACAGGGAAGATTTGGGGTGATTGATCACCCAGCCGAATGATTCCAGTGTGGACACCACCTTCTGAGTGTCCAGCTCTGCCTGATAGAAGGACTGAGAAGCGATAAGCATGTCGTCCAGGTAGGGAAGGATGCGAATGCCCTGAGATCTCAGCAGGGCCATCACTCCTGCCAGCACCTTGGTGAATACCCTGGGGGCAGAGGTGAGGCCGAAGGGCAAGGCCACAAATTGGTAGTGCTGATCCTCCAGAGCGAACCTGAGGAATCTCTGATGACCTGGAAATATAGGTACATGAAGGTAAGCATCCTTGATGTCTACAGAGGTCATGAAGTCCCCTGGGCGTAGGAAAGTCACAGCTGAGCGCAGAGTCTCCATGCGAAAGTGTCTGAATCTGACAAACTTGTTGAAAAGCTTTAAATCCAGGATAGGTCTGATGGACCCATCCTTTTTGGGCACAATGAAAAGATTGGAATAATAGCCTTTGCCCCTTCCCTTCAAGGGCACCCGGCAGATAACACCTAGGTCTAGAAGGCCTTGGACAGCCAGGGAGAGACACTGAGCTGACAAGGGGTTTTGAGCTAACCGAGATTTGATTAATCTTGGGGGCGGCTAGGCTGCAAACTCTATCTTGTAACCGGAGGATACTACCTCCTGAATCCACCGGTCTGAGACATGATGCCTCCAGACGTGAGCCAAGAGCGAAGCCGTCCCCCCACCCAGATGGGTGAGGGTGCCCCTTCATGCCTGAGGGGGCTTGGGGGAAGACTTAGTTTTGGGACCCCGGGGGGGAAAGGGCGGCCACGTCCTCTGCCCCTGCCCCAAAAATCTCCACGGGCTCCAGCAAAGGAAGCTCCCCTTCCAATTCTGGAGCCCCGGAAGGAAGGATAAAAGGCACCTGAACCCCGAAAGGACCGGGGCTGCCTTCTGCGCTGAGGTAACTTGCCTCCTTTAGCAAACAAGTCCAAACGTTCCCCAAAGAGGCGCAGCCCCTTGAAGGGAAACCCAGTGAGAGCCTTTTTGGCAGCGTTGTCAGCTGCCCACTGGCTCAGCCAGACCGAGCGGCGTATCGCCACCAATAAGGCAGAAGCCCTGCCACACATTCTAATGGTATCATCCAGGGCAGAGTAAGGATATGCAACAAATTCCTCACAACGCAGAAGAGCTCTACACACATCACTACCAGCATCATCAGGGGCCCCATCTAAGAGACCCCTGAGCAAGCTTTTAATAGCAACAGCCGTGATAGCAGAGGCACAGACCGGACGGAGCGCAGTCCCAACACAGGCAAAGGCATGGCAAGCCAGCTGATCCATGCGCCTGTCCTCCCCATCCCTCAGTGTAGTACAGTCAGGGGAATGCATGACGGATGTGTTAGACAACCCCAGAACTGGTGCATCCACCTCTGGAGGACATGACCAATGTTTAACCTTCTCAGCAGGAAAGGGATACCTCTTATCCCAACTCTTTGGTACCCCGGGAAGCCGGCTAGGCTGTTCCCACTCCTTGAGAATCAGATTATTAAAGTGAGTTTGTTCAGCAAACTCCAAACGTGGCTTAACAGTATGAAACAGCTCCCCCTGCTGCCGTGGGGCCACGGCAGGAGGAGATATACAGAGCACTTCAAAAATGTGAGCCAAAAGTCTGTCAGTATCATCTGAAGCCCATGGGTCAGATCCAGACTCCGCATAACCCCTAGGCTGATCCTCAGATGATTCTGAATCAGAGAATAATTCCCCTTCTTCCAGGAGAGTATAACCAGTAATATCCAAAAACTCCTCGGCTTCCACGGGAAAGAAAGAGTAACACCAGGTGCCAGATGCCGCCGCTTAGCAGGAGCCTTACGCGGACCAGACCCGGCAATATGCCTTTCAATACTGGCTACCCGGGCAGCCAAATCAGGTTGAGACTCCCCACTGGTATGCACTTCACTGGGAGTCAAAATTAGAGAAGACCCTAACCAGCTTGGTGCCAGCCACCCGGTTCCACAGTATAGCATATGGAGCCCTGCTTCTACTGGTAGTCATTGTGGCAGTCGCCGGGGTCCCTGACACACTGACTAATTAGCCAGGTACTGCACAGCAACACCGCTGCTGCTTCACTGATTAGCTGATTAGTCAGTGTTGCAGCAGTATCAAGGCTGTATAGAGCTACTCCTGCCAAGGGATCAGACATCCTATGGAGAGCAGGTGAAACCCCCCAGGTTGCCCATAAACTCACTTTCTTTCCCGGTCCAAGAGCACATGCGCGATTGGCGGCGCATCCCTGCTATCCCTCTAGCAGGGCACGTGCCAGGCATTTGTGAATGGCCGTTGCAGGCAGGCTCCCTGTTAAAGGGTAGCGGGGGATGCGGCTGTCAGCAGGTTCAATCGTCGAGGTCTCATGTGAAATTAGGCGAGGGGTACTGCCTGCACTTGCGTCTGGAGACCCAAAACCTTCTGCTGTGGCAGAAAAACCTTGACCTGAGCGGTGTCTATCGTCATTCCCAGGAAGGATCTCACTGTTGAGGGAGTGATAAAGGACTTGGGGTAATTGACTACCCAGCCGAAGGCCTCCAGGGTTGACAACACTGTCCGAGTATCGCTCTCGGCCTGCTGAAAGGACCGGGCCGAAATCAGCAAATCGTCCAGATAGGGTAACACACAAATGCCCTGGCTCCTCAGGATAGCCATGATGCCCGCCAGCACCTTGGTGAACACACGGGGGGCTGAGGATATCCCGAATGGAAGAGCTACAAACTGGTAATGTTGGTCCTCCAGAAAAAACCTCAGGAACCTCTGATGTCCCTGGAAAATCGGGATATACAGATAAGCATCCCTGATGTCCACCGTGGTCATGAAGTCACCGGGCCGAAGCAATCTCTCCGCCGACCGCAATGTTTCCATGCAGAAATGTCAGACTCTTACAAACCTGTTGAGACCCTTCAGGTCCAGGACCGGTCTTAGTGTCCCGTCCTTCTTGGAACCGTGAACAGGTTGGAATAGAATCCCTGACCCTGTTCCTGCGAGGGTAAAGGCCAAATCACACCTATCCGCAAGGAGGTGTTGCACAGCTGTTCTCAAAGCTTGAGCCTTTAGCGGGTTTCGGGATATCCTTGAACGGAGGAACTTTGTAGGCGGCCTGGCTGGCAGCTCTATCTTGTAGCCAGAGGACACTACCTCCTGAATCCACCGATCCGAGACGTGACGTCTCCAGATCTGAGCAAACAGCAGAAGCCGTCCCCCCACCCGGATGGCTGAGGGTGCCCCCTCATGCCTGAGAGGGCTTGGCAGGGGGCTTGGACTTAGCTCCCCATGAGGGGAGGGGTTGGGTCGGCCGTGGGACCTACCTCTGCCCCAGGTATCTTTGCGGGCACCAGGAAATGAAGAGACTCTTCCTCCTCGAAAGGAACGATAGGAAGAGGGGTTCCGAAAGGACCAAGCAGGTTTCCTTCTCTGAGGGAGTCTACCATCCTTGACCAAAAGGTCCAGGCGCTCCCCAAACAGGCGGCAGCCGACCACTGCTTCAGACAGAGCGAACGGCGCAGAGCAACAAGCAAGGCCGAAATCCTGGCACCAAGCCTGACCACATCATGCATGGCAGTAACAACAAAGCCATTGAAATCCAAGCAAGCCTTGAGTTCCTTATACTCCTCAGCCCGCTTGCAAGCCTTAGCTCTAGCCACAAGGTGTCTCACCTTTCTCCTGTTGGCTAGTGAGACAATTGCTGAGGCACACGCCGGGCGAAAGAGGGCGCCAGCAAAAGTGAAAGCATGGCAGACCAGCTGATCCATGTGCTTGTCTGCAGGATCACTTAAGGAAGCATCATCAGGCGACGGCATAACAGTGGTATTGGACAAGCCTGACACGGGAGGATCCACCTCGGGAGGGTGAAACCATAACTGAACCAATTCAGCAGGGAAGGCATAACGCCTTATCCAGGCCCTTAGGGACAGTAACTTGTTGGGCCTTTCCCATTCCTTAAGGATCATGTTAGAAAAGTGAGGCTGCTCAGGGAAGACCCGTCTTTGCCTCTCAGGCCGAAATAAATCACCCTGCTTCCGCTTAGTCGCACTGGGAAGAACAATGTGTAGGACATCAAACACGGAGGAGAGCAAATTCTCTGTATCATCCGGGAGACAAGAAACCTCGTCCGAGGAGGAACCAGAGATACTGAGCGTGAATCATCTGGCAACTCACCTTCCTCCGCAGAACCCAAGCAATCAAACAGATCGTCATACGAGTAAATCAGCTCCAGATGCCGCTTCTTACTCGAGGCTTTCTTAGGGGCTGTCAACAAGATCTGCCTCTCGAGACTAGCCAGCCTATGCGCAAAATCAGTATGAGACCCCTTGCTGGCACCCCCTTCGCTAGGGGCTGAATGCAGCAACTGAGGGTCCGGAGCGGCCGATGGTAATACAGGGCTAGGGTCAGGGACGACCGCCCGCTCATGGTCCAAAATAATGCCTCTGGCGCAAATGATACAAACAGTGCTGAATCCACCCAGAGGATTGCTTCTGCACAAGGGGCAGAGCCTGTCCTGCCCAAATGGGGCCCCCAGCTCACTATCCCCTGATGCCTCCATTATGGTGATTTAAAAAAGTAAAATTCAATAAGGCTACAAGACTCTACTGGCCTAAGCCTATAAACGATCCCTCTTATTAAAAAGGGGTACCGGGAGGAACCACAACCCTCAACCTTAAGCCCACGATCTAGACAAAAAGGAGAGAGAGCCCCTGGTCAGCATTAGCATGATACAAATGCAAGCATCAAAAGAGGGACTCACGACACCGACAGGAGGGATCACCGCAGCATCCACAGCAGAAGGCCCAAGCCTGATCCCCAGCAGCAGCAGGACAGCACGTCAGGCCCAGCCGCCTTTTGGAAAGATCCTCGGGGGGGGCGGCACCGGCGCGATGTCAGCAGCACGCTGACGCCGTGCTCCGCCCCCTCTGTGGTGCGTCACGAGAAGAACGCCGCCTTCTTCAGTGCTGCTTGAGACTGGCCAGCATGTGGCGGCCCTGGCTACAGGTGCCGCTGCATGTACAAGCATGGCCACGCGCTCCCCCCCCCCATCTCTCTGATGCGGAGGAGGCCCGCGGGGCACGACAGCCGAGAGGCACGCGTCCCGGGCATCCGACGAGGGAACGCAGGGAGGGGAGTAGGAAGCCAGAGACCACTTCTCACTGCAGACAGCGAGGAGCACAGTAAAATCACACCAAACAGCAGAGAATACACAGAATAATAAAGCTTGTGGGCAGGGAGGGACACATGCAAAATAAGGTCTGCGGCCCAGAGCATGTGCTCAGCCGAACGCCACAGACCCCGGCGTTCACCCTACCGTCACGGATCCCGTAGCAGCCAAGGGCCGGGAGGCAGGAGTGGGTCAGAAGGGATCCATGGAAATAGAGTCCTTAGCGGCCGACGGGCTAGGTGGCCCCACTCTGCTGCCAATATCTGAGAGAGAGTGCCAATGATCTTGTGCAGCCAAACTGCAAGATGAACGACTGGGGAATGATAGAGTGACAGCTGCCTTTATAGGGGGCCGGGAGGAGCTACATCTTTGATCTTGCAGTCAAGCGCCCTCTAGAAGCGAACACCAATCGTGAGGATACTGGGACGGCCTGGACTGGATGTAGGGAAAAACCCCAGGATAGTCAAAATCCTGGGTTTTGGTCCACTTTAAAAAGGAACATACAGCAATTAAAACGCTTGAAAACTTCCCCAGTGCACATTGCAACATCCCTGGTGATCACTTACCTTGCCAGGATCCCCTCAGCACCACTCCAGCTGGTGGACAAGACCATGCTAGCAGTATCTTAATAGATGTCTTGGGCTTGCACAGCCAGTGGGTGCAGCCTACATAGAAGTGGCTTGGAAAGCATATTGGAGGAGAGCCCATGCATGCACCATGGGATCGCTGGTGAGGTGAGTAAAACAAGTGATCTACACAGCAGGCTTTCCCAAATGAGGATGCTTCACTGAGGAGAAACCACAGTGAAAAATACAATTCTGTGATTACTCACCTGTAGAATTGGTATTATGAGTATACAGTACGTCCTGCTCCAAATCTAATACTTACAGTTGGGATATACTCCGCCAGATGGCGCTGGACTGCAGAGACATCGAAAATAGGCTCCTCCCGGCCCCTCAAATACCCAGGGACCTCCCACAAATCCCCAGCATTGAAAAGCAGTTAATGAGAAGCCGGGAGAATTAAACAATCCAAATTACCAACTAGAACAATGATAACAATCACCATACAGGGGATCCAAGAAAATGCAAACCAAGGGTGGGTTGGAGCAGGACGTACTGTATACTCATAATACCAATTCTACAGGTGAGTAATCACAGAATTGTATTATTCTTAGTATACAGTACGTCCTGCTCCAAATCTAATACTTACAGTTGGGACATCCAATAGCGGTGCCCATAAGTAGGGTGGGATCCCCAAGAAAATCAGCTGCAGGCAGTTTAAAGGTGCAGTAGCAAAAGGTGCAGTAGCCACCAGATAGTACTTCAGACACCTAACCACATCCAAAGAGTGCAAAACCCTCTCCTTAGAATTACTAGGATTAGGGCACAAAGAAGGAAGAACAATATCCTGATTCAAATGAAAAGCAGACACTACCTTAGGCACAAAGTCAGGTTTGAAACGAAACACCACCTTGTCCTGGTGCCTCTCATAGTAGGGGGGCTGAATGGACAGCGCCGCCAACTCAGACACACGCCTGACAGAAGTGATAGCCACCAGAAACACAACCTTGAGCGTAAGAATGGCCAAGGCAGCATCCTGCACAGGTTCAAAGGGAGCACCCTGCAAGGCTGACAGAACCAAGTTCAAATCCCAAACAGGCACCATAGGTTTACGTGGGGGACGCACACGAGTGACCCCCTGGAAAAAAGTCATGATCAGAGGGTGCTGAGCAAAGGACTCCTGGAAAAAAATTGCCAGGGCAGAAACCTGACCCTTCAGAGTACTGAATTGGAGCCCCATCACCAACCAATGCTGCAGGAACTCCAGAATCCTGGGAATAGAGAACACACGACAGGGAAGAGACTTAGACTCACACCAGTCAATGTAGGCACGCCAAACCCTGTAATAAATGGAAGAGGAAGACTTCTTCCTAGCTTTAATCGAAGTATCCACAACCGAGGAAGACAGCCCCTTCTCCATCAAGATGGAGGTTTCAGCAGCCAAGCCGTCAAAGCCAGAGTTTGTAAATTGGGATGCGTAGTGAGCCCTGAGTGATCAGATCTGGCACCAAGGGCAGAGCGTACTGATCTACTGCCAGCTGTACCACGTCTGCGAACCACACTCTTCTTGGCCACCTGGGGGGCACCAGAATTGCTGGCACCCCTTCCAGAGCAATCTTGTGCAGAACCCTGCCCAGCAGGGGAATTGGGGGGGAAGACATACAGGAACTGAAAGTCCTTCCACGACATTGCTAGCGCATCCGAGGTCGGGGCCAGAGGATCCCTGGACAGAGAGACAAAAGTTGGCAGCTTGTGATTGTGGCGGGACGCAAACAGATCCACATCTGGTTGGCCCCAGCGGTGACACAGAGATTGAAACACCCTGCTGCATAGGGACCATTCTCCCTGGTGAGAGGTCCTCCCTGCTCAGAGAGTCCGCCAGGCTATTTTCCACCCCCGGGATGTACACAGCTGAAATGCAGGGGACATTGGCCTCCACCCAAGTCAGGATCAGACACGCTTCCTGGAGGACCCCCTTGCTCCGGGTCCCTCCCTGATGATTGATGGAGGCAACTGCCGTCTGGTTGTCCGAGCGCACCTGAACAGGCAGGCCCTAAAGATGAGTAGTCAAGCGAGCCAGAACTAACCTGATCGCTTGCCGCTCCAAGACATTGATAGGAGTGTGGGCCTCCTGAGGGCCCCACCTCCCCTGGAACCGCAGGGACTTCCAGAAACCCGCCCAACCTGACAGACTGGCATCCGTGGTGACCATCTCCCAGGAAGGGGCAAGAAAGGATCTGCCCCCCAACAGGTTCCTTGAGTCCATCCACCACAAGAGGGACCTCCTGACCAGGGGGGAGAGCACACAGACCCTGTCCAGGGACGCTGGATCCTTGTCCCATACTGACAATAGGTGAAGTTGCAGAGGCCTCAAGTGGAACTGAGCATAAGGGACCGCTTCAAAGCACACCACCATCAGGCCCACCAGCTGCATCCCCTGCCTGATGGAGGGATGGGGACAAGCTAGGAGGGACTGAGCCTGTGCAATCAGACTGTCCACCTTCTGCTGAGGAAGGAAGATCCTTGCCTGAACTGTATCCAGATTCATTCCTAGGAATGGAGTTACCAAGGAAGGGGACAGTGAGGACTTGGGGTGGTTGATCACCCATCCAAATGACTCCAGAGTGGACACCACCAGCTGAGTATCCAACTCTGCCTGATGTAGAGACTGGGAAGTGATGAGGATGTCGTCAGATAGGGAAGCACGCGGACGCCCTGACATCTGAGCAGAGACATCACGCCAGCCAGCACTTTGGTGAACACCCTGGGAGCTGAAGTGAGGCCGAAGGGCAAGGCCACAAATTGGTAATGTTGATCCATCAGAGCGAACCTGAGGAATCTTTGATGACCTGGGAACACAGGAATATGAAGGTAAGCATCTTTGATGTCCACAGAAGTCATGAAACCCCCTTGGCGCAGGGAACTGATGGCAGAGCGCAGAGTTTCCATGCGAAAGCGCCTGCCCCTGACAAACTTGCTGAGAATCTTTAAGTCCAGGATGGGCCTGACAGAACTATCCTTTTTGGGTACTGTGAATAGGTTGGAATAAAAGCCCTTGCCTTTTTCTCTTAAAGGGACCTGGCCGATGACCCCCAGCTCCAGGAGGCCTTGCACTGCTTGCACTAGCTCCTGAGCTGCCACAGGGTCCTGAGGAATCCGGGATCTGATGAATCTTGGAGGGGGATCGGCAGCAAACTCCAACTTCCAACTCCAACTGCGGCCGTCCCCCCACCTGGATGGGTGAGGGCGCCCCATCATGCCTGAGGGGGCTTGGGAGAGGATTTCGCTTTGGGACCCCAGGAGGAGCCAGGACGTCCACGTCCTCTGCCTCTACCCCAGAAATCTCCCCAGGCCCCAGGGAAAGACACCCCCCTTCCCTGTCTTGCACCACGGTAAGGGGAGGAGAAGGAACCCTGACCCCCGAAAGGGCCGAGGTTGCCGCCTGCGCTGGGTTAACCTGCCTCTTTTAGCAAAAAGGTCCAGGCGGTCCCCAAACAGACGCAGTCCTTTAAAGGGAAAACCAGTGAGGGCCTTCGTGGCAGAATTGTCAGCAGCCCACTGGCGCAGCCAAACCGAGCGGCGTATAGCCACCACGAGGGCAGAAGTTCTGGCACACATTCTGATGGTGTCATCCAATGCTGATAGGACAAAATGTACAAAAACATCACAACTGGAGAGTGCATTAAACACCTCACAAGGCAAATCATCAGGGGCACTATCAAGCATATTTCTGATAAGGGTTCTAGTGGCCACAGCAGTAATGGCAGAGGCACAGACCGGGCGCAGCGCCATCCCCGCACATGCAAAGGCGTGGGATGCTAGCTGGTCAATGCGCCAGTCCTCAGCATCCTGCAGGGTAGTAGAATCAGGGGAATGCATGACAGAGGTGTTAGATAGCCCTAGGATCGGGGCATCCACCTCGGGGGGGGGGGGGGGGGGCGGATGACCAACATTTAACCACCTCAGCAGGAAAGGGATACTTCCTATCCCAACTCTTTGGAACCCCCGGGAAGTTTACTGGGGCGCTCCCATTCCTTGAGCACAAGGTTATGGAAATGTGCCTGCTCTGGAAATTCCAAACGTGATTTTGCTGTATGGAAAAGCTCCCCTCTTTGCCTGGGAGCCTCAACAGGGAGAGAGATAGACAGAACCTCAAAAAGCTGGGTCAATAATCTGTCAGAGTTATCCGGGGCCCAGGGGTCAGAGCCTTGGTCTCTCATCAGATGAGCCTGAATCAGAAAAGAGCTCCCCTTCATCAGACGGGGTATAGCCACAAAGATTCATAAACTCCTCAGTTCCCATAGGGAAAACAGTGACATTAGGCGTCAAGTGCCGCTTCTTAGCAGGGGCCTTACGCGCTAAGGACTTAGCAATAATCTGTTGAACAGTAGCCAGTCTAGAAGACACATCAGGCTGAGAATCCCTACTAGTATGCAACTCAGTAGGAGTGAGATTTAAGCTTGGGGGAGTAGGTGAAGTGAAACGAGGTGCAGCCACTGGCAGGCCAGATTGCAATGCAAGCACCTGTTCAGCACAGGGTACACAGACCCGTGCCTTGTCAGCGTCAGCATGAGGCTGCCCACACGCTACACATAGCCAGTCTTGTCCCAAAGGGACCCCGGTAACATTATCCTGAGATGCCTCCATATGGTGATTATAGCGGCGCTATACGCCGATAGGGAATAATGCTATATAACCCTGGATGCCCCAATAACCCGCTAGGGACGTGGGAGTATAATTTTTACAAGGCCTACAATTAAAATACAAAAAGCAGGGCCAGGAGAAGCCAAGAAGGGTTCGTCCCGCCTGAAAGACATAAGCAGACAAGACCTTAAGTACATCGTAACAAAAGTGAAGCAGGTAAAGCCGCCCGCGGTAGGTGGGGGTCCGTCGCGCATAGGCCAACCAAGTCAGAAAAGATGGCGTCGGTATACCTCGAGGGGCGGGCCAGTAACAGCGATGTTGCGGAAGGTGCCAAAGACGGGCCCCGCCTCCCCCGAAGAACGCGAAGCCAGAAGGCCAACAGCCAATGATGGCGCGCCTGAGGTAATGCCGCCACCAAGCGCAGAACCAAGTTAGCGCGCGGCGGCGGTAAATTTAAAAGCAATAAAGACAAGTCAGTGCGACGGCTGACCTATTTATACACATACACACCCCCCCTCTTTTCCCCCGAAGACTATAAGGAGGATGAGGGAGGACGGCGGCCACTTAAATAGGGCCCACCGATAGACAGGGGCAAGGGGCAATAGTGCGGGAGGGGCATCCCATAGATGCTCACCATAAGCCTGAACCGCCTACCCTTTGGTGGGGGATTGCGGTGGAGCAGCGCTCCTAAGCACCTGACAGCGGTGCTGCCTACCTTCACCCGACCAATGCAGCCAAGGCTGGGAGGCATATTACAAGTGCAACGGGTGGGAATAGTCCTACAGGGCCGCAGGTTAATAACCCGCTCACCTGCGAGTAGAGAGCCAATTTCTCGCCCTTTGCAGCCAGAATGCAGAGAAATTCTGGGGATTTGTGGGAGGTCCCTGGGTATTTGAGGGGCCGGGAGGAGCCTATTTTCGATGTCTCTGCAGTCCAGCGCCATCTGATGGAGTATATCCCAACTCTAAGTATTAGATTTGGAGCAGGACGTACTGTATAATAAGAATATCCCATTTATTGTTCCTCTTTAAAGGGACAGTCTAGCCTAAATAGCTCTTGTGGTCCATGGGAGTACTGTGTCTGCTGTCCCAATGTCTTCTAATGAGATGTATGAGACAAAGCACTTCCCTCCTCTCAATAGATGTTATTGGGGCAGTGTGCCACAGTAATCCCATCATAGCTACTCCCATAAACCACAAGAGTTATTTAGACTGGACTGTCCTTTTAAACTGCTCATGGTTATGAGAATTACATTGACATTCAGTGAGTGCCAAGCAATATGCATGCAGTGCAGCACTAGAAAAACTTTACCCTGGTAAATCACCATTTATTTCCACTTGTCTGCAGTCATCCATGCTCAGAAACGGTGTGTGTTTGTACAGTAGTTTTCAGAATATGCTCATTTCCCTGCTCCCGCAATCTGTTCCTTATCCTGGGATGTGCACAGAAGCTCAGTTACAGCCAGACAGGTGTATGAAACGCAGCATCCCCAACGGGCACTTGCGTTTCCAATGTGCCCACAATACTGCCTAATTAAAACTGTGGGGGCAGCCATAACTGGAAATGTCATATTGAGGATTTTAACACCTTAAAGGGATCTTGTCACTTATGGTAAATCGCTTAGGTGAAAAGTACATGATGAGATTATGAGATTTATTTTCATTGGCAAAGTGCCCAAACACAATTCACAGCAGTCAGGCAGTCTAATTCAAGGTTTTTTTTAAAAGAGTCCCAGAGACAACCCTGCTCCCCCAGATGAACATAGACAGCTAAGGTGCCACACATTTCTTACCAAGAGGCTTGCTATTCACTATATCAATAGAACAAATATTTTATAAACTAGCGCGCACTGTAAGCAATATGCTACAGAGATTATCACATGAGATTTTACCCTGCAGGGCAGCATCCTCTTCATATGTCATCTGGGGCTCCATTCTGGTCCAGATGGGAATCTCTTTGGCAGCTTCAGCAACTGCCGCAGCTGCATCTGTTGTCCAGGGGGATACAGGTACTTTGCAGTTACACCCTGGTGCAGGAAGGCCGTCAGGGAGGGAAGCTTTTATATCACATAGGAGGGGAATCCCCCCATGTGACTATCTGCATCACTAAAGGGCAGAGACATGGGGGGGTTCCTGGTGTATTGGTGGCATGGAAGCTCGATGGCGGACCTGGTGGAAGACAAAGATAGGAAATCCCAAACACTGCAGGGTGGCCCAAGTGGCCGTCACCACAGCACGATACAGAATAGTATGCTGCGTGTGCCCAACATACTGTGCCAGCAATTCAAACTGTGGTGCACTGAAAATACAGCAAACTAATGCATACTGGCATACCACTGAGAGCCGTGTGCCCTATAACCAATTACCATTTGTCACCAAATTGGTGCCCCCATGCATACACACCCATGGTTCTTTTTACCTGCACCGCATTCCTCAAGTGAAATTAGCCCCATGATTGGTAAGGCTTTTTCAATGATCTAAAGCAGTGACCACCAGTGGCCAATAACTGGATGGATATTGATGGGGGAAGGAGTAGCAGGTAAGAATACCGGTCCTTGCAGTGGGTATATGCAACAGGGAAGCATCAGCAATCACAATGCCCCCCCCAAGCAATGACACCAATTTGCTTTAAATGGGTTTTGATCCACTTTAAAAGCAGTGTGGCGGACATGGTAAACCTTGAAATGAAAGTAGAACACAGATTAGACATTTTTCTAATACAAGCAGAAACACAGCATCTGTTGTAGCAACTGCATCTTGTAACTACTATGCCTGTTAAACCGGATTACCATTGTAGCATTCCATTGTGGGGCAGACTATGTTTTGTGCTTCAGAGCAGAAAAAATCCTGTATTTATTATATTTTTTAGTATTGTAACAATCACCTGCACTTGCACAACATGGGTTTTTCACCAGCCCCCCTTTCATCCTTCATCCCAAAATACTTGGGACAGTTTGGAAGCTCATAGCTCTTGCTATGGGGGCGGGAGAGTTAAGGTGTCTGTTGTTTATGCATAGCTTGGAAAATTAAGTCTTTAAACTGAAAGCTGTGGCTTAGCGGCCGGCATTAGGCTCAGGAACACTATTCTGCGTTATTCCCGCGGCTCACTTTACAGCTGAACAGCCAGCTATAGTCTGGGGTTGTGTTATGTTATGCAATGACTCAAAGCCATTTCATAACAAACAAGCATCTAGCTAAATCCTGAAGCTCCGACGCAAAAGGCTTCCGGCGTTCATCCAATCACATGGGCTGATTTTAGATGTCCCTGTTTAACCCTTAATGTGCTAGAGCATGCCATCCTTCCTGTACAGAAACCATGCTCTGCATTTTACAGGAATAAATAGTTCAGGCTAGTGAGCTGTTCATGACAAACAATGTAAATAATATTTGCCTAGATAAAGGCAGAGCGTGAGTGCATAGCAGAATACAGATTACAGTATGTTAATCAAGAAGCTGTGTTAAGTCAGGTCATTGTGTACAGCAGAGTCATGCATAAAAATACAATTCTGTGATTACTCACCTGTAGAATTGGTATTATGCGTATACAGTACGTCCTGCTCCAAATAGATTACTTACACGTGGGTATTACTCCACCAGATGGCGCTGGACTGCAGAGGCATTGAAAAATAGGCTCCTCCTGGCCCCTCAAATACCCAGCAGTTTAAACCACTGCCGCCTGCAGATCCTTTCGGCCAAAAGCAGCATCAGCTGAGGCCCTAACATCAACCTTGTAAAACTTTGAAAAGGTATGAACAGAAGACCAGGTAGCAGCCTTGCAAACTTGTTCAACCGAAGCCTGGTGCTGAAAAGCCCAAGAAGCACCAATAGCACGAGTGGAATGAGCAGTAAGGCGGAAGGGAGGATTCTTCCCCTTAGTAGAGTAGGCCTGAATCACAGCCTGACGAATCCACTTGCTGATAGTAGACTTGGCAGGAGCCAAACCCTTCCTAGGACCAGAAGGGACCACAAAAAGAGCATCAGTTTTCCTGAAGGGTGTGGTAGCCACCAGATAGTACTTCAGACAACCAACCACATCCAAAGAATGCAAAACCCTCTCCTTAGCATTACTAGGTTTAGGGCACAAGGAAGGAAGAACAATGTCCTGATTCAAATGAAAAGCAGACACTACCTTAGGCAGAAAGTCTGGCTTGAAACGAAACACCACCATGTCCTGGTGTCTCTCATAGTAGGGGGCTTGAATAGAAAATGCCGCCAACTCAGACACACGCCTAACAGAAGTGATAGCCACCAGAAAGACAGTCTTGAGTGTAAGAATGGCAAGGGCAGCATCCTGCACAGGTTCAAAGGGAGCACCCTGCAAGGCTGACAAAACCAAATTCAAATCCCAAACAGTCACCATAGGCTTACGTGGGGGGCGCACATGAGAGACCCCCTGGAAAAAAGTCCTGATCAGAGGGTGCCGAGTTGGAGCCCCATCTCCAACCCATGCTGCAGGAACTCCAGGATCCTGGGAATAGAGAACACACGACAGGGAAGAGACTTAGACTCACACCTGTCAATGTAGGCACGGCAAACCCTGTAATAAATGGAAGAGGAAGACTTCTTCCTAGCTTTAATCAAAGTATCCACAACCGAGGAAGACAGCCTCTTCTCCATCAAGATGGAGGTTTCAGCAGCCAGGCCATCAAATCCAGAGTTTGTAAATTGGGATGGCGTAGAGAGCCCTGAGTGAGCAGATCTGGCACCAAGGGCAGAGCGTACTGATCTACTGTCAGCTGCACCACGTCTGCGAACCACACTCTTCTTGACTACCTGGGGGCCACCAGGATTGCTGGCACCCCTTCCAGGGCAATCTTGCGCAGAACCCTGCCCAGCAGGGGAATTGGAGGGAAGACATACAGGAACTGAAAGTCCTGCCATGACATTGCTAGAGCATCCGAGGTCAAGGCCAGAGGATCCTGGGACAGTGAGACAAAAGCTGGGAGCTTGTGATTGTGACAGGACGCAAACACATCCACATCTGGTTGGCCCCAACGGTGACACAGGGATTGAAAAACCCTGCTGCATAGGGACCATTCTCCCTGGCGAGAGGTCCCCCTGCTCAGAGAGTCCGCCAGGCGATTTTCCACCCCCGGAATGTACACAGCTGATATGCAGGGGACATTGGCCTCCGCCCAAGTCAGAATCAGAGACGCTTCCTGGAGGGCCCCCTTGCTCCGGGTCCCTCCCTGATGATTGATGTAGGCAACTGCCGTCGGGTTGTCCGAGCGCACCTGAACAGGCAGGCCCCGAAGGTGAGTAGTCAAGTGAGCCAGAACTAACCTGATCGCCTGCAGTTCCAAGACATTGATAGGTGTGTGGGCCTCCTGAGGACCCCACCTCCCCTGGAACCGCAGGGACTTCCAGAACCCCCCCCCCAACCTGACAGACTGGCATCCGTGGTGACTGTCTCCCAGGGAGGGGTAAGAAGGGATCTGCCTCCCAACAGGTTCTTTGAGTCCATCCACCACAAGAGGGACATCCTGACCCGAGGGGAGAGCACACAGACCCTGTCCAGGGACGCTGGGTCCTTGTCCCATACTGACAATAGGTGAAGTTGCAGAGGCCTCAAGTGGAACTGAGCATAAGGGACCGCTTCGAAGCATGCCACCATCAGGCCCACCAGCTGCATCCCCTGCCTGATGGAGGGATGAGGACAAGATAGGAGGAACTGAGCCTGTGCAATCAGACTGTCCACCTTTTGCTGAGGAAGGAAAATCCTTGCCTGAACTGTATCCAGATTCATTCCTAGGAATGGAGTTACCAAGGAAGGGGACAGTGAGGACTTGGGGTGGTTGATCACCCATCCAAATGACTCCAGAGTGGACACCACCAGCTGAGTATCCAACTCTGCTCATGTAGAGATTGGGAAGTGATGAGAATGTCATCCAGATAGGGAAGCACGCGGACGCCCTGACATCTGAGTAGAGACATCACGCCCGCCAGCACCTTGGTGAACACCCTGGGAGCTGAAGCGAGACCAAAGGGCAAAGCCACAAACTGGTAGTGTTGATCCATCAGAGCGAACCTGAGGAATCTTTGATGACCTGGGAACACAGGAATATGAAGGTAAGCATCTTTGATGTCCACAGAAGTCATGAAACCCCCTTGGCGCAGGGAACTGATGGCAGAGCGCAGAGTTTCCATGCGAAAGCGCCTGCCCCTGACAAGTTTGTTGAGGATCTTTAAGTCCAGGATGGGCCTGACTGAACCATCTTTTTTGGGTACTGTGAATAGGTTGGAACATAAGCCCTTGCCTTTTTCTCTTAAGGGGACCTAGCAGATGACCCCCAGCTCCAGGAAGCCTTGCACTGCTTGCACTAGCTCCTGAGCTGACACAGGGTCCTGAGGAATCCGGGATCTGATGAATCTTGGAGGGGGATCGGCAGCAAACTCCAACTTGTAACCGGAGGACACTACCTCCTGAATCCACCGGTCTGAGACATGAAGATTTCAGACGTGAGCGAAGTGCTGCAGCCGTCCCCCCACCCGGATGGGTGAGGGCGCCCCATCATGCCTGAGGGGGCTTGGGGGATGATTTTGCTTTGGGACCCCAGGAGGGGCCAGGACGTCCACGTCCTCTGCCCCTACCCCAGAAATCTCCACGGGTCCCAGGAAAGGAAACCCCCCTCCACGGTAAGGGGAGGAGAAAGAACCCTGACCCTGAAAGGGCCTAGATTGCCGCCCGAGCTGGGGTAACCTGCCTCCCTTAGCAAAAAGGTCCAGGCGGTTCCCAAACAGGTGCAGTCCTTTAAAGGGAAAACCAGTGAGGGCCTTCTTGGCAGCATTGTCAGCAGCCCACTGGCGCAGCCAAACCGAGCGGCGTATAGCCACCACAAGGGCAGATGTTCTGGCACACATTCTGATGGTGTCATCCATGGCAGAGAGGACAAAATTTAAAAACACATCACAACTGGAAAGTGCATTGAACACCTCACAAGGCAAATCATCAGGGACACTGTCAAGTATATTTCTGATAAGGGTTTTAGTGGCCACAGCAGTGATGGCAGAGGCACAGACCGGGCACAGCGCCATCTCAGCACATGCAAAGGCGTGGGATGCCAGCTGGTCAATGCGCCGGTCCTCAGCATCCCGCAGGGTAGTAGAGTCAGGTGAATGCATGACAGAGGTGTTAGATAGCCCTAGGACCGGGGCATCCACCTCGGGGGGGGGGGGGATGACCAACACTTTACCACATCAACAGGAAAAAGGATATTTCCTATCTCAACTTTTAGGGACCCCGGGAAGTCTACTGGGGCGCTCCCATTCCTTGAGCACAAGGTTATGGAAATGTGCCTGCTCGGGAAATTCCAAACGTGATTTTGCTGTATGGAAAAGCTCCCCCCTTTGCCTGGGAGCCGCAACAGGGAGAGAGATGGACAGAACCTCAAAAATCTGGGTCAATAATCTGTCAGTGTCATCCGGGGCCCAGGGGTCAGAGCCAGAATCGTCATGACCCCTCGGTCTCTCATCAGATGAGCCTGAGTCAGAAAAAAGCTCCCCTTCATCAGACGGGGTATAGCCACAAAGATTAAAAATCTCCTCAGTTTCCTTAGGGAAAAGAGTGACATTAGGCATTAAGTGCCGCTTTTTTGCAGGGGCCTTACGCGCCAAGGTATTAGCAATCAACTTCTCAACAGTAGCCAGTCTAGAAGACACATCAGGTTGAGAATCCCCACTTGTATGCAACTCAGTAGGAGTGAGATTTAAGCTTGGGGGAGTAGGTGAAGTGAAACGAAGTGCAGCCACTGGCAGGCCAGATTGCAATGCAAGCACCTGTTCAGCACAGGTTACACAGACCCGCGCCTTGTCAGCGTCAGCATGAGGCTGCCCACACGCTACACACAGCTGGTCTTGTTCCAAAGGGACCCCAGTAAAATTATCCTGGGATGCCTCCATATGGTGATTATAGCGGCACTATAGGCCGATAGGGATTAACGCTATACAGCAACCCCGGATGCCCCAATAACCCGCTAGTGAAAGAGGGAGTATTACACAAGGCCAACAAGTTATATAACTAATAAAGGGCCGGGAGAAGCCAAAGGGTTCGCCCAGCCTGAAAGACATAAGAAGAAAAGACCATAAGAACACAGTAATAAAAGGAAGAATATAAAGCCGCCCGCGAGAGCACTTACGGGCCGCGGTAGGTAGAGGTCCGTCGCGCATGGGCCAACCAAGCAGGTTAAAGATGGCGTCGGTATACTTCGAGGGGCGGGCCGGTATCGGCGATGACGCGGAGCGCGCCATAGACGGGCCCCGCCCCCCGAAGAGCGCAAAGCCAGGACGTGCCAAGCAGCCAATGACGGCGCACCAGCGCCTGAGGTAATACTGCCTCCAAAGAACGGAATATAGTGTGACACAACGGGTACGCTGCGGCAGCAAATTTGAAAGACAGTAAAAAGGAAGCAAGCCAGCGCGGCGGCTGGACGCAAGGCAGAAACAATAAATGATAAAGTGTAAAACACAGAATGCATAGCATACACAGTTACACACACACACACCCTCTTTTCCCCCGAAGGCTACAAGGAGAATGAGGGAGGACAGCGGCCACTTAATATAGGGCCCACCGGTAGACAGGGGCAATAGTGCGGGAGGGGCATCCCATAGAGGCTCACCATAAGTCTGAACCGCCTACCCTTTGGTGGGGGATTGCGGTGGAGCAGCGCTCCTAAGCACCTAACAGCGGTGCTGCCTACCATCACCCGACCAGCGCAGCCAAGGCTGGGAGGCATATTACTAATGGAACGGGTGGGAATAGTCCTACAGGGCCACAGGTTAATAACCCCGCTCACCTGCAAGTAGAGAGAGCCATTTCTCGTCCTTCGCAGTCCAGACTGCAGAGAAATTCTGGGGATTTGTGGGAGGTCCCCGGGTATTTGAGGGGCCGGGAGGAGCCTATATTTCGATGTCTCTGCAGTCCAGCGCCATCTGGCGGAGTAATACCCACGTGAAAGTAATCTATTTGGAGCAGGACGTATTGTATACTTAGAATATATAAACTACACAGTTGATGGAGTATCACAATGATACAGATTAATTTGCCACTACAGGGTCTGTATCATTTTTATTATATACATATATTACAGGAGTAGATTTATGTGATTAAAATGATAAACATAGTCAAAGAACAACCATTATAGATCACAACTGTTTTTAGCAGTGACACATCATAAACTGCAACACAAAGCATATGGTAGCAATTGCGGTTAAACTAGGGATGTGGCTAATGGTTTAATGGGTGTCGATAAGGAACATACTACAACAGGCAGTATTTTTGGTTATGAGCCTTACTGATGGCCTTTTGCACACATGAATGATAAAAAAAATATGCCTTCTACAGATCCATGGTGAGACCCACCAACCATGTGTTTGAGGCCAGTGGAGACAAAGATTAGAATTAAGCAAATTACAACAAAAACAATTAAACACACAGACACACACTTACACATAACCATGCAAGTGTGAGCCTAGGACTGGGAGTATTAAAGAAATATGATAACTACAGACAGGTTAGGAACAACTCAGGGAGGCCGACAGTCAAGGCAGCTACCAGCAGCCACATTTTGGTAAATGTGTGGGTTTCCCCTGGTGTGGTAGGCCATTTTGTAGTATTCCAATCTGCCATTTATAATACTATTTCAGGCAGATAAAGAAAGGAGAGCCCAGGGCTTCCATTTAAGCAGCAGCCATTTACTGACATTAAACATGAGCGACCAGACAAGGGTTTTCTCAGCACTGTACTCTAACATGGAATTGATTATACAGAGCAAGCACAAATGGGCCAACTTCTGAACCAACAGACAGAGGGTTCCACCTCATCCCGACAATCTGAGATCTGAGGGCAAGATGGCGTCTAAGGCCAGCAGCTCCGAGCGTGCTGATGGCCGCATCCCGAGCTTCCCTCTAACAGAGAATGGGTCTGTGCCGCCCATTTACAAATGGCTGCTAGAGGGATAGCAGGGATGCGGCCATGGCTCTCACAAGCGCCGTTGGACCGGGAAGCAAGGTAAGTGAACTGGGCGACCTGGGGGTTTCACACAGCCGAGTATCCCCATTTTGGATGCCTCGGGGGGAGGCTATTGGTCCACTTTAAACATGTTTAAAAGTACAATTCACAATTTATAAAACACAAAACGCCAACTAAATTCTAAGTAGCCTCAAAAAAAAGCAAACACCATTCATCTATATTGAATATACATTAACAGAAGTGCTGTGAAGTAACATATGACTTGGAAGTGGTCAGTTAAGTAGATAACCAGTAAGACACTTGGGCTGACAAAGCTAAAACTGCAGACAGTATAATAAGTCAACAATATAATTAACTACTTTTTATATAACAATGGTGTGAGAATACTATTTTTTTTTATAATGCTATGAGTTAGACCAAGTGCCATTTTTTCTTAATCCCACCCTTAGCTTTTCCCAATATATGAAACTGAGTGAATGATCTGCTTAAAGGTGGACCTATAGTCCAAAATACAGTGCCCATCTCTACCCCTTGAAACCCGATTTGGCAAATAAAATTTAAAAAATTACCCATTTCCATCTTTCTTTGCTTGCTCCCTGTGAAGGATTTTGTCAGGAGTCCTTTCAGGTGGGCAGCAAGTGACGGGACCGCCCCCTAGCATCCTATACCGGGTGCCCCGCTATGTGAAACCTCCCCAACATGTCTGCAGCTGTGCGCGCTCCCGGCATACGGCCATTCAGATAGGCGCACTCCACAGGGGAGCTGAGGATGTGGCCACCGGCATGATGTTCAAATCAGTGGCTTTAAGCTGCTCATTAGTAAGCACCGCATAAAGCGCTGATCGAGGGACCGCGCATGTGCCGTGGTAACGGGGAGAGGAGAGTGAACGAGAACGATCTGGGGGGTTTCACACAGGGGCATCCTACATCGGGATAGCCCCGGGGCAGGGACCAGATAGTTGAAATCCTGTTGATTGATCCAATTAAAGTGGTCTTCAGACCTAGCTGTACAAAGCATACCTTTGTTTTTGAAAAACTGCCTGACAATCACCATGGCTTTATTTACACACCTACACTAAGACTCATTAACTAGCATTATCTTTAGCAAACTATTTTTGGAAAAAAACAATCAGCTATTCTAGGCTGGTAAAAAAAAAAAAAGAAAAAAAAAAAAAAGTCTCGTCTTTGGTCTGATAGCTCTGAACTTATCGTTCCATACAGCAAATGACTGACCTTGCAGTATGTGGCCAATCAAGTACATAGATGGCAATTTTGGGAGCCTTTCTACTTAATATAAAAATGTCTGCACATCACATGTGGAACTGCTCCAACACACAAATCAGGTGCAGGCAATTAAAAAAAAGTTTGTTCAAACGCAGTTAGTACAGTAAATCCAGGGGACTCGCCTTTTGTTCCACTGAGCTTATCAGACCCACTACAGCACATGGCAACTCACCCAATCCCTGGATTGCATCCCACATCCGCACCCCATCAATTCTGTGTTGGACTTGCCCCCTCCTCCATCAGAAACAGGGGTGCTGCCACAGCCCCTACAGACACTACAAAAGAGCTGGAGTGTCAAGCCTAAGCCCACCCCCTCCATTATGCATGATAAGAATATGCCATTCTAAATCCTTTCATAGTGATGTATGCCTAAAATAAAGCTGTACAATAAAAGCTAGGTTTGTTAAAATATAAAAAAAAAGGATAAAAATTAAAATGACAAAAAAACCCCTGCAAATTAAATTTAAAATAGAAATATAGCTGGATATAAAAAACAAAAAATATGGTATAAAAATCATTGCACTTAATTATTTTTTCCATTTGCTTGTGTGTCTAAAGGTTGTAAAAGAACCAAAAAGAAATGAATAAATAAAGTACCATCTGTCATTCAGTTTATAGTCTTCTTGCAGAAAGTCTTACTGTATGTCTAGAAAATGTATTTTTTTTTAAATGGCAAACTAAACGTTGCGGTAACTAACACAATACACAGTTCTATACTTTCGCTATATTGGGCTCCTCTATGGGGTCAATATAGTATATCAAAAGTAGAGAAAAGAAATCAAAATTACAAAGACGCAAGGGTCCAAAGTGGTGGTGACCACAAAGCTACCGGTCATTTATAATTCTTTTCAGTCTTTTATGCACCACACATGACCGGGGTTGCGGTGCAGGAAAAAGATTGGCCATTTCTAACACCTTTTCACCACTGTATCATTCATCATTTCCAGTTCACTGAAATGTTGGATGCTGTGGTCAGGACACATAAAACCATGCAACTTAGGGAGAATTAAACAAAAAGGGTTATTGTGTAAAATCCCAGACAATTTATTGTGGAAAATTATATGTTGGCAACAAAAGGGGCTCCCAGTGGTGACAGTGGGGAAAATACAATCAAACTGCCCCCCTGTTCCCCTCAATTCAGAAAATAACTGATGACAAGCGAAATGAAATGGGCCATTAATGCACACTGCTTCATACATAATCCTCTGGGTCTCTGGAGCAGAAATAAATTACATTTCTGAATGTTTTTCTCTAAAGTATGGAATTCCCATGATAGTGCGTAGGATTTCATTTCTTAGACTTCAAAACTCTTTTTTTTAATATTCCGATTATTTATTGCCCCTTGGATGAATGCTGCTTTTAATTACATAAGAAAAAAAAGCAATTTTACCCTAGCAAGACCACACAGAATACATTGTGCAGTACCATGAACCCCTTAAACTGTTAGTGGCGCCTACAAACAATAACTGCTGCAAAACCACTTATTGAAAAAGCAGCCATATCCAAGTACAAACATTACTGGACTTTGATTTGTACGTCTAACAAGTATATAATCATCAACTTTAAGGCACTGCAGCATGTTAATTAAATTATTTTTTATTAATGATGACCTTTCTTAACCACAAAAAATATAGATATATATATATTCCCCTATACTGGGGGGGGGGGGGGGGGGGTCAAGCATCTCCTAAACATATTTGCATATAAAGTGCAACGCTTTGCACATTTTTCAATTCCTTAAAGTGATTGGCAAGTCAAAAGTTAAAAAATAAATATCAGTATCTTACCTTCATTGAGAGGCTTGAGCATTGTGCTTCCTCTTCGGTCTGTCTCCATAGTTAGGAAAATCACTTCCTCATTCAGCTTACAGTGCCCACCCCTTTGACCTGGTCCATCAGTCAACCTTTGGTGGACCAAGAACGTAAACACCCCCCACTCACTGCCCATATGTCCTGATTGGCTGCCTCTCTCTGCAGCTCTGAAACCCTGCCCTCCTCTCACATTCATTACAGTGTGCATACGTCACATCGCTCTTGCCACTGTTACTCTTCATTTTTCTATGAATCTCCAATGCTCTAATACTTTAAGATAACTTAACTACATGGTCTATTTAGGACAGTGCAACGTGTAGCCCGAGACAATGGGACAACAATCAGGCATGCCCTTAGTATAACTTTAATACCTCAATTTCTTAAAGAGGAACATCAGAGGCCCTGGAGTCCTGTGTTCCAGTCCTTGTGGCATCCCGAATTGGGATGCCCTGCTGTGTGAAACTCACCCTCTCCCGGAGCCCTTGCCACGTCTGTGCGCTCCAGCCACATCTTCGCTCACCTCTAGCCGTGTACGCGTCCGTCCTTCCTTAATTGGTGGCACGGTCACACCACGGCTGCAAGGTAGGCTGGGGATGCGCCTGGAGATGCCACTCTGCTCTCTTCGGTGCCAAGGGATTTCGCCGTCAGTGGTGCCGAAGAGAGCCTAGTGACAGTGAGCGCCCCAATTAGCATACTCGCTCTTACCCGAGTCTATGCCGTGTGAGTGGAAGGAAGGTTAGTGAAATGGGGCGATCTGGGGGGGTACACACAGTGGGGTATCCCAATTCGGGATGCCCCCGCAGAGCAAACCAATGCACAGGAAAGTGAAATTCATGTATGCTGTTCCTCTTTAAAGAACAGAACACATTCTCATGCTTTCATATAGGAGGACTTTCACCATCCAGAGACTATGCAAAACTTCCAGGTCAAATATAGGAGATTAATGTATCTGAACTACAAAGAGGCCTTTGATCACAGGGGGGTCAGTGACAGTTATAAGTTCTAAAGAGAGGAAACCCAACTCTTGTTCTGCACAGTGGCACTACCAACTAACTAAATGAAAAAAATCAACTAGAAAACATGTTCCCAAGAACAGGTATTCCAACTGTCATTCAGTTTTGCTTCATTGATGCCTGTGTAGGTGCTCCAGTTCTCACTGAAACATAAATGGCCATCAAACGTAGGTTGAGAGCAATGTGATACACAATTGCAAGAAGAAACCTCACAGATGCCCAGCTACTATATATGTATTCCAAATTATTTAGCATGATCCCCTTTATGCCCAACAAAGAGAACTACCCTGTTTCCCCAAAAATAAGACCTAGCATGATTTTTCTGGATTTCTGAGATAAGAAAAGTCCAACTCCAAAAAAAAGCCCTATTTACAAATCCTGAAAAAAATTCAAAATACCTCAAAAGACCTCACAAGACTCAAAACATTGGTCAGCAATTTCCAACCTATATTACAGGAGCAAACATGGCAACTGATTGGGGCATAAGGACTGGAAGACCCCAGTCAGGGTCAGGACCCAATTCAGGGCCATTTCTTGTCCCGGGCACTAGACACCCCAGTGGGCTAGCAACCTGCTATGCCAATATGACACAGCTGTCATGTTGGTCCACTTTAAAGAGAAACTGCTGCATGGCATTGGGTGACATACCTGCCACTCTTCGCTTTCTCTCCAGGATGGCTCTGCCATGACCTGAGGTCACCTAGAGGCTGGACTTCAGACTAACTCTCAAACTGTGTGGTTATGTATTATCTTATGAAAGGCGCTCCATCACTAAATTGTCTTGAAATTCCTATAAACATTGTGAGAGGAGGGGGTTCTTATACATCCTACATCCCCTGAAAAAAACTCCCACCAAGCTTGTGGTGTTCTCCTCCTGGTAGGAATACCATCCAGGAGTGAAAGGTTTTTGAGCTTTCCATTCCTTTAAAGAGGTGATCTGCTCCATTCAGATTTTATTAAACCAATATATTTCTTGATGAGTGCATCTTTAATGTTAAGAGTTGAGATGTCCCGAACAAGTGCAGCATCTACCATTGTCTTCACCTAACTTTTTCGGTGTAAATTCTATGACTGGCCATTACAAAAGTTACTGTACGTTAGCCTTCATTCATTTACACCCATAAACATATTTCATGTACACCTATAAACCTATTTTTCAGCTATAAGAATATATCTATGGATTACCACCTGTTGAGAGAGAGAGAGAGACAATACACATCCAAAAGGTTTGAAGTTAGAGTTTTGGGCAATGTTTTCTATTACATAGACTGCTCGAGGGTTAGATTATCTAAATTGTTTTGATAAGCTTTCACTGGGGAGATTTCACAAGTGTCCTTCAGTGACAAACAGAAGGTTTTGCTCAAAAGAAAAAAAACAGGTACAAAAAAAAAAAAAATACTTCCAAACCCACTTGCTGTGCTGGCCACATCCATGAATCGGCCTGTTTTTAGAGACAACCTAGGTTCACCAGAATTTGATCTTCAGGCTGCAATATACAGTACTCATCATTTATATTGAGCCAAGTTTTGCTTGGTACTTGTAGCTAAAAGATACATCTGGTTTACTCTGCTGAGTTAGCACTGGACAATCATTCCACAAAATATTGGAAGTGTGTTTCTAGTTTAAAGCAGGTCTCCAAAAGGTCATATTTTTGCACATCCTAAACAAAGCTTCAAAGAAAGAAAATGGCTTACTATTTCAAAACACAAAGTTTGAAGAATGAACAGGAGGTTACTGTCAAATATCTGGCGATGAGGTCATCAAAATTGGCAGGAAGAAGACAAAATAAACTATTTAAAGTGGACCTTCAGCGTCATTTAATGAAAAGCCCAAACCCTAAAACGATTCCCTAGCATCTAAAATTAATATATTTAATGTTTTTAGTCACTTTTTATTCTTTCCCTCACTGGCCTGCAAATCTGTTCAGCACTCTAGGATACGGGTGCAGCCATCTTGGCTCAGTAGCATCATATACTGAGGAGTTGAGAGGGGTCAAAAGCGTAGGAGAGCGGGGTTATAGCTGTGCTTTGCAAAAACAGAGCAGAGCTGGGGTCAGGAACAGGTCAGCAATCTCAGAATGCAGAGCGGCACAGTGAGAGGACACTTCCTGTTTGCAGGCAGCCTGCACATCCATGAGCCGTCATCTTGGATGTTTAAAGTCTTAGAAAATGCAATAGATGCAGGTAGGATGATTTTTAATGTGAGCAATCTGTATGTACAGGTTGAGGGAAACATATAAGATAGGCTCTTATTTAGGGTGAAGGTCCGCTTTAATGAAAGAAGTGTATAGAAAGAAAAAGACGACAAGGAGCCCTAAATACCAGTATGATTATTACCAAATAATTAATTTAATGTATAAGGTGTGAGCCACACCCCAGAGTGCATTGCAACCATACATCAAATGTTTTCTTCTGCTTTACAGTCCTATTTATGTGTTTCATAAATTAGGAACAAAGTCTTCAACTCAATCCAAGCACCAGCTTGGGTGGATGGCTTAAGAAACACCAACTGGACAAAGCACAGTAACTGTACGGTAAATAGGCCACCGATGCCAATCACTGCTCTACTGAAAAACATTAAATTTCATGTGTGTCAGCTAGTTCATTGGGAAGCACAAAGAATGACTGGCACTGTGTTTTCCTTTTGACTATTTCCAAGGACCGTCTAGCAAAGGGATCTTAACCATTGGCAAGCCAAGCAAAAAATCCCCTTTTCCAATCATGAAAGAGTGAGTTCAAACATTGCAATAAATAAAAGCTGCAGTATAAGCACCTCCTGCAGAACCACAATAACAAAGACGTAGAAAGACAATAAACAGCAATAAACTATGTATTTAAGCTATGTAACTGCATTAGATCTGACAAAGTAAATGCTCAAGCACAACAAAAGACTTATTTGTTGGCCTACCTAAATGGAGCAGAAACACTGCAATTTTGGCAGGATTAAAAAGCAACTCCTAAACTGAAATTGGCAAACTGTAAATATGTTGAATTTTGTAACTAGCCTTAACTATGAAACCCATCTTGGGAGTCCTTGAATATATAATATAGAATATATTATTATATTATAAATCCAGTATAGGAACAATAAGCTGAAAATGTACTAAACACTAGGCATCTAACCGCCCCAACGCCCTGTACCCATCTGGGCACGTATACAATCAATGCAGATGGGTTAAATGCGGAAGAAAAGTTCCTATGTGATTTTTGTCAAACAATGACCCTACATGTCCCCAAAAAAAAGAAAAAAAACATTGAATACAATATTGATAAATTCAAATGAACATGTTAGCGAATCCATTATTGTAAAAGTAATACGGATAATGTTTTATAGCCATCTCGAAAGTAAAAACAATAAATCAGCCATATATAGACTGTGTAAAGAACATTGTGCTATCGAGGAACAAAGTTACTTGAAAGCAAAAGTCCTGTTTGGAACGCCTAGCTTCTGTATAAACATAAAATGCACAAATCTCTTATCTTAGCTAATAAACAATAAGTGCAGTTACTTCCTACAAAGACATTTCTCAGTATTCCTGGCTTTAGATTCAAAAGTAGTAAGTAAAAAAAAAACAAAGAAAAAGAACGTATCAAAGAAACTTTTTTTTCCCTACAGAATCCAGTCTGGATTTGGCTGGATCTTTTTAAAAGGAAATACAGGTCATTCTGACGTTGAAGACCCAAGTAAAAAGGTTTCCAAAGTTGGGCTTTGAATAGTGTGGCAGGGATTGCTGATAACACAAAGTAGAAGCAAAAAGCACCCTCAACATGGCACTCAGAAGAAAATAGCAAAAGAAGAGTTGATAAAAACAATGACCCCCTTCAACTTGTCAGCCCTAAGGTAAAGAGGGGACAACAGTTTTGGCCATTCCACATTCCCCTCGTTCTAACAAACAAAAGTAGACTTCCACTACAGTCATTACATTTTATGTTTTTATATTAAACTACAATTTTATGGACACAGATCACTTAGTTGAACCAATCTCATGGAGAATGGTCAGGGGTCTACCAATGCCACCCTTTGTGGGTATATTTTTATAATTGTAACAGTAAGGCAACTATAGTTAATTATTCTTAAAAAAAAACGTTTACTAGTTATCAAAAGTTGTAAATTGTACAGGAATCTTCAGGAATATGAGTGTAGCTTCCATCCACATCCACTTTTAAACATAAACAGCATGATTGGCGGCATAAGATATTAAATGCCAGGGCCAAAATGTTAAAACGGCATTATGTGTGGCAGACAATAGATGTCACCTCTGCCCCCCCAACTAGGCTTCTTCATTTTAATATAAATGGCTTCTGTCCTCTGAACAAAGTCCTCCTGTGTGTTACTACTTATGAGTGTCCTGTGTTCTTTGGATGTTGGTACACAGCTGATCCCTGGGCAGAGGTGCTGGCTCTACTGTGCTGTGTCATCTGCTCTATGTGTTCCCCAGCATACTTGTGCTGGAACTGCTCACTGCATTGCTCTTCTCTTCATACACAATGGTGTTCTTTTTGTATGCGGATGTTGGGTCTTTTAGGTGAACCAGCTGCTGCCTCAGCGTGTTTTCTGGTTTAAAGCAGACAGACATATAATGTTTGTTAAAGATCCCTCCAAGTCTTTCAGACTGCTCCACTACATGTGGATTGATCATTATTTGTTGCCTGTCCTGCTTCCCAGCATCACAGATTGTCTTGGTTTCCTTTTCTTACGAACAAAAACACAGTCATGGGAATCAAAGGTTTTAGGGGTCTCTTTGGGTGACAGTTATTTAGCTTCTGTGCTGGCTGTGATCCTCTCTGCTCAATAGTGTAGAGTTCTGTTAACTTCCAGTTTGCGATGCAGAGAATGATGGAGTCAAAATAGGTGCTATCCTCCGTTGGTTTCCTATAGACCTCATTTTCCAAATCTCCACCATCCCTGATGGATACCAAATAACTTTTTTTGCACATCATTCTATTCTATGTGAGCTACATCATTAATGTGTTCAGTTACAGTAACCTTGTGTTTATGACTTTTAACCAAGGGCATAATCATATTCAATGACTGGGTGCAAATCCCATAGAAGTGGTTAAGCCCCTCATCTTTCTTCATGTAAAATGGGTAAAACATGTGAGTCCATCACAGAGCCATATTTTTGTGAAACTTGACTTATTACTACAGATGTACTATGATGTGACGAATGACGGCCTCACACTTCAATTAGAGCCATAGGCAAATGTTAAAGAGATTAAACAAAATAGACGTTTACAGGTTTGGTGCAGTAAATTCAGCCTTGGTAGAGTACTTAATGTAGAGTTACAGTTTTGTGAGGACAATAATTAAATACAGATTTAATGATTATACTGTTATTTAAAAGAATGTACTGGTTAGCATTGCTGAATACTGTGCTGGACAGATCGATATAAAAAGCTTCTGGACCTAGCTCAACGACACATGGAAATCTATGAAGCTTGCTAGAAAATAGGCAGCAACCCAGCCCAGCTTTCCAGTCAAATATATAACATTCAAAACTCAAAGACAGCTTACATGACCACTTCCAATTATAATGATTTAAAGTGCACTTGGGAAAAATCTGCAGATCAGCTCTATGCAGGATTTCACCAAGCTTTATCTCGGCTTCTGATGCTATTTGGATGCGCTTACTGCTCAATACAGTAGGTAGGACAGGCATAAAGTGAACCTAAAGTAAAAAGACTTTAGGGCCACTTACACCTCCACTAAGGGGAAACTTATTTGTGCTTACCTACTAGTTAAAGTGGACCAACACCCACGGGTGATCGGCCCGGGAATCTATAAGATTCCCGGGCCGATCACCTCCCTCCCCGCGGGACATCCGAGTAGGGATGTCCCGCGGGGTGAAACCCCCCCAAACTCCTTACCTTACCTTTGACTATCCTGGGTCTTGGTCCACTTCGGTGGGGCACCCCCGATCGGGGTTCCCCGCTGTGTGAAACCCCCCGAACCCCCCGAAAAACTCACCTCTCCCCGCGCCGACGGACAAGCCGCGGACAAGCGGCTCCTCCGCCGCCGCCTCCCTCGCGCCCCTCTAGGCGTGCGCGTGTTGGTCCTGGGTATTGGTCCACTTTAAAGGCATTATCCAGGCACTGCCAAGTGTTAGCCCATAGAGTAGGGCTATACTTGACAATTCCCTAAAGTGTCCTTGATTTTATAACTGAAACCTGAATTACAGAGATAGGGAGGCTTAAACTTTTACCTTAATTTCCAGCTTGTGATTCAAGGGGTAGTAGCCCTGGCACTGTGATGCAAGCATACTTAGCAAAATGGGTGGTCTGTAAGATGTATGTAATGTTATATATACACTGTATATACACCATGATCATTTTTTTTTTTACATAAGATAAGGCAAAGAATATGACAATAATTATATTCACTTATAAACAATTATTCACAATACTTGCTTAAATCTTTTATACGCACCAGCAGAGGAACTTGTAATCCATAAAGTGTATATAGACCACTAGTCGAGCCCTATGATTGTTGGTCTATTGTAAGGGAAATCAGGAGTGCCTGCTTCCAGTTGCTACTGTGAGCTGGCAGGAAGGGAGAGGGCAGCCATGAGGAGGTAAGCTGATAAATCAGAGTTCACAGACTTTTCTTGGACATTCCCTTTAAAGTGGAACAACGATTGTGGGTGCCCCGCTGTGTGAAACCCCCCAGAAAGCCCCGAAAACTCACCTGACCCCACACCCACGTGACTCGCTCGTCCAATCGCCGCCGACGGACAAGGAGAGGCAGCGACGGACAAGCTGAGCGCGGGCCGCCGCCACCGCCTTCCGCGCATCCCTCTTACAGGGAGCACGCCCGCGCCGGCCATTCACAAACAACCGGCGCGGGTGCGCGCCCTGCTAGAGGGATGCGCGGGAGGCGGCGGTGGCCCGCGCATGCGCCGCTGGAACGAGGATCAGGTAGAATTTTCAGGGATCTGGGGGGGTTTCACACACGAATCGGGGTGCCCCGCAGTCAGGGAGCTGATCGGTCCGGGAATCTTACAGATTCCCAGGCCGATCAGGGGAGGGTGTTGGTCCACTTTAAAGGGCAATTTAAAGCCCGCCATTAACCCTTTAAGTGCCAGCCTACCTGGAGTTTTTGTCACCCTTTGTTGCCAGGCCATTTTGCACTATATTGCGCTCCACATGTTCAAATGTGATTTTTGAAGGGATTTCCAGGGATTTCCCAGGAAAATTATATAGTTTTTTTTTTTTCAGCTTAGTCTGGGCTTTGATAGAGATATGTGAAAAAGCTAGCCATAGGTGACTTGCCAGCCCCCAGCCTTGTGAACTGGTATAGGGATCTCTTGGACCCCTTACCAGTTCACAAGGGGCTAAGTGTAAAAAAAAAAAAAAAAAAAAAAAAAAAACACACCACACACACAGAAAAAAAATATTTTATTAATTTTTTTTTTTTACCTCCCATCCATCTTGCACTGTGTCCCTTCCCAATCACTGGCTTCCGCTCACCTGCTGGAAGCCTTTTATAGCTGCTGGGCAACTTAGCATAAGGGGTTAATTAAAAAAAAAATGACATGGGGGGGGGGATTTTTAAGGGTTAGGGTTAAAAACCCTTAAAAATCCCCCCAAAAAATGACATGTGGTCCCCCTTACCCGAAGTAACCAGCCCGGGACCAGCTATGCAGGGCTTGTAGAAACAGGGCGCAGGGGCCAGCTTTTGTGGCCCCTGGCCCTGCAGGCTACAAGCCCACATAGCCCGTGGCCACGGGCTCTTCTGCCCCCCCTTTGGGGAGGCAGGTAATGGGGGTTCTGGGGGTTAATGGCATGTCACCCGCTAGCCGCAGGTGACTTGCCATCCCCCAGCCTTGTGAACTAGTATAGGGGTCTCATGGACCCCTTACCAGTTCACAAGGGGTTAAATGTAAAATAAAAAAAAATAAAAAAAAAAAGACACAAAGAGAAAAAAATGATCTTTATTTATTTATTTATTTTTTTTTTTTCACTTTACTCACCTCCGATCCTCTGTCCTCCGGCGATCTGCAATGACAGCTGCCAGTCTGCTCGGGTGTTTGGAGGAGAGAGCCTGGGGGGGGGGCAATCACAGCCCTCTCCCCCACCCCACCTCTCTGCTGCAAGCACCCGAGCAGACTGATTCTTAGACTCGGGTGCCGGTATTAAGAGGCCGGCTGCTGGTGACATCACAGTGATGTCACCCAACCCCGGGGCTAGCAGACCCGATCCAGGAAGTGGGGGGGGGGGGGGCGATTTCTGCCCTCTCCTCACCACGGAAGAGGTTGGGGGGGCGATCGGAGGCCCCCCCAGTGAAGAGGAGACCCATCGGGAGGCAGCTCGGCCACAGATAAGTAAATGTAATTTTTATTTTTTTCTTTTACAGTTAGCAGCTGCTGCCGAAGCGCGGGGGGGGGGGGGGTGCTATTCCGGGGGCTCTCCTGGAGCGGATGGCACCAAATTAGAGAGGAGACCCGGCCGGATCCAACGAGGGGTCAGGTGAGTATTTTACTTTTATATTTTTTTTTACTGTGGGGGTTTAAAGTCAGCTATGTGAGTCTCACGTAGCTGGCACTTAAGTGGAGTAGAGGCAGCTACGCGAGACTCACATAGTTGGCACTAAATGGGTCAAAAGGTGCCCGACACTCTGTGTGGGTGACCTACAGCTCTCAAACCCCTGAAGGAGTTTGCCCAGAGTGTACCTGCAGTACAAGTGGTATATTTTGACTTTATATTGCATTTTAAGCTCCTAAAAACTCAGAAAAGTCACTGGGAATTAGGTGAATTAGACAAGTGTTTGGGCAGCTTTGAAGGTAATAACTTAGAAATACCATACCATGGCTGCAACCCACAAAACAAGATATCAAGCTAGTGGCCAGGGAGGCAAGAGTAGTTGGGCCGGGCAAAGATCAGGATTGCACACCATGCTATATCTCTGCTAGGATCCATCTATAGTATAAAAAAAAATCTATATTTGTAACAGTAAGTCAAGGCAACTAGCAGTATATACAGAGAACCTTCACATACAAATTATTAAAATTTATTTATAAAGCTCCATCATCTTCCATGGCACTGTACAATGTAAAATTACAAACAAGGTAAAACGACAATTTTACAACTTACAATACATGACAGAAAAGCACAAATACATTACGGCATTTGTTGGTAAGTCATGAAATGTAGACAGGAGCTGGATTGTAGAGAACTTTGTATGTTAAGGTTAGTATTTTAAATTGAATTCTCTCAGATATTGGCAGCCAGTGGAGGGACTGACAGAGGAGCAGCACTAGTAAAGCGAGAGGGGTCTAGAGAGGATTTTTTGAGTATTGGGGTTATAACAGCGTGTTTGAATAGTGTAGGGAAGGTGCCAGATGAAGAGAGGTTAAATAGTGAATGTAAGAGCCGTTGTGAGGGATGAGGTCAGTTGTGGAATAAGATGGGATAGAGGGCAAGTAGTGAGGTGGGCCTTAGATATAAGGGAGGACAGTCTTTGTTCTGGTAGCAGAGTGAAATGGGTTAGGGAAGTCGTTAGCAGAGGAGTCATGTGGGGGGAGATAGAGGATTTAAGCCAGCAAAAAGGCTGTCAATTTTAATAGTGAAGAATGTGGCAAGCTGCTCAGCTGTTATTTGGGAGGAGGAGGTAGTAGGGGAAGCAGAGAGTTAAAAGTTTTAAACAGTTGTTTGGGATTCTGTGCCTGTGTAGATGAGATACATAAAGTACAATTGCTTAGCAGATGAAATAGCAATTCAGAGTTCCTGAAGGGCTTGTTTATAAAGATGGAAAGTTTCCTTGGATTTCAATTTCCGCCAGCGCCGCTCAGAAACTCTGGAATGCAGTTTCAGTTTAGTGATGTTCACTATCGTTACTATCCTTACCCACAGCCACCCTCAATGTGCTAACAGAGTCCAGGGCTGAAGTTAAGGTGTTGTGGTAGTGCAAGGCTGCAGAGTCTGTGTCAGTGAATGAGAAAAGAGCATGCAAAGGTTTCAAAGAGTCAGTGAGCGCATGTTTCAGTGCAAGGTTGCCTTGTGTGGATAGCAGAAGGAGAGGGAGTAGAAGAGAGGGTCAGGGTTAGCAGGTTGTGGTCAGAGAGTTACAGAGGGGATGAAAGAATGTTTGATACTGAGTCAAGGTTAGAAAAAAGGAGGTCTAAGATATGGCCATCTTTGTGGGTGGGAGAGGAGGACCACTGTGTAAGGCCAAAGGAGGAAGTCAATGAGAGTTGCCTGGTAGCATAAGGACTTGTCAATAGGTTATTTGAAATATCCCATGGTTATTGCAGGTAAGTCAGTAGAGAGAAAATGAAGGAGCCAGGTTGAAAAGTGGTCAGGAAAAATACCGTTTTGTGAGTACTCACCTTTAAAACGGGTATTATGAGTGTGCCATACACTCCACTTCGGTCTTCATTACATCTGGGTTATCTCCAGTAGAGGACGAACTTCTGCAGAGATGAATAAGCAAAAAAAAATCCCCTCCCGGTCCATATATACCTGGGACCTCCCACCAATTCCCCAGTGTATAAAAGCAGTAAAGGGACCAGGAAGAACTAAATATAACCTTAACAATCAAAACCAATGGTTCACCATATAAAAGCCCCAGAATACCTGAAAAAAGGGGTGGGGCGAAGTGGAGTGTATGGCACACTCATAATACCCGTTTTAAAGGGGAGTACTCACAAAATGGTATTATTCTAAGTGTGCCATACTTCGGTCTTCATGACATCTGGGACATCCAATAGCAGTGCCTGTCATGGGTGGGAACCAGAAACAGTAAAGAATGTACCAACTCAAACCACTGCAGCTTGCAGAACCTTGCGTCCAAAAACAGCATCTGCTGAGGCCTGCACATCAACCTTGTAAAACTTGTTCAACAGAAGCCTGGTGCTGAAAAGCCCAGGATGCACCAACAGCACGAGTAGAGTGCGCAGTGACCCTAAAAGGGAGAGACCTCCCCTTAGCAGAATAGGCCCCAACGATGGCCTGACGAATCCATTTGCTAATCGTAGACTTAGCAGGCGCCAACCCTTTCCTGGGCCCGCAGGGCACAACGAAAAAAGCGTCCGTCTTGCGGAAGGAAGAAGTAGTCACCAAATAGTACTTCACACAGCGAACAACATCCAAATTGTGCAGAACCCTCTCCTTGTCATTGTTAGGCTTAGGACACAAGGAAGGGAGAACAATATCCTGATTGAGGTGGAAAGCAGACACCACGTTAGGAAGGAAATCCGGCTAAAAACGAAAAACCGCCTTATCCTGGTGTCTGTCAAAGTAAGGGGCCTGAATCGACAGGGCCTCCAACTCTGAGACCCGCCGAACCGAAGTAATAGCCACCAAGAAAGCAACCTTCTGAGTGAGAACCGAAAGAGCAATATCCTGTAGCGGCTCAAAAGGAGGGCCCTGCAGAGCCGAAAGAACCAAATTCAAATCCCAAACAGTAACTACAGCCTTCCGAGGGGGCCGCACATGCACCACCCCTTGGAAAAAGGTCTTAACCAGCGGGTGTAAAGCAAAAGACCTCTGGAAGACAACCGACAGAGCAGAGACCTGTCCTTTCAAAGTACTAAGCTGGAACCCAAGATCCAGATTATGCTGAAGAAACTCCAAAATCCTGGGTATAGAAAAAACCCTGCAAGGCAAGGCCCTAGCCTCACACCAAACATAGGACCTCCAAGTCCTATAGTAAATGCCAGAAGAGGACCGCTTCCTAGCCCTAATCAGGGTCTGAACAACAGCCTCAGACAAACCTTCCTCTTTCAAGATGAAGGTTTCAGCAGCCAAGCCGTCAAAGCCAGCGTTTGTAAATTGTGGTAAAGTAGATGACCCTGAGATAGCAGGTCCAGCAACAAGGGAAACCGGTACTGGTCTACGGCCATCCTTACGACATCTGCGTACCAAACCCTTCTTGGCCACCTTGGAGCCACCAGAATTGCTGGTGCCCCTTCTAGAACCAGTTTACGAACTACCTTGCCCAGCAGGGAGACGGGTGGAAACAGGTACAGAAAACCCAACTCCTTCCAAGCCAGTGACAAGGCATCCACTGCCAGAGACAGAGGATCCCGAGAAAGACACAAAGGCCGGAAGTTTGTGATTGTGCCTCGAGGCAAAGAGATCCACCTCCGGAGTCCCGCACTTGCGCAAAGATCCATAAAAACCTCGGGGTTGAGAGACCACTCTCCGTGGCGAGAGGATCCCCTGCTCAGGGAATCCGCCTCCGTGTTCTCCACTCCCAGAATGTAGACTGCCGAAAGGCAAGGAACATTGCTCTCCGCCCAGTGCAGGATCAGAGAGACTTCCCTGAGGGCACTCCTGCTGCGAGTCCCTCCTTGGTGATTTATGTAAGCTACTGCCGTTCGGTTGTCAGAACGAACCTGAAGACCCCGTAAATGTGGGGTCAGCCGAGCCAGAACCAGTCGAATGGCTCTGAGCTCCAAGACATTGATGGGGGTGTGAGCCTCCTGGGGACCCCACACCCCGCTGAACTGATGACTCTTCCAATAACCTCCCCAGCCCGACAGGCTGGCATCCGTGGTAACCGTCTCCCAACAAGGGACCAGAAAGGATCTGCCCTTCACCAGATTGCTCGAGTCCAGCCACCACCAGAAGGACTGCCGAACCCTGGGAGACATCCTGAAAGGTTGATCCAATGACTGTGGGTACCTGTCCCAATAAGTCAATAGGTGAAGTTGAAGAGATCTCATGTGAAACTGTGCAAACGGCACCGCCTCGAAGGAGGATGCCATCAAACCCACCAGTTTCATCATAGAGGGACAAGGACTGGCCAGAAGAAGGCGGATCAGGCCCTGAATCCCCTGCACCTTGGTCTGGGGCAGAAACACTCTGGCCCGAATGGTATCCAGATTCATGCCCAGAAATGAAATCACACGAGACGGGGAGAGAGAAGACTTGGTGCAGTTGATCACCCACCCGAACCTCTCCAGGGTTGACACCACCTGGTGGGTGTCCAGCTCCGCGTGATGGAGGGAAGAAGCTGATAACAACAGATCGTCCAGATAAGGCACAATGCGAATGCCCTGAGATCTGAGCAGAGCCATTATGCCCGCCAAGACCTTGGTGAAGACCCTCGGCGCCGAGGTCAGACCGAAGGGAAGAGCTACCAACTGATAATGTTGATCCTCCACCGCAAACCGGAGGAATCTCTGATGTGCCTGAAAAATCGGAACATGCTGATACGCATCCTTGATGTCTATGGATGTCATAAAATCCCCTTGGGGAAGGGAATTGATAGCCGAGCGCAGAGTCTCCATGCGGAACTTTTTGGCTCTGATAAACCTGTTGAGAACCTTGAGATCTAGAATGGGTCTCACTGAACCCTCCTTTTAGGGAACCAGTCCCTGATAAGAGACCTAGTAGCAAGCGACACCAGGGCAGATGCACTAACAGGCCGCAGGGCAGAGCCCACGTTGGCAAATGCGTGGCACGCCATCTGATCAAGGTGCTTATGCTCGCCATCCAGTGGCGTCAGGGGTGTTCAGCACAGAAGAGTTGGTCAAGCCTAAAACTGGCGCGTCGACCTCGGGAGGAGAAGACCAGCGCTTAACCGCCTCCACCGGAAAAGGATACTTCTTATCTCATCCCTGAGGCACACCAGGAAGCCGACTGGGCCTCTCCCATTCTCTAAGGATCAGCGCGTCAAAATGACCCTGGGTAGGGAATTCCAGACGGGGCTTGCAGGCCCCAAAAAATTCCCCCTTCTTGAGAGGAGGAGCCTCAGGCGGTTCAATCCAACATCTCCAATAAATGTGACACAACAGTGGCCGTATCTGTGGCATTCCCCAGCGCCTGCTCGACATTGGCAATCCCAGACTGAACATAGTCTGCCGCTGTTTCCTGATACAGTTCCCCCTCCTCTAACAGGGAATAATCTGACAAATCAGCGGAATAGTCGTCAACATCCCACGCGGGCTGGGCCGTGTGTCTCTTTAGCTTGGACCTTCTTGCCCACAGTGCTAGCAATACATTTCTCGATGCTGGCCAACCTAGCCCAAACATCAGAAAGCGACTCCCCACTGGTACCAATGTCACTTGGGGTACGGATAAGGTGGGGAGGGGAAGGCGATGAAGCGGGAGGAGCCGACCCAGAAGGCTGGGTACCAGACTGCCGCGTTATGGCCTTTTGTGCGCATGTTATACAGATCAGCACATTCTCCCCCCTTAAGGGATACCCCACACACAGCCCGGATTGTCCCAGAGGGATCCCGAGCCCAGGATCCTGCAGAGCCTCCATATGGTGAATTTATGTGGTCAGTCGCAAGACCGCAGGGAATTTACGCATAAGCAACCCGGGATGCCCCTTAAGAGTCCCGGTGGGAGGATTTTAGGTGGACAATTTTACACTAGGGACCCCTTAATATGCACATATACAGGGCAATCTGTAACACACAAAACAGGCAACTTAAGTGCAGTGCTGAGTAAAGATGGCAACAATCTTACAGTATATAAGACCACAGCATTTGATCTTGCAGTCACACTATATATAATATATATATATATATATATATATATTAACTGTATCCCAGCCAGACATTGTGAAAAACACACACACACACACACATGCTCGCGACCAGTGGGGGCCCCGCTAGAGAGGAGCCCCCACACACAAGCTAAGGAAGTGGCCATTGGGCCCTTACCACATCGATCCTGATAGAAGATGGCCCCCACGAAGCCTCATGCATGAAGAGGGAGAGCAGGGGGAGGGTGGGCCAGCGCAGAACGCGCACTTGCCGAGGCCACGCCCCCCTCCCAGCAACGCGGATCCCTAGAAACGAGCACAGAAATCGCGCCAAAGGGGGCGGGGCTACTGCGCTGAGAGCCTGGCCCCGCCCCCTTCCCGAACGCAGCCTGAAGGGCCTACCCCATAGTGAGGTCTCACGGTGGAGCAGTGCTTCTTCTGCCCCCTTAGGGTGCTCCTACCTTCACCAGGACCCGCAGCTTAAGCTGGGAGGCTCAATATAGGGGCAATTTAGAAGGGTCCTGGCAGTAATAGGGACAATAGATGGCCGGGCGTGAGCCTGGCTTACCTGTAAGTAAAGAAGTCTTCATCTTCTGTCTTGTCGCCTTCTCTGCAGAGAAGGAACTGGGGAATTGGTGGGAGGTCCCAGGTATATATGGACCGAGAGGGGCTTTTTTTTGCAGATGTCATGAAGACCGAAGTGGAGTGTATGGCACACTTAGTATAAGTACCATGTGGTCAGGGGGGACATAGATGACTGCTATTTGAAGCTGGATGGGGGATTATAGGTGGACAGTGTGAACTTAAAAATGTAGGAAAGGATAATGATGGCAAGGCAGGGACTGGGCTGAAGGACAATTTCTCAGAGAGTAGACCCCCACCCCCCCACCTTGTTTGTCTCTGTTAGGCCCAGGACACTATAGGATTTGGTAATGAACAAATTATGGACAGATGTAAGTTTGTTAAGTACTGACCTAGCGTTCAATAGAGCACAGTTAACAGAGGTCAGGGAGCATGGGCTAGGTGTTAGTAGTGCTTCTGGCGATAGGGTTGAGGGGAGGATGCGGGCAGAGATCTGGGCCCAGATTAAGCTGGATGTCCCCGGCAGCTAGAATGAGGAGAGAGAAAGAAGAGGTGGCTGTGGGAAGAAAGAGAGGCAGTGCGTTTGTTGTGTAATGTTGCTGAAAAGGAGATTGTTTTAGTGAGACGGAGAAATTCATGAGAGGAGATATGCGGGGAGGGTAGAAGTGAGGGGGAGATGAAGAGAGACTTACCAATTGCATTGCTTGTGTGGTTCTGGGGATGGTTGGTAGCACAATAGTCAGGCAGAAGATTAACATTGTAAACAGTGGGTGAAGGTCCAGTGGAGCAGAATCTTATACCTAGTCACCATAGTTCTCTCTCGGGTTCAAATTGGGTGTAATTCTTCTTAGCACTTATAAAAATGTAGTACTTGAAAAAATTCTGCCCAGTGGCTGTCTATTCTGCACAGCCATCAGAACGGAGTATATACTAGTTGTGAAATGAAGCCTTGATTGACAAAAGCAGAGCAGGGTCAGGGATGGTGTTACAAATTGGGTATCGTAAATCACAAGGCCTCACTGATCACAGGGGAAAGGCTAGAGATAATGTAAACAAGTGGAGGCGTTGTAAAAAGACATGAATCTTAAGAAACAAGGAAACTATCTATAGAATTATATAATGTCTACACAACGGTCAAATTAAAATTACGAACATTGCCTCTGCAGAACATCTGTAGAATACCCAGATTTAGAATGAATAAAGGAAGCAAAGGGTTAAAACTGATCGCTGCTGATGGAGAAATCTGCTTCAAAGGAGGCACCAAGAGAAAGCTGTAGCATACCTGTTGGTCAGAGAATGGAGTGTAATAATCTCAATTCGGGTGTAATTCTTCTTAGCACTTATAAAAACTCAGTACTTGAAAAAATTCTCCCCAGTAGCGGTCCATTCTGCCCAGCCATCAGAACTGAATATATGACTATAAAGGTTCTTATACAATCAGGTCAGGAAATATGTGTAGTAGAAAATCATGGCAACTAGAATTGACAAATATACAGACAAAGGCCTTGATTCATTAAGAGCTGAAATAAAATCTCATGGTAGTAAAAAATTAATGACAAAAAAGCCTGAGAATTTCACTGTTAGTGAATCACCAGATTAGAAAACAATGAAAGTCAACGACATAGTTATACTCCTGAGAAAAGTATTGAACTTTGTAGCTCTTTTTACCTGTAATAAAAAGTGCTATTGGCTTTCATTGTCTTCCTATCTGGTGATTCACTAACAGTGACATTCTCTGGCTTTTTTCTCATGAATTGAATTTGTTACTACCATGAGAATTTTTTTCAACTCTTAGCCAATCGAGGCCAAAGTCTTCGTACATGAAGTAGCAATCAGGTATGAATTTGTTGTCACTATTTGGTAAGCGCCATGTATCACTTTGTATATCATGTTTGTGTTTACAGAGGATATAACACTTTCCCCACATCCTGGTGTCACAATAAACTTTTACTGGAGTTCAGGCAGTGCAAGAGCCTCTGTTAACTATAAACTTTGGCAAGGACATCAAATTAGAAATGGAAAACAAAGCCAACAACCTAATTCCAAATGAAGGGGATTAAACCAAGTACAGCTTTTTTCATAACGCTTATTTAGCATTTTTATCTTCAAATCATGTGACTTGCTCTGCTCAATATTAAACATTAGCATGAAATCTGACCCAAGAATATAGATACCTCTTTTACTGAAAATATCTGTTATGACACAAAGTGCTTTTTGTAAATTGTGGTTTCCTAATGCTATGTCTGAATATCAGACTAAGGAAAAACACTACAGCACATGCGCAGCCACTCGTCCAATCAGCACACTCAGATCCGCTGACATCCCTTCGTTTAAGGCAAGTGGCTCAGAGCAATGCTGATGGCCACATCCCTCTGCTACCCTCTAACAGGGAGTGTGCCCGCGCCGACCATTCTCAAATGCCTGGCACGGGCACGCGTCCTGCTAGAGGGATAGCAAAAGAAGGTAAGTGTATGGGCAACCTGGGGGGTTTGACACAGCAGGGCATCATGATTTTGGATGCCCGGGGGGGAAATGGATGGGCCCAGGAATCTTATAGATTCCCAGGCCGATCGCCGTGGGATTTGGTCCACTTTCAGTTACCTGGTCTTTTCTAAACATCTGAATGGGCAGCATAACACTGATATTAAGGCTCCGCCCCAAGGTAGGAACACATAACCACCAGAAGACACACAAGCTTTAGCTCCTCCTACAGGTCACAGTAATGATTAATAAAAGTTTTAATGAAGACCAGTTTGCCGCTCTAAAGATCTGTCAATAGAGGCAACAGCTTGCTCCACCAAAGATGTAAAAATACTTTTGTTGTATGAGCTTTAATCTGCCCTGAGACGGAGATATGGAAACACACTTACCTTTCCTGTGCCCCGAAAAGGAATGAATAAGCTATCAGACTTCATTCAATCCTTTTTGCCGAAGATATTCCAGCAAAAAGGACCTGACATCCAAAGACTTATATACAGAAACCGTGGAGGGATCACTATCCCCGGCGGATGGAAGGTTAATATCTTGGGTCGGGTGAAAGTCAGAAGAGATCATAGGAATGTAGCAGGCATCCACTCGTAGTATTATACGATCCTGGAAAACTTGAAGAGAGGGGTGACGGCAGGATAAAGCCTGGATATTACAAGCTGAAGTTATTGCAACCAAAAAGAGGGCCTTCCATGTAAGAAATGTAATATGAGAGCTCGACAGAGGTTCAAAGGGTGGTGCGGTCAGTGCTCTAAGGACCTGGGCAAGATCTCATTGAAGGGCTAACCTCAAACGGACTGGTCTGGACCGCCTGACAGCTAGCAAAAAACGCCTGACCAATGCAAAAAGATGAAAGTCTCATCCAAAAAAACAAAAGGGCTGCTAATTGGACCTTCAGGGTACTGATGCTGAGACCCAGGTTGACTCCTTCCTGAAGAAAATCCAATAAGACTGGGTATTAAAAGTTTTCCAAATTTTAAAAATGAATCTTCGTCACCTCCTTTCTGCTGGAATGCAGCAAGTCTTGATCACCTCCCTCAAAAAACCCTTTTTCAGGAGCATCCCAATGTCAGGGTCCAAAGTGTCAGACACCACTTCTGCGGATCCTGACAAAGCACTGTCCCTGGGCTAGAAGATCTGGTCTCGCCAGGAGTTCCCAAGGCTCTTGCATCTTCAGAGTAGAAAACCATGGTCTCTTCGCCCACCATGGGGCCAGCAATAGAATCCTGGCTGACTGGCCGGATATTTTGTTTAGAACCTGAGGGAGAATCCAAACTGGAGGAAAAGCGTAAGCCAGACTGAAACGCCACTAATCGGAGGTATCGAGGGAAGCGACTTCCTTAGCTTGTTGTTTCGACCGGAGGCAAATAAAATTAACCTCCACCGAAGTTCCTTTCAGGATACAAATCGGATTGAACACCTCCTGGTTCAGTGACCATTCTGCTTCCAATAGCAGAGAGCGACTCAAAAAAATCTGCCACCCGTTCAGTTATGCCCAAATCAGAATACCCTGCTGCTTGTTGCAGGACAGATGACCTTGTCCCTCCTTGACGATTCAGATATGCCATAGTAGTCGCATTCTCTTTTCCGATTTGTACGTGATGACCCTTCAGGTGGGGAGAGAAGCCAAGCAATGCCTCCTTCACAGCTATCACTTCTCTGAGATTTGATGAGGCTAGGCCATCTTCTGGACCATATCCCTTGAGCGGTCAGGGATCCACAATGGGCACCCACAACCCCATGAAGAGGTGTCTGTCGTTATTACCATGTCCTTGGGGTCCGACCAGGATAGGCCACAACAAACCTGTGCTTCTATTGCCACCAACTCAGAGATTCCTTCACTAAATCTGGGACTTTGATTATCCTGTCTATGTACTCCGGAGACCTGTCCCAAGAGTTTAGAATATGCAGCTGTAGAGTCCTTGAGTTTAGCTGACTCCATCTTACAGTGGGGTAGGACAAGGTCATTAGCCCCAAGACCCACATAGCTCAGGACCGAACGGCATCCTGAAGGATCATTATCTTCGTCTGAGGCAGAAAGATTTTATGAAGGATCGTATTGATCTCGAACCCCAGATAAGTCATGCCCTGTGACAGGACTTGACTGGACTTATGGAAATTCAGGATCCAACCCAATCATTGCAAAAAATCCTTAGTCAATTCCAGATCCTGCAGCAATCTCAACCTGATCTGGGGCAAAGAGGAGGAGTTCGTCTAAATATGCTATAATCCCGACTCCTTTCTGCCTTAATGCAGATAGAGGTTCTGCCAGAACGTTAGTAAAAATTCTCAGAGCCGACACCAGCCCAAAGGGTAGGCATACAAATTGGAGGTAGAATATTTGTTCCCCCAACTTTACTGCAAATCTCAAAAAGGTTTGAGCCGACAAGCTCATCGGTACCTGCCAAATGGCATCCTTCAGGTCTACTGAAACCATGAAGGAGCCAGGCAGTAGCAGATTCCTCACAGAGAAGATGGATTCCATGCGGAAGCATCTGTAGTGTACCAACAGATTCAGCTTCTTCAAACTGAGAATGAGGCAGAATCCTCTGGAGGTCTGGAGGTGCTGTAGAAGAACCCTTCCTCCCCATTGGTGGTGGGGAACCGGGACAATTACTCCCATATCCAACATAGAATCTAGACTGCTGCAAATATCCAGTATGTCCTCCATGCCCCTTGAGCGAGGAGTAACAAAAAGCATCCTGGAAGGGACATGCATGAATTGGATTGAGAAACCCTTCCTTATTCCCCTGAAAGTAAAGGGGCAATCCAATAGAGTCTCCCCTCAAATGTGGAATTGTTTTAACCAGGTCAGCAGACCTGTCCAACACCTTCTCTAGTTGTGGGCCAAAGAGGAATTCCCCATTAAAGGGCATGGCGCAACTTTGAACCTGTATCCACTGACCAAGTATGCAGCCACAAAGTCCTACGCACGGAATTGGTGAGGGCCATGGCCCCCACCAAAAATCTCACCAATTCTGCCGTGACATCAGACAGAAAAGAGGCCGCAGAGAAGAGAATCGGTAAAACCTTCATAATCTCATTAATACTTCAAGAGACATGATTTAAGCTGCTGAAGCCAATAATTAAGACTCCCAGCAACGCAAGTAGAGGCTAGAATCTTTTTGAGAGTACAAGATTCAGCCTACCATGCTTTCTTCAAGAGAGATTCCATTTCAAAGGCTAAATCCACCCACTTGGAGACCTTAGAAAAGGGGGCATCCAGTTTGGGGCATTTATCCCAAATATGTGAGTATTCCTCAATGAATAGAGAACGCCTCTTAAAAGCCCCTGGTTTATCAATCTTCTTAATTGGATACTTCCACTCATTAAGAGTAGCCTCCTTAACAGAGTTATGAATGGGGAAGGTCATAGAGGAATCAGGAACAAAATCAGGATAGAATCCATCATGTTTAGACTTAGGGGTGCAACTCCTATCCTCAATGCCCATAGAAAGAGGAACCATATGCAGGAGATATAGTAAATCCTCTGGAGGAGAAAGGAATTTCACTGGGAAATTAGAATTAGAACCTGAACAAGGGCCCTCCTTGGAGAAGGAGGAAGAACCCTCACCGTCTCTCATCATATCCGTCATGCTGGACCAACGTTCCTTTTTCAATCTTAATCGGTACAGAGCTTGCAAAAACGCTTCCTATAGGAATCTAGTAGCTTGATTTCACATATCGGGCATCTCCTACTTTTATCCTTAGACTTGCAGCCAGATGTTGATCTGCAGCAAAGTCTCCCATAGTAGATGATAGAGGAGCAGGGACTTGCAAGGATTCCCCTACCTGAACCGCCATTCTGAAGTTTGGTGTGGGGTAAAGGCGCTACCCAAGCTCAAAAATCAAGATGAGAGCTTCCTAATTGCTCAGTCTTTTAATGCTAGGGAGGCAAGAAAAAGAAACTTAAGATTATCAGAGTGCTTCCCCTTAAAGCCGGGAGCACGTGCATTAGCTGGGTCTCACAGCCGGATGGAATTGCCCCCTGCAGCAGATCCCTCCTTCCATTAGGCTGAAAAAGCAGAAGAGGCGCACGCGTGCATACCACAACCTGACCTCCGGCGAGCTCCACAGACCTGCACCAGCGGGCGAAAAACACAATGCAGCCTGACAGTCGTACATCCCGCTGGAGCCTCACAAGCCCCGCTTCCACAATGCTACAGAGCATTAAAATACTTGGTCTGGGGCTAGCGCTGACCCCCCACTGCTGGCTACAAGTCAGGGATAGGGGAATCTGGCCTATCCCCCTGGGTTGATGGCAGGCTGCTGTTTGGAGCCAGGGAATGGGTCAACCCCATCAGACCCACAGTGACCAGGTCTTCTTACCTAAACCCGTGGTTCAGGAGCTGGTGGTCTGGCTCCTGCCCAAGAACTGGGGTCTGGAGGAGGAGCTAAAGCTTTTATGTATTATGGTGATCATGTGTTCCTACCTTGAGACAGAGCCCTAATATTTCAGTGGTATGCTGCCCTAAGGATGTTTTGATAAAACTCAAGCCGACTTCTGGTGTCTCTTCCAGGCCCATGTACACCCCATATGTAAAACACAGGGGGTGGGGGTAATAAGGTCAGACATAGGGAATTGAAATATGATGGCCTGATCTATTCAAGTGGATTGTACAGGTAACCAAAGAAAAATAATTTAATGTTCACCTTTTGTCCCCCAGCAGTTGCTCCAAAATTTAAATCTTACCATTCTCAAGAATGGGTCCCGCGGAAATTAGTGGAGGGGCCCAGTCCATCCTCTTTGCACCATGCGCCATTCACTTAGACAAAGTGGGCATGTCTGGTCCTGCCTTGGTGCGGACCCACAGTATGAGGCTGCAGAGATGCGGTCTTTAATTGTAACTAATATATACGTAAGGAAATATGTCGCTGTGAGGACCAGGATATTATTTGGTCGTGATCACTTTTATTAGCACTGAAATGTTGACCTATACAAAGAATGAAAAAGTCAGATAAGCAAAGCAAGATGTAGCCATTGTCCCCTGCACACACAAGCAACAGTGTCCCACAGTCTGATGCACCAAAGGCAGTGGAGATAGGTCCATCTCTCTAAGCTTAAAAAGGCGGACAAAAATAAATAAAATCCAGGGGCTGGGCTACAAAAAATGGGCAAAAATCTTAAAGTGGACCAACACCCAGGATTTTGACTATCCTGGGTTTTGGTCCACTTCGGTGGGGCACCCCGATCGGGGGTGCCCCGCTGTGTGAAACCCCCCAGAAACCCCCAAAAACTCACCTTTCCCCGCTCCCACGTGAACGCCGCAGCCAATCCCCGCCAACGTCCAGGCGGGGGACAGGAACGTCCAAGCCGCTTCCGCCGCCTCCCGCGCGTCACTCTCGGCGCGCGCCCCCGCCGGCCATTCACAGAGGGCCGGCGCGGGCACGTCTGGAGGGGCGCGTGGGAGGCGGCGGCGGCAGCGGCGGCGGATCAGGTAAGATCTTTTTGGGGTTTCACCCCGCGGGACATCCCGATCTCGGATGTCCCGCGGGGTGGGAGGTGATCGGCCCGGGAATCTTATAGATTTCCGGGCCGATCACCCCTGGGTGTTGGTCCACTTTAACAATGATCTTTTATTACATTTAACCTGGACAATTCCTTTGATTAAGAACAGGGCTGAATTTAATTACCAGCACGGAAATCTTATAAAAAAAACTAAAATATGTATTTCTGAATTAGTATAATATTATTTCAGATTTTTGGGGGTTATGCAGTTTCTTTGGGAAAAAATCCTGGAGCATATTGTAGATGGAAAGCTCCCCTAGTGCAGACTCATTTTATAGGTGCAGTATTCTTTCCATGGTGCTGAAGCATACGACAGCCTTGTATAAATGAACTGTAACAAATACTTAGAAACACTTAAGTCCTAAATCTATCCTCAGGATCTGGCAAAAAGCCACAAACGTGCAGACATAAAAAACGCAAAAACAGGTATGTACAGGACTGGTTGATAAATTGTCAACTGTCAATACTGCTCCACAATTGTCACTGGCTTTAGTTGAAAACCAGCTTTACCCAAGCTTCAATACACAGACTGGCCATGGATGTGCAATATTAATGGCTAAGTGGTCATTAACACAGGTGGATTTATACTTAGCAGATAGATGGTTATTGGGCTGCAATATGGATGCATAGGTTAGCCTGGTTTGTTGTGTCAGTGCAAGCACCTCCATTTAAAGCCCCAGTAAATGCTAAGTGCAAAATGAAAGCCCAAGCATCTTAGTTTGATCTAGCGATTGTAGCCGATGATTTCTAACCCCCTGTTGTATAGCCATGCTTGCATTGTCTCTCTGAAACACACATCAATAACACTGTGAAGGACAGGGGAGGGGCTTGCTCTTTCGGCATATTCAAAGGTTTAGACATATAGTCAAAACATAAAAATATTAGTTTGTAACCTCAAATGCAACAGTAGCCTGAAATTCAGATTTTATCCAAATGGATTTTTCTTGGAAGACATCGAGGACCGATGCTCTACAACACAGAAAGACCATTATAATTTCATATTGGATGCCAACCTATTCCCAAAGGTGCATCAACAACATTACTTTCAAACCCTTTGATAGCCAGTGTTGTATAACAGCACCCTGTCAGGTAGAAACTGGCCATCTCAGCTCCTTAGCACAGAACACATTGCTATCATAATGGTAAGAAAATGCGGTTAACAAAAGAAGACAGGCAGACAATTATAACACTTAGTGTAGTGTAGGCCTGTTCTACAGAGGAATTGCCAAGAAAGCCAATGTGGCAGTTTGTACAGTTTCTTAGGCCCTAAATAGTCACTTAGAAACAGGATACAACTAGCAAACGGCAGGCCACTATATATTTAGACGACTTTAAGCGAGGTTTTTAAGAGTCAGCAGTTTGTGTGACTGGTGCCCCCACAGCATAAAATCTTCAAGCACAATTTAAAACAGCAAAAACACATTGCCATTTCAATTGAGAAGAGAAGATCAAGTATCAAGTAAGATCAAGCATCAGTAAGAAAGCAACTACTAAAATGACAAAAAAATTGCCTGGGCCAAGCAGCACCTCTAGTGGACTACTGAAGAATGTAAGAAAGTCTAATGGACTGAGGAGTTGGAATCTGTGGTACATCACGCAGAGTTTAGGCCCGTCATATGTGAGTGAAAGTAAGGTACTTCAGTGTGAGACACCAACTGTCAAACATGGATGAAGCAATAGTTCCAGGTCTTCTGGATCCGGAGTTAGCAACTTGCACAGGGTGACTGGCAAAAATGACAACAGAGTATGTTGCTGTGCCATGCAGCACCCTCGGTGTACACACTTTTACACACCCCGTTTATCAGGGGTTTGAGTTACAGCTAAACAATGATCCAAAATATACTTCTTGGTTACCACATCAGAAGCCAGTAGGCTTCAACGAACGTTATGACCCGGACTCCAGGCTTAAAACAACAAAGTCAAAGTTTTAAAGTAAAAAATGAATTAAACCAGACCAACACAACAGACAGTGCTCGTATGCATCCCTCCCCAAGGAACTTATATTGCTGCACATAAAAATACCATTTTGTGATTACTCATCTTTAAAATGGGTATTATAAGTATGTCACACACCCCGCTTCCAAGATGAATAACATTCGGGTTAAACCAGTAGAGGGCAAAGGAGCACCAGACTTTCAGGATCTCTTGAAGGATAATTAGGGGCCGGTGGGTAGAAAGCAGGGGGGGTAAGGGGGTAGCATACGGAAGTAGTGGTGGGGGTGGTGGGGTTCCGGGGTTGGGCCCGTCTTCTTAGTTTCTTTGTCTTCTCTCCCTTTTTTTTTTTCTCTGTTTCCTTCCTCTATCCCCGCCGCAAGCCCCTCGGGGCAAGTTGGCCCTCCTTTCCCTACTCCTTTTCCAGGGTGCGGACGGGGTGGATGGGGCAGTGTAGATCCGGGGGTACTCTGGGGGGGCCGTCTGGCGACAGATGAGATCCATAACACCTTTGGTTGAAGCTTGGGACTAGCATCGCCCGGTACTGTCACCCTCGTTTCATTGACCCACCCATGTGTATCTGCCGTTGGGTCGCCGGATGGAAGACCCCAGGCCCTTGGATAATAAGCACGGTCATAGATGGTCTTACATTGTTGCTATGTATGCCCTGTTTGCACCCCATTATCTGTAAATGTTTTTTCTTTCTTTCTGTAAAAATTCTGTGTATACTTGAAAATCTAATAAAAACTTATTGCAAAAAAAAAAAAAAAAAAAAAAACCAGTAGAGGGCGAACTTCTGCAGAGATGACTAGAAAAAAAAGGAGCCCCTCCCGGTCCATAAATACCTGGGACCTCCCACACATTACCCAGTATAGGAAAGCAGTAAGGGGACCAGGAAGAGTCAATCAAAAACAAATTAACCAAACAAGGTTAACCATATAGAGGATCCAGAATACAAAACAGGGCGGGATGAAGCGGGGTGTGTGACATACTTATAATACCCATTTTAAAGGTGAGTAATCACAAAATGGTATTATTCCAAGTATGTCACACACCCCACTTCCAAGATTAATAACATTCGGGACATCCAGTAGCAGTGTCCAACATGGGCAGGGATCCCAAAAGGCAATAATGCACAAAATTTAAACCACTGCAGCTTGCAGAATCTTGCGGCCAAAAACAGCATCCGTTGAGGCCCGCACATCAACCTTATAAAACTTGGAAAAAGTATGAACAGAAGACCAAGTAGCAGCCTTACAAACTTGTTCAACAGAAGCCTGGTGCTGAAAAGCCCAGAAAGCCCCAACAGCACGAGTAGAATGAGCAGTGATCTGAAAAGGGGGATCCCTCCCCTTGGCAGTATAGGCCCTAACAATGGCCTGACGAATCCATTTACTAATGGTAGACTTGACGGGCGCCAAACCCTTCTTGGGCCCAGAGGGCACCACAAACAAGGCGTCCGTCCTACGGAAAGGAGAAGTAGCCACCAAATAGTACTTCACACAACGAACAACATCCAAAGAGTGCAGGGCCCTCTCCTTGTCATTGCTAGGCTTAGGACACAAGGAAGGAAGAACCACATCCTGATTGAGATGGAAAGCAGAGACCACCTTAGGTAGGAAGTCTGGCTTAAAGCAGAAGACCACCTTGTCCTGGTGTCTTTCAAAGTAAGGGGCCTGAATAGACCGAGCCGCCAACTCAGAAACCCGTTGAACAGAGGTAATAGCCACCAAAAAGGCAACCTTTTGTGTGAGAATAGAAAGTGCAACATCCTGCACCAGCTCAAAGGGAGGCCCCTGGAGGGCCGACAGAACCAAATTCAAGTCCCTAACGGGCAACAAGGGCTTGCGAGGGGGCCGCACATGAGTGACCCCCTGGAAAAAGGTCTTAACCAAAGGATGAAGAGAAAAAGACCTTTGAAAGAAAACCGCCAGGGCGGAGACCTGCCCTTTCAGAGTACTAAGCTGAAAACCCAGATCCAAACCGTGTTGAAGAAACGCCAAAATTCTGGGGATCGAAAACACCCTACAAGGCAAGGCCCTAGCCTCACACCAATCAATATAGGCCCGCCAAGTCCTATAGTAGATGTTAGAGGAATACATCCTCCTAGCCCTAACAAGGGTCTGGATCACAGCATCAGACAAACCACCTTCTTTTAGTATGGAGGTTTCAGCAGCCACGGCGTCAAAGCCAGCGTTTGTAAATTGGGGTAACAAAGCTGACCTTGAGTGACCAGATCTGGAAACAGGGGCAACCTGTACTGATCGACCGCCAGCAGCACAACGTCTGCGAACCACACCTGTATTGGCCACCTTGGGGCCACCAGAATTGCTGGCACATCCTCTTGAACCAGCTTGCGCACCACCCTGCCTACCATGGAGAAGGGGGGAAACAGGTACAGAAGATCCCTCCAGGCAAGGGACATGGCATCCACTGCCAGAGCCAGAGGATCCTGAGACAGAGACACAAATGCAGGAAGCTTGTGGTTGTGATGGGAGGCAAAGAGATCCACCTCCGGGAACCCCCACTTGCGACAAATGGATAGAAATACCTTGTTGTTGAGGGACCATTCCCCTCGGCGAGAGGACCCCCTGCTCAGAGAGTCCGCTTCCATGTTCTCAACCCCTGGAATGTACACCGCCGAGATGCATGGAACATTGCTCTCCGCCCATGTAAGAATCAGAGATACTTCCCTGAGGGCACTCCTGCTGCGAGTCCCTCCTTGGTGATTGATGTAAACGACCGCAGTCCGACTGATCGAACCTGAACCGGTAAGCCTTGGAGGTGATGAGTCAAATGCGACAGCACTAACCAAATAGCCCTCAGCTCCAAGACATTGATGGGGGTGTGAGCCTCCTGAGGGCCCCACAGCCCCCGGAACTGATGTTCCTTCCAGAACCCCCCCCAGCCCGACAGGCTGGCATCCGTGGTGACCGTTTCCCAACAAGGGGCCTGAAAAGACCTGCCCCTCAGAAGATTCCTTGGTTCCAGCCACCACTGAAGAGACCGCCGGACCAGGGGAGTCATCAGAAATGACTGATCCAAGGACAGAGGACATCTGTTCCAAGCCAACAACAGATGGAGTTGAAGTGTCCTCATGTGAAACTGAGCAAAAGGAACTGCCTCGAAGGAAGCCACCATCAACCCGACCCGCCTCATCCCTAGCCGGATGGACGGGCAAGGGATGGACAGAATAAGACGGATCAGATCTTGAACCATCTGCACCTTCGACTGAGGTAGGAACACCCTGGTCTGAATGGTATCCAGATTCATGCCCAGAAAGGAAAACCTCCCTTGACGGGGAGAGAGAAGACTTGGGGTAGTTGATCACCTAGCCGAACCTCTCCAACGTTGTCACCACCATCCTGGTGTTTAGCTCTGCCTGGCTGAGAGAGGAAGCCGTGATGAGAATGTAGTCCAGATACGGCACAATGCGAATACCCTGGGCTCTGAGGAGGGCCATTATACCCGCCAGCACCTTGGTGAACACCCTTGGTGCCGAGGTCAGCCCGAAAGGAAGGGCCACAAACTGAAAGTGCTGATCTCCCACCACAAACCTGAGGAACCTCTGGTGTCCTGGGAAGATCGGCACATGAAGGTAAGCATCCTTGATGTCTATGGACGCCATGAAGTCCCCTGGGCGAAGAGAGTTGATGACCGACCACAGAGTCTCCATGCGAAACTTCTTGGTTCTGATGAACCTGTTGAGAACCTTTAAATCCAGAATGGGTCATTTGGAACCATCCTTTTTGGGTACTGTAAACAGGCTGGAGTAATAGCCCCGGCCTCTCTTTGAAAATGGCACCGGGCGGATGACTTCCAAGTCCAGCAGATTTTGTACTGCCAACAAAAGCCCCTGCGTGGCCCGGGGATCCGAAGGAACCTGGGACCTGAGGAATCTGGGAGGAGGCCGGAACTCGAACTCCAGCTTGTACCCGGAAGAGACCACTTCCAGGATCCATTTGTCTGTGACCTCCCGGGTCCAGACCTGGGCGAAGTGCCGTAGCCGTCCCCCCACCCGCGAGGGTGAGGGCACCCCCTCATTGTTGAGAGGGCTTAGCAGCTGTCTTGGGTTTGGAACCCCAGGCAGTTCCGGGACGGGCACGTCCTCTGCCCCTGCCCCAGGAATCACCTCTGAACGCTGAGTAAGCAACTTTTCTGCTTGGTCGAGAGCCACGAAAGGAGGGATTAAATGAGCCTGCACCCCGAAAGGAGCGGCACTGCTTTTTGCATTGCGGTAGCTTTCCTCCTTTTGCCACCGAGTCCAATTTATCGCCAAACAGACGCATACCCAGGAAGGGTAGCCCTGTAAGTGACTTCTTAGCCGCAATGTCAGCCACCCACTGGCGCAACCAAACCGAACGGCGTATAGCCACAAGCAACGGCAAGGTTCTACTACACATACATATGGTGTCATCCAGGGCTGACAAGACAAAGGTCATGAACAAATCACACCGTGTAAGCGCAGCAAATTCATCACTGGCAGGGTTAAGCTGGGGACCATTCAACAGGCCCCTAATTACAGACTTGGTAGCCACGGCCGTGAAAGCTGAAGCACAAACAGGACGCAATGCCGAACCCACGCTGGCAAAGGCATGAGACGCCCTTTGATCAAGGCGTCGTTCCTCACTATCCTTAGCGTGGTGGCGTCTGGTGAGTGCACAACGGATGTGTTGGACAAACCCAAAACAGGAGCGTCAACCTCGGGTGGTGACGACCAGCGCTTCACCGTGTCCGCCGGAAAGGGATACTTCCTATCCCATCCCTGAGGGACCCTGGGAAGCCGGCTAGGCTTTTCCCATTCTTTAATGATCAAATTGTCAAAATGCTTTTGATTTGGGAACTCAAGGCGAGGCTTAGCAGTCCCAAAAAATTCCCCCTTTTGCGGAGGGGCCTCCGCCGGAGGAGAAATGGCCAGCACCTCAAAAATATGGGCCAGAAGCTTGGGGGTATCAACAATATCCCCACGCCCCGGCCCAGCATCAGCATCCAAAAACTGCTGATCATCAGAGCCATCAGATTCTGCAAACAATTCCCCTTCTTCCAGTGGGGAATAATTGGACTAGTCAAAGGAATCATATTCCTCAAAATCCGAGCCCGGCGCAGCCGGTGGCAAATGCCTTCTCTTAGCCGGGGGCCTTTCTGGCCGCAGAGCTAACAATCCATTTCTCAATGTTGGCCAACCTAGCACAGACATCAGATTGCGACTCCCCGCCAATGACTGTGTCACTTGGGGTACGGATCAGGCGTGGGGGAGTAGGTGATGAGCCCTGCGGCACTGACCCAGACGCCTGGGACCCCGACTGCCACGTAATGGCCTGCTGTGCACATGGAATGCAAACCAGCTCATTATCCCCCGCAAGGGATGCCCCACACACTGCCGGGATTGCCCCAAGGGGAGCCTGAGCCCGGAATCCTGGGAAGCCTCCATGTGGTGATTTTTTGTGGTAGTCGCAATGACCAGTGGGAATTACGCCAGTAAGCTACCCGGGATGCCCCTTAAAGTCCGTTAGTGGGAGGATTTGAAAATGCCCAAAATTTAGATTGAGGGAACTAAGGACCAGGAGAACCCCCTTTTTAACTATAAGAAAGGAAATCTCCCTGAAAGACATAATGGGAAAGGTGCCATAAGCAGGGATTCAATAATATATATATATATATATATATATATACACATACACACACACACACAGGCAAAAGTAACACAGAATGCTCGAAAAAGAGGAAATAGAAAAAGGGGGCCCCGCAGGGCACTCGTGTGGCGACCGAAGACAGCAGTCAGAAAGGAAGAGGAGGGGAGCGGGCCAGCGCGGATCACGCGCCGCGCGTGGCCCTGCCCCCCTCCTACACAGCAGAGGAACAGCAGTCCCCAGCAATAGGCTGGGAGCCACAAGGGAGCCACAAGGGAGCCAAGGGGGGGGGGGGGGGCGGGCCGCGGCAGCGCCCCCTCCCCTCAGAGAGAGAGGGAAACAATGGCCATCCTCCCGGAGTGGTGGAGGCGCCGGCCATGGCACCAGGCCGCCTGAGAGTAAAAGTAAAAGCACGCGCATACTAGAAACAATCAATATACAGCGATGTAAAGATGAGGCAAAAAGCCTCATCTGGGGACGGAGGGACACGGATGGGGAAGGGACCCCCAGCCACCTAAAGCGGCGCAGGGGAGTACGGACAGGGCATCCCAAACCAGGATCCCGAACCTGGTATCCACCTACCCCTATGATGGGGTCTCACGGAGGAGCATATAACACTATAACACCCCTAGGGTGTCACCTACCCTCGTCCGGACCTACAGCCTAGGCTGGGAGGCATAAGTATTACAAGAAAACAGAGTCCGGGCAGAAATAGGGCAGTAAATCAGCCGGGTGAAAACCCGGCTCACCTGTAAGGAAGGAGATAGCCATCTTCTGACTTGCTCGCCGTCTGCAGAGACGATTACTGGGTAATGTGTGGGAGGTCCCAGGTATTTATGGACTGGGAGGGGCTCCTTTTTTTGTAGTCATCTCTGCAGAAGTTCGCCCTCTACTGGTTTAACCCGAATGTTATTAATCTTGGAAGCGGGGTGTGTGACATAGTTGGAATACTTAATTTACCTTCTTACCTAACTTCTGCTGTAGTAAATTTTAGAAACAAAATGGCCACCTTCAAACAGGAAGTACTGCTGGGCTTCCTGATATTGTGCATTGTCAGTTATGTCAGTTGAATCCAGGCAACAGCATCGCTGAGATGCTGGGAGAGAAAGCTCCAAAATGGCCGCTACCTATCTTTTCCAACTATACAAGGATATTGGTCCGGTTTAAAACTCCATTAAGCTTGTTTGGAAAAAACTGATAGAAGGGAGAAAGCAAAGTTCAGCACAGATGTTGGAAACTCTGTAACAATATTAGGGAATACAATATTAGGAAGAATGCCTTGATTGTGTAAAGACGTTAATTCAGCTAAACGTGGCTACTTAAAATATAAATCTTTTCACTCTTCGATGTGTTGAAACAAAGCTAAACCCTTATTTGTATTCATGTTAATCTCAAAGCGACATTAAACTGGGAAAAAATATAATTAAAAACTAGAGGAATTGACTGGTGTGTCAGCACACTGCAGTGCTGCTGTGATTGGGTGACTCATGGTTCACTTAAGGTCCTAACTCCATGGTAGCCGACACACAGGTCCCTTATTCCGCTGTAAATGGAGGTTTGAATGGAGCAGGTACAGTTTTTATAACTGCCACTGCACAAATCTTGCTTAGCACAGGATGGGAAAGTGAAGGGACTGGAAATGATTTAGAAAAAAGTGAGACAAGCACATTATATCCAAATCCACTTTTCTAATATTCAAGTGGGTATAAGCGGGTAATATTCAAGGGGTAACAAGGGAGATTACCATCCCAACACTCTTGCACCACCGGTCTCCCGCAGAAACGGTTATGAAGCCAGGAGCTGCACTTCCAGGTCCCAGCAGGCAGGTGGGCATGGCCATTGTATGTCTAGTGTAGGGATCTTCCCGGGGGATGGTGTGTTTGGACACAGTTCACGACAGACTTAGGTGTTATAAAAGCAGGTCTTGGCGTTTATTCATGGCATAAACAGTCCAGTAAACAAAACATACAGCAGCAGCGTGCTTCTTTAGTGTACAAAACAAAATAAAGACCTAGCCCGTCTGGGCGCTTACTAGCAGGTTCTTCTCACCTAGCTGACACTTTCAAAATACAGCGTTCGCCTGGACATCGCAGGGTGAGTTTTTAGCTCCAGCAGTGGCTGCGTTCGCAGCTTCCTTCACACACACACACAGGCTGTTCATTTCAGGCTGAGAGCAATAGCCTGCAGTCTCTGCAGAGCTTTTACCTCCCAGGCTAATTAGGATCAGAGCTCACCTGATTCAAAACCCAAACTGGATCGGGGAGGTGTGGAATGACAGGTCCCTCTACCAAACCTACCTGCCATTCCATATAAATCCAGGCCCGGCAAGATTAAACAACACCTCAGCAGCATATCACTGCTGGGAAACAAATCAATCCTGGACTTACCATCTCACCCAGCGTAGTAACCTAGGTGAAATGTACACCCCCTCGATCACTTCTCCAGTGACATGTCTACATATCCCCCCCCTCTTCTTCAGACCGGAGGGCTGAGCATTTTGTCCCCACAGACAATGTACCCTCGACAATGCGTCCGCATTTGCCTGTAATTTCCCTGGCCTGTGTTCCACAGTGAAATTAAAGTTTTGTAGGGACAGAAACCATCTAGTCACTCTTGCGTTTCTCTCCTTATTTAACTTCATCCATGTCAGGGGGGCATGGTCTGTCACTAACTTGAATTTCCTTCCTAGCAAGTAATATTTTAGGGATTCGAGGGCCCACTTCACTGCCAAACATTCTCGCTCCACAATGGCATAATTTTTTTCGGCCGGGGTTAGCTTTCTACTCAAGTACATCACCGGATGCTCCTCACCATTTACTACTTGTGAGAGTACTGCACCTAAGCCTGTGTTAGAAGCATCTGTCTGGACCAGAAATTCTCGCCTGAAATCGGGGGTAACTAACACAGGTTGTTGGCACAAGGCAGACTTAAGGCTTTGGAAAGCCTTCTCGGCCTCTGGAGTCCACGTGATCATGGCTCTCTTTCCGCCCTTGGTCAAGTCAGTTAGGGGAGCAGCAACTGAGGCGAAGTTCGGCACAAATCTACGGTAATAGCCCGTAATACCAAGGAAAGCTCTGACCTGTTTCTTTGTCAGGGGTCTAGGCCAATTCTGTATTGCCTCCACTTTATTAAGCTGTGGCTTAATCAACCCTCTTCCAATAATGTAGCCCAGATACTTGGCCTCTTCTAGGGCTATTGCACACTTCTCGGCATTTATGGTCAACCCCGCATCACTTATGGTATCCAATACAGCCTGTACCTTACAGAGGTGACTTTCCCAATCAGGGCTAAAAATGACCACATCATCGAGGTAGGCAGCTGAGTAATCACGATGTGGTCGCAAAATCAAGTCCATCAACCTCTGGAAAGTCGCAGGTGCTCCATGTAACCCGAACGGCATCACTACATACTGGAATAGCCCATCAGGGGTGGAGAATGCAGTTTTCTCTTTAGCCTCATTAGTAAGTGGAATCTGCCAATAGCCCTTTGTGAGATCGAGGGTGGTTATGTATCTGGCATTACCCAACTTCTCAATCAACTCATCTACCCTGGGCATAGGATAGGCATCGAATTTTGAGATCTCATTCAACTTTCTGAAATCGTTACAGAACCTCCAAGTTCCATTAGGCTTTGGGATTAATACAATCGGGCTGGACCATTAACTCTGTGACACCTCAATTACTCCCAGATCAAGCATACGCTTTACCTCGGCAGATACGGCTTCCCTACGGGCTTCCGGGATCCTATAGGGCTTGAGGTTTACTCTGCTTCTAGGCTCAGTTTCAATGTGATGATAGATGAGGTGTGTACGCCCTGGGAGGTCAGAAAACTTGTCTTTGTTTTTCTGTAAAAATTCCTGAGCCTCCTGTTTCTGTGACACTGATAGGGTATCACCAACCTTGACTGGAGGGATTGGTTGTGACAAATTACTAACAGTACTTGTCGCCCCCAAGGATTCCCTGTCTTTCCAGGGCTTAATCAAGTTTACGTGGTAAACTTGGAAAGGCTTCCTTCTACCTGGTTGGTGCACCTTGTAGTTCACCTCACTGACCTTTTCCACAATTTCATAGGGACCTTGCCACTTCGCCAGGAATTTACTCTCAACAGTGGGAACTAGTATAAGGACCCTATCGCCTGGGTTAAATGTCCTGATTCTTGCAGACCGGTTGTAAATTCTACTTTGGGCCTCTTGCGCCCTCTGGAGGTGTTCCCTTACTAGGGGCATTACAGCGGCTATACGGTCCTGCATTTGTGCTACATGCTCAATAACGCTCTTGTATGGGGTGGACTCGCTCTCCCATGTCTCTTTTGCAATGTCCAGTAGACCCCTAGGGTGACGACCATAGACCAACTCGAATGGTGAGAACCCTGTGGACGCTTGGGGCACTTCCCTAATAGCAAACATGAGGTAGGGTAACAAATGATCCCAGTCACGGCCATCTTTTTCCACCACTTTTTTCAGCATATGTTTCAAAGTTTTGTTAAATCTCTCCACCAATCCGTCCGTCTGGGGGTGGTATACAGAGGTACGGATGGGTGAGATTTTAAATAGTTTGCATAACTCCTTCATCACCTTTGACATAAAGGGTGTACCTTGGTCAGTTAGGATTTCTTTGGGGATTCCAGTCCTAGAGAACATATAAAACAACTCACGTGCAATTGTTTTAGATGCGGTGTTTCTTAAGGGCACAGCTTCAGGATAGCGGGTCGCATAATCCATGACCACCAGAATATATTGGTGTCCTCTAGCGGATTTTACAATGGGACCCACTAAATCCATGGCTATACGCTCAAAAGGCACCTCTATAATAGGGAGCGAAACCAAAGGACTGCGAAAATGTGACACTGGGGCACTAAGCTGACATGTGGGGCACGACTCGCAGTACTTTTTAATATCACCATATATCGCCGGCCAGTAGAACCTCTGGAGAACCCTCTCCTGCGTTTTGTCAGTCCCCAAGTGTCCCCCAAGAACATGGTTATGTGCCATGTCCAGCACCTGACGCCGGTACGGCTTAGGCACCAGAAGCTGTTCCACAATCTCATCCTTAACCTTAGTGACTCTATAGAAAAGATCATTAGTCACAGAAAAATGTGGAAATCTTTTCTCAGCATCTGGTTCCTGAGGTACCCCATTCATGACAGCAACCTGCTCTCTCGCATTTTTGAGAGTGGGGTCCTGTAACTGTGCAGTCCCAAAATTATCCCTAGACACCTCTAAGTCGGGTATATTTTGCTCAGTGGGAGGAGCCTCCTCCTCTCCAGCCAGGACCTGCAAAGGAAAACAATTATTTTCATCCTGCACACTTTTATCATTTACAGGGGGTAACGCAACAACCTTAGGAGTATCCTCACTCCTTTCGGGGGATTTTCTTTTTTCCCAGAGAGCCCAGAATAGTGGAAAATCGCGCCCCAGTATTACGTTGTGCATGAGATTTTTAACCACACCCACTTCATATTGTACGGTGCCTTGTTTAGTCCCGACTTCAGCCAGCACTATAGGGTACACTTTTGTATCCCCATGTATACAAACAACACTCATATGCTTTTTACACTCAAAGTCCCCAGCCACTAGGCTGGCATGCACCAAGGTTACGAGGCTTCCTGAGTCCAGCAACGCCTTAACAGGAAAGTCATTAATTGTAATGTCGCAGATTTGCGGTTCAGTCTCTAGTCCAGGAACTGCAACACAAGATGGTTCCGCAAATAGCGACTGACGCCGACTAACCTCACAGTCCATGGGCTCAGTGGTAAGAGGGCAATGGGCAGACACGTGTCCCGTCTCATGGCATCTCCAGCACTGGATAGAGCCTGTTCTCCTTGGCCAGGAGTCCTTTTTAGGGCTACTTAGCCACCCGGGACCATCTCCAGTCTTTTGCCCCTGAGACACCACTTGAGCCCTTTTTCCTCCCTCAGCACCCCTCCACACTCCCCCAATAGATGGAAGTCTCTTACCAGCTGATGGCACAGATCTGGCACTCCGGGGAGGTGAGGAGGCTGCAGAAACATCACGGAGGTAGTCCTCAGTCGCCTGGAATCTCTCCACAAGGTTGACAAGTTCGTTTGCATTCTTAGGGTCACCTTGTCCCACCCAGCGTTGCAGGTCAGCAGGAAGTGCTCGGAGGTAGCGGTCCATCACAACCCTCTCTAGGATCTGTGCAGGAGTAGAAGTGTCTGGCTCCAACCACTTCCTCGCCAAATGGATCAGGTCATACATCTGGGACCTCGCCGATTTGTCCAAACTGTAGCTCCAGTTGCGTACCCTCCTGGCACGGACCGCAGTAGTAACGCCTAGCCGGGCAAGTATCTCCGCTTTTAGCCGAGTATAGTCCTTAACCTCTTGCTCACTGAGGTCATAGTAGGCCTTTTGAGGTTCCCCTGTTAAATAGGGCGCAATTACCTCTGCCCACTCAGCGACGGGTAACTTCTCTCGCTCAGCCGCACGCTCAAACCCAGTTAGGAAGGCCTCAACATCATCCTCAGCAGTCATCTTTTGCAGCGCTCGCTGCACAGCTCTTTTCACATCAAAAGTCTCTGGAGCGGCTCGCACCACTGTGTGGGGGTTAGCAACCACAGGCGCCTCTTGTTTTGCAATCAGGTGTTCAATAAGTTGTTGTTGGGCAGCCATGGTCTGTTCATGGCGTCTATTAGCCTCTATCTGGGCCTGTTCATGTCGTCTATTGGCCTCTATCTGAGCCTGTTGTTGTTGTCTATTGGCCTCTATCTGAGCCTGTTGTTGTTGCAAACTTACTTGCATAAACTGCTTCAGCATCTCCTCCATGTTGCCCGACTGTTCTTGGAGTGTAGTTGCAGCTTTCACCCAAGACATAGGCAGCTGTAGCCAAGTCTGTCCACACCGTTGCCCCTAGCAACCGTTTTGCCCGCATCCTCCACCAATTGTAGGGATCTTTCCGGGGGATGGTGTGTTTGGACACAGTTCACGACAGACTTAGGTGTTATAAAAGCAGGTCTTGGCGTTTATTCATGGCATAAACAGTCCAGTAAACAAAACATACAGCAGCAGCGTGCTTCTTTAGTGTACAAAACAAAATAAAGACCTAGCCCGTCTGGGCGCTTACTAGCAGGTTCTTCTCACCTAGCTGACACTTTCAAAATACAGCGTTCGCCTGGACATCGCAGGGTGAGTTTTTAGCTCCAGCAGTGGCTGCGTTCGCAGCTTCCTTCACACACACACACACAGGCTGTTCATTTCAGGCTGAGAGCAATAGCCTGCAGTCTCTGCAGAGCTTTTACCTCCCAGGCTAATTAGGATCAGAGCTCACCTGATTCAAAACCCAAACTGGATCGGGGAGGTGTGGAATGACAGGTCCCTCTACCAAACCTACCTGCCATTCCATATAAATCCAGGCCCGGCAAGATTAAACAACACCTCAGCAGCATATCACTGCTGGGAAACAAATCAATCCTGGACTTACCATCTCACCCAGCGTAGTAACCTAGGTGAAATGTACACCCCCTCGATCACTTCTCCAGTGACATGTCTACACTAGCTACCACTGAAAACAATGGGCATCTCTGTACTCCAGGTACTTCCGTGCACCGTTTGACCCATAGGCAGAACACAGAAGTGTAGCTCCCAACATTACAAACCGTGGCTGTGAAAAACTGATCGGCGGCACGGGAGCAGCGATAAAGTAAGCGAATCTCCTAGGTACTCCTTGGAGCGTGCCCCTTTGGAATAATAGTTAAAGTCTACAGAAGTGGAATTTTCCTTTGCAGCGGGCCCCAAATCACCCGTCCCACCCAAGGCTGGCAGCGACAGGCCATGCCCTCTGGCACTTTGGAGATTGACTGGCTGACCTCTAGAGTGAAAGGGGATATTCTCCAGCCACCTGGTCCTATCCAGGGGCAGGTGAGTTTACCAGTGGTCCTGGGGGTTTCACACAGCTGGGCATCTCAATTTGGGATGCCCCGGAGGCAGGCTTGCGGCCACCCCTAGAGTGTTTTACATTCCAGGGCCATTCTGTTAGAGATTTGAGATACTTTAAAGAGGAACTACAGACAGAAATGACCAGTCACTCTTTAATTTGCAGCAGGGGGCTGCCATGTGCATTGCCACCGCTAAAAGAAAGAATTTGCCTCTTCCGGGTTGCACGCCCCACATGACCGCAAGCAGCCCATCAACGTGGCCGAGCACAAAACTGTTCAGCCGCTGGCCGCACAAGCTAGTGGGGCTGCTGGTAGAAGGATCCCAGAAGAGGCGAGCTTGATGTTTTCTTTTGAAGGCCCAATGCACAGAGGGACAGAACTGGGCCATCTGGGTACTCGCCTCTTCCGGGATCATTCTACGGCAGCCATGAAGCCATGCAGCAGCCGCACAGAAATGTGCTCGGCCACCAGCTGTGTGGATAGGATGCTCACGCTCACGTGGGACATGCAACCTGGTAGCTGTGGGTATCTGGATTGCGCTGTAACATTTATAAAACATCACCTCAATGTTACTTATAACGGACATAAAATAGGATTCGTGCTTTTGGGAACAGCGTGATGTAACAGGTTTCTAGACACATAGTTACTGAACATCTCCTGAGATACTGCTGGGAGCCATACCATAGGGAGAAAGCCACATATCTTCAACACTACTGTAGGGATTCCAGTTATAAATCACATGTGACGGGAGCTTACATATTCTGAGAGCGTGTATGTAACCCTTCCATGAAACTGGCACTGAAGTGAGGAGCCTAAGAAAGACTGTATAGTGTCTGAGCAGCAGAAATTGTGTTACAATGTGTAGCACTGGATGGTTTATTTGACTATGTTGTATTTACACGATAGGATTCCCTATAGTTGCTTTCTTCCTATAATACCATTCATCATACGCGTCATTTCTGTTTAACTGACTTCTCGCTTTTCAGGAATTATATCTTTATGAATGGCATGTTTATGCAAGAGACACGAGGCCAATGCTGTGAGCTGGGCTCCGAGTTGTGAATGGCCCGATGTAATCAAAAGTTCTGAGAAAAATCTGCAAGTCTGATAAACAAGAACAGCCTGGAGTCAGAATACTTTCTCTACTCTTGCTCAAAAGACTTTAACATATGTATCTATATTTTGTATCGCAGCAACTGATTTATCCCTTCTGCCTGCAGTAAATAAATCATAAACTTTATATATCATACATAAATTGGGACATACATTTAGAAATCACTGGATAATAAAAGGTAACATTCAAATTATTGGGATACTCCCATGTTACATAGTTTTCCCTAGATTAAGGGTTCCCAACGGATGAATCTAAAACTATTTCTGTAGATTTGTGTGTATTTTGTGCAATATAAATAGTGTTTTTAGTGTTTTTTTTAGGTTACCGACAACCAGTACGAAACAGATGGTATTGAAATCATTAAAAAATGGAAAGTGGTACTTGATGAGTAAAGGTTAGAAACCCCTACCCTAGATAGATAGGTTGCTCTGACAGGACAGGTGTGTGTGGTTTTGGAAAAATGTAACCTTATGAAAGACATTGCCTTTTATTGGTCCAACAAATCATGATGATTATTATAAAGGTGATGAATTTGCAGAAGTTGTAAGAAACTTCCCCCAAATTTCTCAGATAAAGTGACCGTAAGAAACTTTCTCAGAAAAAAAGTGTCTGTAACACTTGCTATTTGCTTAAAAGGTCACCACATTGCTTTAGTGAAAGTATCAAGTGTAAAATCATGAATCCAATTTCTCCCTTTGTTGAATCATGTGTTATTTTTATTGAAATAAAAAAAAAAAGTATAAAATAGACTGTTTTTATCAGATAACTCAAACATTTCTGGCCTTATACTTTAACGCAATGATGCTAGAGAGATTGCCTGCAGTGAATCGGATACTTATCACCACAGAGTAGCAGGTATGTGTAAGTACAAACCTTTGTCAGTGATAGCACTGAAACTATACGATTTAGGCTGATTTTCACCCGAAAAATGTGCTTTTTCATTCATTTTTCATTCAAGGATAGTCGGACCATACATTTTAATTGTATGTACTAGTGTGGGCTTGTTGCTGGGCGTTTGGGGCAATTATACAGGGACAAAAATGTTTGCTGTGACCCTAGAGTCAATTTTATTTTTTTAAACGATCACCATCTATTGGAGCCTCAATTGAAAAAATAAAAAAGAGCAACATTAAGTGCCCTTCAGGAGATTTGGTAACAAAGGGAACTTTAATAGATTGAAAATGCTTGCAGGAGGAGCCACATCATCTTCAAGTCTAAAAGGGGGGGTGTTCTACCTATTTATGAGGAGGAAACCACGCTTATGCAGGAAAAGGCAAGACTACGATTGGTCAACAATCACAGAGAGGAGCTGCTAACAGACAATCTTGACGATTTGTGTGTCCAGTTGCAGGCAGAGTAACATACTGTAATATTCCTTTACCTGCTCCTGACAAGAAGCACCTGCCCACGTGCCCCCCACTTGGATCGGCCAGCCACCTGACTCATTAACCCAATCCACCCCTCTAAATCATGCCGCCCACCCGACCAACCCACCCGTGACAGTTCACCCCGTCTTACAGATCACCTGATCAACCCACCCAACAGATCGCTCGATCAATCCACCTAACAGATCTTATAGACCCCACCCATTATGCCGATTGCAGCATCACAGCTCCAAGGGCCATGCCCACTTTTTCAGAGAAATCATAAGGTGAAATGATAAAGCTCAATATCTCGGCCATTTCTTCTTCAATTTAAAAACGGAAGACCGTTTTAGTTTTAAATGTAGCTCGATGCAATGGTGTAACAATTACCTCGGCCCGATCCAATACCTCCCAGCGGGGCATCCAAAATTGGGATGCCCCGCTGTGTGAAACCCCCCAGGACGCCCGCTGCACATACCCGATTCCCCGTCTAGCGGCGCATGCATGGGCCGCATCTCGCACTTCTCTCTAGCAGGGCACGTGCCCGTGCCGGCCATTTGTGAATGGCCAGCGCGGGCGCGCTCCCTTAGAGGAAGTATGAGATGCGGCCACGAGCGTGCTCGGAGCCGCTGAGGTAAGACGTCGCATTGACGCGCATACCTCCGTGGCTCCCAGCACGCTGATTGGACGAGCGGCCTTGCATGCGCCGTAGGGGTCCAATTTAATATCACATCTATACTAACCGATGGAAAAGCTGCTAATTTTTTAGTGACATAAGGATCCAATATGACAACTTTCATCCAAAAGAAAACCATGCATGGTTTATACTGGTGCTGCTAATAACCCCAAAAAACCGTATTTTTCGCCCTATAAGACACACCTAGGATTTGGGGGAGGAAAATAAGAAAACAAAATATTTTAAACCAAAAACACACCATTACAGACAGTGTGGTATTCCCCTATCCCATAGGCCGTGTGGGATTCCCCCATTGCATAGACAGTGTAGCATGCCCCCATCCCATTCCCTGTATACCCAGTCTGGCATTCTCCCCCCTTCCATTCCCAATATAGGCAGTGTGGCATTCTCCCCCCTCCCATTCCCCGTATACCCAGTGTGGCATCCCCCCTCCCATTCCCAATATAGGCAGTGTGGCATTCTCCCACCTCCCATTCCCCGTATACCCAGTGTGGCATCCCCCATCCCATTCCCATATAGGCAGTGTGGCATTCTCCCCCCTCCCATTCCCCGTATACCCAGTGTGGCATCCTCCCTCCCATTCCCATATAGGCAGCGTGGCATTCACCCCCTCCCATTCCCCGTATACCCAGTGTGGCATCCCCATTCCCATATGGGCAGTGTGGCATTCCCCCCTCCTATTCCCCATATAGGCTATGTGCCCCCCCATTCCCATTGGCAGTGTGGCATCCCCTCCCCCCATTTCCATAGGCTGTGTGGCATCCCCCTCTCCCCCCATTTCCATATGCTGTGTGACATCCCACTCTCCCCCCATTTCCATATGCTGTGTGACATCCCCCTCTCCCCCCATTTCCATAGGCTGTGTGGCATCCCCCTCTCCCCCCATTAGTATAGGCTGTGTGGCACCCCCTCCCCCCCATTAGTATAGGCTGTGTGGCATGCCTCCCCCCCCCCATTAGTATAGGCTGTGTGGCATCCCCCTTCCCCCATTAGTATAGGCTGTGTGGCATCCCTCCCCCCCATTAGTATAGGCTGTGTGGCACCCCCCCCCCTTAGTATAGGCTGTGTGGCATCCCTCTCCCCCCATTAGTATAGGCTGTGTGGCATCCCTCTCCCCCCATTAGTATAGGCTGTGTGGCATCCCTCTCCCCCCATTAGTATAGGCTGTGTGGCATCCCTCTCCCCCCATTAGTATAGGCTGTGTGGCATCCCCCCTTCCCCCATTAGTATAGGCTGTGTGGCATCCCTCTCCCCCCCTTAGTATTAGGCTGTGTGGCATCCCTCCCCCCATTTCCATAGGCTGTGTGGCATCCCCCTCCCCCCCCATTGCCATATGCTGTGTGACATCCCCCTCTCCCCCCATTTCCATAGGCTGTGTGGCATCCCCCTCTCCCCCCATTAGTATAGGCTGTGTGGCACCCCCCTCCCCCCCATTAGTATAGGCTGTGTGGCATCCCTCTCCCCCCCCCCCCATTAGTATAGGCTGTGTGGCATCTCCCTTCCCCCATTAATATAGGCTGTGTGGCATCCCTCCCCCCCATTAGTATAGGCCGTGTGGCATCCCTCCCCCCCATTAGTATAGGCCGTGTGGCATCCCCCCCCTTAGTATAGGCTGTGTGGCATCCCCCCCTTCCCCCATTAGTATAGGCTGTGTGGCATCCCCCCCTTCCCCCATTAGTATAGGCTGTGTGGCATCCCTCCCCCCATTAGTATAGGCTGTGTGGCATCCCTTTTCCCCCCTTAGTATAGGCTGTGTGGCATCCCTCCCCCCCTTAGTATAGGCTGTGTGGCATCCCTCCCCCCCTTAGTATAGGCTGTGTGGCATCCCTCCCCCCATTAGTATAGGCTGTGTGGCATCCCTTTCCCCCCCTTAGTATAGGCTGTTTGGCATCCCTTTCCCCCCCTTAGTATAGGCTGTGTGGCATCCCTCTCCCCCCATAGGCGGTGTGGCATCCTTCTCCCCCCATAGGCGGTGTGACATCCCTCTCCCCCCCTTAGTATAGGCTGTGTGGCATCCCTCTCCCCCCATAGGCTGTGTGGCATGCCTCCCCCCATTAGTATAGGCTGTGTGGCATCCCTCTCCCCCCCTTAGTATAGGCTGTGTGGCATCATCCCTCCCCCCATTAGTATAGGCTGTGTGGTATCCCCTCTCCCTCCATTGGCAGTGCAGCATAAGTTTAAAAAAAAATAAATAAAACTCACCTGCCCGCTGACATAGCTTCACTGAGCGTCCGGCTCCGTGAATCAGGTGAGCGTGGCCAGCGCACGTCAGCGTCGGCGCAGGCCACGCCCACCCGATTCACGAAGCTGGCCGTAAGAAGCAGCGGCGGGCTGTGTCCTGGCCCTGCCGCTGCGATCGCTGTCTTTTACTGGCAGCAATAGCAGCAGTGGGGCCAGAGACAGCGCCTGCCGCTCCTCCATCTGCTGCCTCTTCCTGGGCACACGCGAGCACCCAGGTCAGGGCAGCAGGTGGGCATGGCCTGCACCGAGTTGTGAAGGCCATGCTCACCCGCTGCCCTGACCTGGGTGTTCGTCCGTGCCCAGGAAGAAGCAGCAGGCGGAGGAGCAGCAGGCGCTGTCTCTGGCCCCATCGCTGCTATTGCTGCCGGTAAAAGACAGCGATCGCAGCGGCGGGGCCGGGACACAGCACGCAGCTCCTCTGTCTGCACCTGGGCTCTCGCAATGTGACAGGCAATGCGGGAGCGCCTGGAACGGGTGAGTTTTTTTTTTTTTACATTCGCCCGATAAGGCGCAGACATTTTCCCCCCACTTTTGGGGAAAAGTGCGTCTTATAGGGCGAAAAATACGGTAGGTTAGCCGTTGGAAAAATAATGCCTTTTTATATAGTGGTCCCAAATATAATACAGTCATCACCCATTTACAGGTTTCCTAAAGATAGACTTTTTTTTTTTTTTTTTTTTAAGAGAGTCAACCTGTGGATTTTACTAATATATTTCCAAGAATAGCAAAGGGAACACAGCAGGTATTTTTAATAATAATGTTTGGCATAAATGAAAGTCTGTGCGCCAAGGAATGTTTGCAGAGGAAAATACGGATAATTTAAACACCCTTAAACTGTATCACATGTTCTAAATAATTAAACTATTTGTTAATCCTTAAATAATGAAAATTAATTCTTGTGTTGCATTGTGTTTTGTTGTATTCCAATAATCGCTAGGTTGCCTTGAGTAATAATGGGTTAGTGTAGCCTTTTTTCTAATTGTGGTTCTATTACTTTTTCATTTTGAAATTCTAATATCAATATGCACATAACAGGCATGTAAGAAAAATACCATTTTGTGAATACTCACCTTTAAAATGGGTATTATAAGTGTGTCATACACTCCGCTTCCATAATCATGACATCTGGGTAGTCTCCAGTAGAGGGCGATCTTTAGCAGAGATGAATGCAATAAAAAGGAGCTCCTCCCAGTCCATATACACCCGGGACCTCCCACCAATTCCCCAGTGTATGATAGCAGTAAGAGGACCAAGAAGAACCCATATAACAACTACAAAATTAACAAAGGTTCACCATATAAAGGATCCGGAATACCACAAGGGTGGGGGGAAGCGGAGTGTATGACACACTTATAATACCCATTTTAAAGGTGAGTACTCACAAAATGGTATTATTCCAAGTGTGTCATACACTCCACTTCCATAATCATGACATCTGGGACATCCAATAGCAGTGTCCGTCATGAGTGGGAACCTAAAACAGTAAAAACAATGCACCAACTTAAACCACTGCAGCTTGCAGAACCTTGCGGCCAAAAACAGCATCCGCTGAAGCCCGCACATCAATCCTGTAAAACTTGGAAAAAGTATGAACAGAAGACCAAGTAGCAGCCTTACAAACTTGTTCAACAGAGGCCTGGTGCTGAAAAGCCCAGGATGCCCCAACAGCACGAGTAGAATACTAAGTGATCCTAAAAGGGGGAGTCCTCCCCTTAGCAGAATAGGCCCCAACAATGGCCTGACAAATTCATTTACTAATGGTAGACTTAGCCGACGCCAAACCCTTTCTGCAAATAGTACTTCACACAACGAACCACATCCAAAGAATGCAAAACTCTCTCCTTGTCATTGCTAGGCTTAGGACACGAAGAAGGAAGAACAACATCCTGAGGTGGAAGGCAGAAACAACCTTAGGAAGAAAATCTGGTTTGAAACGAAAAACCACCTTATCCTGCTGCCTCTCAAAGTAAGGCGCCTGAATAGACAAAGCCGCCAACTCAGAGACACGCCGGACAGAAGTTATAGCCACCAAAAAGGCAACCTTTTGAGTGAGCACAGAAAGAGCAATATCCTGAAGCGGCTCAAAAGGAAGCACCTGCAGAGCCGAAAGAACCAGATTCAAATCCCAAACAGGCACCAATGCCTTCCTAGGAGGCCTAACATGAGTAACCCCCTGTAAAAAAGTCCTGACCAGTGGGTGCAAAGCAAAAGACCTTTGGAAGAAAACAGACAAGGAAGATATACCTGCCCCTTCAAGGTACTAAGCTGAAAACCTTGATCCAGACCGTGTTGAAGAAACTCCAAAATCCAAGGGATAGAGAACATCCTACAAGGTAAGGCCCTGGCCTCACACCAGTCAATGTAGGACCGCCAAGTCCTATAGTAAATACCAGAGGAAGACCTCTTCCTAGCTCTAATCAAGGTCTGAACGACAGCCGCAGAGAGACCTTCCTCCTTCAGAATGAAGGTTTCAGCAGCCAAGCCATCAAAGCCAGCGTTTGTAAATTGGGGTAAAGAAGATGACCCTGAGAAATCAGGTCCGGAAACAGAGGCAGCCTGTAATGATCTACCGCTAGACTTACAACATCTGCGAACCAAATCTGTCTTGGCCACCTTGGGACCACCAGAATCGCTGGTGCCCCTTCCAGAACCTGCGTGCGAACCACCTTGCCCACCACTACTGGAAACCCAGATCCTTCCAAGCCAGGGACAAGGCATCCACTGCCAGGGCCAGAGGATCCTGTGAGAGACACAAAGGACGGAAGTTTGAGATTGTGCCTGGAGGCAAAGAGATCCACATCCGGAGTCCCCCACCTGTGACACAGGGAGCAAAACACCCTGGTGTTGAGGGCCCACTCTCCTCGGCGAGAGCAGCCCCTGCTCAGAGCATCCGCCTCCGTGTTCTCCACTCCTGGAATGTAAACTGCTGTGATGCAAGGGACGTTGCTCTCCGCCCAAGTAAGGATCAGAGAGACCTCCCTGAGGCACTCTTGCTGCGAGTCCCTCCTTGGTGATTGATGTAGGCCACCGCCGGTTGGTTGTCCGAGCGAACCTGAACCGGTAGGCCCTGTAAGTGTGGAGTCAGCCGTGACAGAACTAACTGGATGGCTCTGAGCTCTAGGACATCGATGGGGGTGTGAGCCTCCTGAGGACCCCACAACCCCCTGAACTGACGATTCTTCCAGAAACCTCCCCAGCCCGACAGGCTGGCATCCGTGGTCACCGTTTCCCAACAAGGGACAAGAAAGGATTTGCCCCTCAACAGATTGCTTGACTCCATCCACCACTGAAGTGTCTGGCGAACCCTGGAGAGACATCTTGAAGGACTGATCCAAGGACTGCGGACATCTGTCCCAATGCCTCAGCAGATGGAGCTGAAGCGACCTCATGTGGAACTGAGCAAAAGGTACTGCTTTGAAGGACGCCACCATCAAACCTACCAGTTTCATCCCCAGCCGGAGAGAGGGGCAACGAATGGTCAGGAGAAGGCGAATCAGATCCTAAACAACCTTTACCTTGGGCTGAGGAAGGAACACTCTGGCTTGAGTGGTATCCAGAGTCATGCCCAGAAATGAAATCTCCCTTGAAGGAGACAGGGGATTCAGGGTGGTTGATCACCCATCCGAACCTTACCAGAGTAGACAGCACCGCCCTGGTGTCCATCTCCACCTGCCGGAGGGAAGAGGCTGAAATCAGTAGGTCATCCAGATATGGCACAATGCGAATGCCCTGGGTTCTGAACAGGGCCATTATGCCCGCCAGAACCTTGGTGAAGACCCTTGGAGCTGAGGTCAGCCCGAATGGTAGAGCCACAAAATGAAAATGAAGATCCTGTACCGCAAACCTGAGGAATCTCTGGTGCGCAGGAAAGATAGGAACATGCAGGTAAGCATCCTTGATGTCTATTGACGTCATAAAGTCCCCTTGACGAAGGGAAAGAATGGCAGAGCGCAGGGTCTCCATGCAAAACTTCCTGGTTCTGATGAACCTGTTGAGAATTTTTAGGTCCAGAATGGGTCTGACAGAACCATCCCTTTTTGGGGACCGTAAAGAGGTTGTAGTAGTAACCCCTGCCTCTCTCCGAGGGAGGCACCGGGCATATGACTCCCATATCCAGAAGACTTTGGACCGCCAACAGGAGCCCCTGTGCAGCCTGAGGGTCTGAGGGCACCTGAGACCTTAAAAATCTTGGAGGAGGCCAGTACTCGAACTCCAGTTTGTACCCGGACGAAACCAACTTCCAGGATCCATTTGTCAGACCTGGAAGAAGAGCCGCAGCCGTCCCCCCACCCGAGTGGGTAAGGGCGCCCCCCCCATAACTGAGCGGGTTTAGCGGGGGGCTTAGGCTTGGAACTCCAAGCAGATGCTGGACGGGCCTGTCCTCTGCCCCTGCTCCAGGAGGAACCTCTAACACCAGAGTAGGCGAATCCTCTGACGGCTCTGGCACCCCAAAAGGAAGGCTTGAAGGAGCTCGCCCCCCGAAAGGGACGACACTGTTTCCTACGCTGAGGTAGCTTACCACCCTTCCAACTTATCTCCAAACAGCTTAGTGCCCAGGAAGGGAAGAGCGGTGAGCGATTTCTTGGCCGCAAAGTCCACCGCCCACTGGCAAAGCCAGACCAATCGATGCATGGCCACCAATAAGGCCGAAGTTCTGCTACACATGACAATAGTGTCCCTCCATAGCAGCCAGTACAAAGTTCATGAAAAGCTCGCACCTTTTAAGGGCAGCGAACTCCGCGCTGGATGGGTCAAAATGGGCACCATTCAAGAACTCCCTAACCAGGGATCCGTTAGCCACCGGCGCAAGCGCAGATGCGCATACCGGCCGTAAGGCTGAACCCACACTAGCGAAGGCATAACATGCCAACTGATCAATGCGCTTATCCTCACCATCATTGAGGGTAGTGGCATCAGGGGTATGGACCACAGAGGTGTTGGACAACCCCAAAACAGGCGCATCGACCAACGCTTCACCGCATCCACCGGGAAGGGATGCTTTTTATCCCAACCCTGAGGAACTCCGGGAAGCCGACTCGGTTTTTCCCACTCCCTAAGGATCAGAGCGTCAAAATGACCCTGTATAGGGAACTCCAAGCGAGGCCTGGCGGCCCCAAAGAATTCCCCCCCCCCGCTTTTTTTTTTTTTTTCAGGAGGGGGTGCCTCAGGCGGCGCAATGTCCAAAGCCTCAAGGAGATGGACCAGAACCTTGGAGGTGTCAAAGGCATCCCCCAGCGCCTGCCCAGCATCATTGTCATGAAAAAACACACCCTCAGTATCAGATTCTCCAAACAGTTCCCCCTCCTCTAGTGGGGAATACTCAAACCAATCATCATCATCAAACTCCAAAGCCGGCCCTGCCGGCGACAGGTGTCTGTTCTTAGCCTGGGCCTTACAGCCCACAGTGCCAGAAAGGATCCTCTCGATGCTGGCCAGGCGAGCACAAACATCAGAGTGTGACTCCCCACTAGTGACAGCGTCACTTGGGGTGCGTAACAGGCGGGGTGGTGTAGGCGATGAAGCGGGTGGTGCAGACCCAGAAGCCTGGGAAACCGCCTGCCGCGTTATGGCCTTTTGTGCACAAGGACTACAAATGAGCACATCCTCCCCCGTAAGGGATACCCCACAACCAACACACGGCCGGGATTGTCCCGAGGGAAGCCCCAGCCCGGTATCCTGCGGAGCCTCCATATGGTGATTTTTTGGGTAGTCGCAGTGACCCTAGGGAATTAAGCTGGCAAGCAACCCTGGGATGCCCCTTTAATGTCCCTGTGGGAGGATTTAACGGAAAATGCTAAGGAAGGGCCTAGGACCGGGAGAACCCCCTAATATTGCAACAGGGGAGTCCTCCTGAAAGACACAATAACGGAGGCCCATAAGACAAGCACACAAAATTATATATATAGAGATATAGATATATAAAAACCAATGCATACAATCAAGAGAAACCAAGCCTTTTCTTCTTTTAGGCTGCCTCCCTCTCCGCAGGGGGTGCGGAGAGGGAGGCAGCCTAAAAGAAGAAAAGGGGGCCCACTGGGCACTCACAAAATACACAGGTCCGCAGTAGGATCGGCGGCAGCAGCAGCACTTCTAACATGGCCACCGGAGTCCAGCACCGCAGGAGAGAATGAGGAAGAAGGGGGGCGGGCCAGCGTAGAACACGCGCTCGCCGCCCCCTCCCTGCCAGACCAGAAACGCAGATCCAGGCCATTGGCTGGGACTCCAAACGGCGCCAAAAGGAGGGGGAGGGGCGGGCCGCGGCGTGTGAGGGCACGGCCCCGCCCCCCCCCAAGCGCAGCCTGAGGGGAAGAAGCTCCTCTCATGAAAACTGCCAACAGAGCAGGCAAGGCACATCAGCCACAAGTAAAAGCATACACACACACATACATACATACATACATACAATAGTGAATCAGCAGACACTGAAAATCAGTAAGGGACACGCCAGAACCACCCCCAACCCCCCCCCCCCCAAGGGACACGGAGGGGGCTCAGAAGGCAGGGGACCCGCCACCCAGTACAGGGGAAGCGGAGAAGGCTGAATGGACAGGGCATCCCAAACCGGGATCACCAACCCGGAAACCGCCTACCCCTTGTAATGGGGTCTCACGGAGGAGTCATGCTCCTTAAAACACCTAGGAAGGTGTTGCCTACCCTCAAGCAGAACTTACAGCCGAGGCTCATAAGGGGATATGTGAATAAAGGTCCAGGCAGAAATTGGGACAAAAATGGCCGGACGCAGGCCCGGCTTACCTGCAAGGAATAGAAGGCTTCATCTTCTGACTTGCTCGTCGTCTAGCAGAGAAGGAACTGGGGAATTGGTGGGAGGTCCCGGGTGTATATGGACTGGGAGGAGCTCCTTTTTTTGCATTCATCTCTGCTAAAGATCGCCCTCTACTGGAGACTACCCAGATGTCATGATTATGGAAGCGGAGTGTATGACACACTTGGAATATACCATTTTGTGATTACTCACCTGTAAAATGGGTATTATAAGTATGTCACACACCCCGCTTCCAATATTCATGACATATGGGTAATGACCAGTAGAGGGCGAACTTCTGCAGAGATGACTAGAAATAAAGGAGCCCCTCCCGGTCCATAAATACCTGGGACCTCCCACACATTCCCCAGTATAGGAAAGCAGTAAGGGGACCAGGAAGAGCCAATCCAAAAATTTTTGAAACAATAAAAGGTTTACCATATAGAGGATCCAGAATATAATAAGGACGGGGTGAAGCGGGGTGTGTGATACTTATAATAACCATTTTACAGGTGAGTAATCACAAAATGGTATTATTCCAAGTATGTCACACACCCCGCTTCCAATATTCATGACAAATGGGACATCCAATAGCAGTGTCCAACATGGGTGGGGATCCCAAAAAAGCAATAATGCACAAATTTAAACCACTGCAGCTTGCAGAACCTTGCGGCCAAAAACAGCATCTACTGAGGCCCGCACATCAATCTTATAAAACTTGGAAAAAGTATGAACAGAAGACCAATTAGCAGCCTTACAAACTTGTTCAACAGAGGCCTGATGCTGAAAAGCCCAGGAAGCCCCAACAGCACGAGTAGAATGAGCAGTGATCTGAAAAGGGGGAACCCTCCCCTTGGCAGTATAGGCCCCAACAATGGCCTGACGTATTCATTTACTAATGGTAGACTTGGCAGGCGCCAAACCTTTCCGGGGCCCGGAGGGCACCACGAACAAGGCGTCCGTCTTACGAAAGGAAGAAGTAGCCACCAAATAGTACTTCACACAAGGAACCACATCCAAAGAATGCAGGACCCTCTCCTTGTCATTGCTAGGCTTAGGACACAAAGAAGAGAGAACCACATCCTGATTGAGATGAAAGGCAGAAACCACCTTAGGAAGGAAATCTGGCTTAAAACGAAAAACCACCTTGTCCTGGTGTCTCTCAAAGTAAGGGGCTTGAATGGAAAGAGCCGCCAACTCAGAGACACGTCGAACAGAGGTAATAGCCACCAAAAAGGCAATCTTTTGTGTAAGCACAGAAAGTGCAACATCCTGCACCGGCTCAAAAGGAGGCCCCTGGAGGGCCGACAGAACCAAATTCAAATCCCAAACAGGCAACAAAGGCTTTCGAGGGGGCCGCACATGAGTGACCCCCTGGAAAAAAGTCTTAACCAAAGGATGAAGAGCAAAGGACCTTTGAAAGAAGACCGCCAGGGCAGAGACCTGCCCTTTCAAGGTACTAAGCTGGAACCCCAGGTCCAGACGTGTTGAAGAAAATCCAAAATCCTAGGGATCGAAAACACCCTGCAAGGCAAGGCCCTAGCCTCACACCAATCAATATAGGACCTCCAAGTCCTGTAGTAGATGTTAGAGGAAGATCTCTTCCTAACCCTAACAAGTGTCTGAATAACAGCATCAGACAAACCTTCTTCTATTAAGATGGAGGTTTCAGCAGCCACGCCGTCAAAGCCAGCGTTTGTAAATTGGGGTAACAAAGTTGACCTTAAGTGATCAGATCCGGAAACAGGGGCAACCTGTACTGATCTACCGCCAGCCGTACGACGTCTGCGAACCAAACCTGTCTTGGCCACCATGGGGCCACCAGAATTGCTGGCGCACCCTCTTGAGCCAGCTTGCGCACCACCTTGCCCACCATGGAGAAGCGGGGAAACGGGTACAGAAAACCCAGATCCCTCCAGGCAAGAGACAAGGCGTCTACTGCCAGGGCCAGAGAATCCTGAGACAGAGACACAAATGCAGGAAGCTTGTGATTGTGACGTGAGGCAAAGAGATCCACCTCCGGAATCCCCCACTTGTGACAAAGGGACCGGAACACCTTGTGGTTGAGCGACCATTCCCCTCGGCGAGAGGATCCCCTGCTCAGGGAGTCCGCCTCCACGTTTTCCACTCCCGGAATGAACACTGCTGAGATGCATGGGACATTGCTCTCCGCCCATGCAAGAATCAGAGAAACTTCCCTGAGGGCACTCCTGCTGCGAGTCCCTCCTTGGTGATTGATGTAAGCGACCGCAGTCCGATTGTCTGATCGAACCTGAACCGGTAGACCCTGGAGGTGATGCGTCAAGCGTGACAGTACCAACCGAATAGCTCTCAGCTCCAAGACATTGATGGGGGTGTGGGCCTCCCGAGGACCCCACAACCCCTGGAACTGATGCTCCTTCCAGAAACCCCCCAGCCTAACAGGCTGGCATCCGTGGTGACCGTCTCCCAACAAGGGGTCAGAAAAGACCTGCCCCTCATAAGATTCCTTGGTTCCAGCCACCACTGAAGAGACTGCCGAAACAGGGGAGACATCCGAAATGACTGATCCAATGACAGCGGACATCTGTCCCAGGCCAACAGTAGATGGAGCTGGAGCGGCCTCATGTGGAACTGAGCAAAAGGGACTGCCTCGAAGGAAGCCACCATCAACCCCACCAGTCTCATCCCTAGCCGGATAGACGTGCGAGGGTTGGACAGAAGAAGACGTATCAGATCTTGAGCCATCTGCACCTTCGACTAAGGTAGAAACACCCTGGTCTGAATGGTATCCAGATTCATGCCCAGAAATGCAATCTCCCTTGACGGGGAGAGAGAAGACTTGGAATGGTTGATCACCCAGCCGAACCTCTCCAGCGTTGACACCACCGTCCTGGTGTCTAGCTCCGCCTGTCTGAGAGAGGATGCCGTAATGAGAAGGTTGTCCAGATACGGTGCAATGTGAATGCCCTGGGCTCTGAGAAGGGCCATTATACCCACCAGCACCTTGGTGAATACTCTTGGTGCCGAGGTCAGCCCGAACGGGAGGGCCACAAACTGAAAATGCCGATCTCCCACCACAAACCTGAGAAATCTCTGGTGTGCTGGGAGGATCGGCACATGAAGGTAAGCATCCTTGATGTCTATGGACGTCATGAATTCCCCTTGACGAAGAGAAAGGATGGCTGAGCGCAAAGTTTCCATGCGGAACTTCTTGGCTCTGATGAACCTGTTGAGAAGCTTCAAATCCAGAATGGGTCTTATGGATCCATCCTTTTTGGGCACAGTGAAGAGGTTGGAATAATAGCCCCGGCCTCTCTCTGATAAAAGCACTGGGCATATGACTTCCATGTCCAGAAGATTTTGTACTGCCAACAGGAGCCCCTGCGCAGCCCGGGGGTCCGAGGGGACCCGAGATCTGAGGAATCTGAGAGGAGACCGGTACTCGAACTCCAGCTTGTACCCGGAAGAGACCACTTCCAAGATCCACTTGTCTGTGACCTCCCAGGCCTAGACCTGGAAGAAGTGCCGCAACCATCCCCCCACCCGCAAGGGTGAGGGCGCCCCCTCATTGCTGAGCTGGCTTGGCAGCGGGCTTGGAACCCCAGACCGGTCCTGGACAGGCCCGTCCTCTGCCTCTGCTCCAGGAATCACCTCTGAAGGTAGAGAAGGCAGCTCCTCTGCCTGCTCTGGCACCGCAAAAGGAAGGATTTAAGGAGCCTGCCCCCCGAAAGGAGCGACGCTGCCCCTTACGTTGTGGTAGCTTTCCTCCTTTCGCTACCGAATCCAATTTATCTCCAAAAAGCCTCATACCCAAGAAGGGTAGCCCTGTAAGTGACTTCTTAGCCGCAATGTCAGCCGCCCACTGGCGCAACCAGACTGATCGGCGTATAGCCACAAGCAACGCTGAGGTTCTGCTACACATGCATTTTGTGTCATCCAAGGCTGATAAGACAAAGGTCATGAACAATTCACACCGCGAAAGTGCTGCAAATTCATCACTGGCCGGGTCAAGCTGGGAACCACTCAACAGGCCCCTAATCACAGACCTGGTAGCCACAGCCTTGAGCGCTGAAGCACAAACAGGCCGCAAAGCAGAACCTACGCTGGCAAAGGCATGACATGCCATTTGATCAATACGCCAGTCCTCACCATCCTTTAGCATGGTGGCGCCTGGAGAGTGCACAACCGATGTGTTGGACAATCCCAGAACGGGCGCACGACTTCGGGAGGGGACGACCAGCGCTTCACCGCGTCCACCGGAAAGGCATACTTCCTATCCCATCCCTGAGGAACACTGGGAAGCCGGCTAGGCCTTTCCCATTCTTTAAGAATCAGATTGTCAAAATGCTTCTGATTTGGGAACCCCAAACGAGGCTTAGAGGTCCCAAAAAATTCCCTCTTCTGCGGAGGGGACTCCGCCAGAGGAGGAATAGCCAGCACCTCAAACAAATGGGTCAGAATCCTGGGGGTATCCACGGTATCCCCATGCTCCTGCCCAGCATCAGCATCCAAAAACTGCTGATCCTCAGAGCCATCAGACTCAAACAATTCCCCCTCCTCAAGTGGGGAATAATCAGACCAGTCAAGGATATCACAATCATCAAAATCCAGAACCGGCGCTCAATCTAGCACATACATCAGATTGCGACTCCCCACTAATGACAGTGTCACTTGGGGTACGGATCAGGAGGGGTGGAGTAGGTGATGAGGCCGGCGGCGCAGACCCAGACGGCTGGAACCCCGACTGCAGCGTTATGGCCTGCTGAGCACATGGTATGCAAATCAGTACATTATCCCCCGTAAGGGACACCCACACACTGCTGGGATTGCCCCAAAGGGAGCCCGAGCCCGGTATCTTGGGGAGCCTCCATATGGTGATTTTTATGGTAGTCGCAATGACCGAAGGGAATTACGCTAGAGAGCTACCCGGGATGCCCCTTAAGTCTGTTAGTGGGAGGATTTGTAATGCCCCAATTTAGCCAAGGGACCCTAGGACCGGGAGAACCCCCTTTTTTAAAGAAGCAGGGAGTCCTCCTGAAAGACATAATAATAAAGGGGACCCCATAAGCAAGTAATACTCCAAACAGAAGCAATAATACATAATATATTGTCCATAACATATACATTATCATGTAATAGGCAACCACACATCAGCAAACTATGTATGTGCAGTAAGCACAATGATGGATAATGGCCGCCACCGCGCTATATAAAATTGTGCTTAAGCATTTAGTGACCAACACAGCACAACAGCCCATAGGGCACTCACGGTACACGAAATGGCGCCTCTCCTAGTCAGAGGTGGAGACCGAAAAGGGAGAAGGGCGGGCGGGCGGCGGGCTCCGTCCCCTCCCCATTACAACCAATCAACGCAGTTCCCAGCCATGTCTGGGGACTACAAATGGCGTCCGAGAGAGAGAGGGGCGGGCCGCCGCCAGCACCCGGCCCCGCCCCCCTCCCAGCAAAGGAGGGGAAGAAGCTCTCCCCACCGCGTGCGGAGCCAGCCAGCTCCCAGCACGGCCGCAGCCTAACAGAGAACACCACACACACTCATAGTATAAAGGATAAAAATCTTAATGCAGAAGGCACAGCCCCCCCCCCCCCATTGCGGGGAAAAAAGGAGTAATGTAAGAGGGGGATCCCCAACTACGGAAGTAGAACAGGGGAAAACGGACAGGGCATCCCAAACCAGGGTCACCAACCTGGTAGCCGCCTACCCCTTGTAATGGGGGTCTCACGGAGGAGCCTGGCTCCTATCAATACACCTGCTAAGGTGAACCCTACCCTCACCCGGACCTACAGCCAAGGCTGGGAGGCATTAGGGGACAAAACATAACTAGGTCCGGGCAGAAATAGGGACAAAGACGGCCGGGCGTGAACCCGGCTTACCTGCAAGGAGGAGACAGCCATCTTCTGACTTGCTCGCCGACTGCAGAGACGATTACTGGGGAATGTGTGGGAGGTCCCAGGTATTTATGGATCGGGAGGGGCTCCTTTTTTTCTAGTCATCTCTGCAGAAGTTCGCCCTCTACTGGTCATTACCCATATGTCATGAATATTGGAAGCGGAGTGTGTGACATACTCGGAATAAAACCTTTGCGTGCCACAACACGTAGACCAGCACAAAATAAACACCACCCTAACCTATTACTGTTGCGCAGTGCTCCACCTAAACAACACACTTTCCTAGTCATTTAGCACATTTTCTGACACACTTCTAATAAGTAAAAAAAATAAATAAATAAATAAAATTCACCAGTGCCAATGTGCCATGATAGATAAATCATCATCATTAGGAGGTAATTTATTAAAATTCCTAGAGACTGCTGGTGATCCATTGGGAGGTTGAAAAAATACAGTAACTTGCTGGGAGCCATCTGCCCCAGTCCCATGATGGTAGTGGGGCACCTGTAACCCCGGATAAGTGATGCCTGATGACGAGGATCATTGGTGAATGTTATTCACCCCATCACTTTGCTGCACCTGCACCACTGCTGTATAACTGTCTAAACATCAAGTCACACTCTGTGCAGTAGCCTCACAAGCGGAAGTCAAGCTGCACAGTTTGACCCCACAGTGGGAGATTGGGTGCACTGGTGAGTGATTTTCTTAATCCTCAAAATGAGCTTGCCGGGTGGGAGGTATAGAAGGAGTGGATCAATCAGTGAACTGGATATATGCTTTAAAGTGGACCAAAACCCAGACTTGTGACCATCTCAGGTTTTAGTCCATTTTACTGGGCATTGGGTTGCCCCACTATCTAAAAGCCCTGGGAACTCACGCAAAACTCACATTTCTGTCAGTCCCACAATGCCTGCACAGGCTCGCGTCCAATCAGCACTGTAATGCTGATTAATGTATGACATATAGCTTTATTTTTAACAGAGCACCATCATGGCAAACAAAAGAACTCCCTGCAGTCAGCATGCTCCCACCCACAGACTATCTGAATAGCTGGGCACCAAAGCGATGTTTTGAGTGCGATCCCATGAGTTTTATCAAGCAGACATCCCAAATCAGGATTCCTCACCTAGAAATCATTATTGGCTACCATGGGTCACATGGGACATGCAAGCGGTGTATGAGCTCAGATACAGTGAGTTATGTGGCCCAATTACAGGCTTGCTCTTAACTTTTAAGTTGCGGAGGATCCCAGTGTATATGGGTAGGCAGGTGAGGACCATGAAGACCACCAGCCATTCCCCTTCATGTGGAAGCCCATGTGCTTCCAACACCCATGAAGAGCACAAAAACAGTCCAATCCTCTCACCTCATCCAAACGTATTCTATTCTCTTAAAGCGGACCAAGACCCAGATTTTTATTTAGCATCCCTTGAATAGCTGCACCCATGAAGATTACCTCCCGGCAATCAGGATCATGATGGACGCTCAACCCAGAACAACCTATGGACAGTTTACATCACAGTGGTACATTTGCCTGGCTACGTTTGGCTGTGATATGGTTTGCAAATTGCAGAAAAAAAATTACATTTGGGCTAGAGATTTCCATAAGAAATGCTGGGTCTCAAACAGCGTCAAGTCGAATGAAGTAGCTGCAGCAGGCGTTTCTCATGGGTTGAGAGCCCACACATGTGCCATTGGACCGAGGGCAGATCAATTCAGAATAATCGTGATTTCACCTATCTGAATTTTAGCATTTAGCAAAAACACATGGTCTCTTGCTGCCGTCAAACTTCTATGTTTCTATGAGACTGTTGGCAACCAAGGGGCCACCCAGCTGGGCACCAGTGGTCAACAACAGTTAAAGAGCAGCAGTTCTGACCATCACATACTGCAATTTTCTTTTTTTAAATCATACTTTTTTAATTTAAGTGATGAAATACCTGTGCACATTTTCCCCCTCTTCCCCTTGTTTGCTAATGTAGAGTGAAAGGGAAAGGTTTCATTATGCTGGAATTTTGAGGGTCAGGTGGAGATGAAGGAACAAGAGAATCTTGATCTTTACTTCTATCCCAGGTTTTGGTCCATCCCGCGGCGCAGACGTGGCTCTTGTCTAATCAACTGTGGCTGGAGTAGCTGAATGAAATCCCAGCTGCATGCATGAGCAGCATCACTTACATCCTTTGGCAGTGCATGGCAACGCACAGCCATTCAGTTATGGTGGCATGGCCACGCGCAGCAGGAAAAGAATGCTAGTGGTTTGCACATGAGCTGTGAGCTCATTGTGAAGTGAGCATACCGGGCAACTGAGTAGGTTTCAGAAACCGGGGCATCCCAAATCAGGAAGCCCCAGGAGAGGGAATGAGACGGCCATGGAGTCTCAGACTGCAAAGACGCTTTTGGTTTGTTCTAAGACCACCCAATATGTTCACACTGTCATTCTTTTCAGGATGGGCACACCCATATGCCAATATGGCATTCACTCGGCGAATGCGTGAGGCGATGGCCAATCAGCACACATGCTCTATTCATAGCTTCCTATAGGTGTAACCGATCTGATGTCTGTTCAGCTATCATTGTGAATGGGAAGTGTACTGTTGGCCGTAACCCCACACCAATCACTAAATGGCTAGCTCAGGTATGAGCCTAGGGATAGGGACCATAGGGGTAACGCTTCCATAGCCCATGCAAGTGTTACTACGCAAGTATACCGGGCAATACTGGGGGCTCAACTAAGAGGGACATCAAAAATCTGTACTACATCGGCCTCCCTGGAGTCTTTTACAATGCAAGGACACTGTTCTTTAAATGCTGGGGATGCGGCTCAGGCTCGTGGATGAGGCGATCTGGGAAATTTTACACAGTGGGGCATTCCATTTGCGATGTGTCCTAAAGAAGACGACCAACCCCCCCCCCCCCCCCAAGTGTTCAATAGACTCTGGTCTTTTGTACTAGCAATGTTACTTGTGAGCATATTATAATCAAATTTTATACAGACCCTAAATCCATAAAGCCATTTGTTTGGCAACATTTGAATCAAGCCCCCCCCCCCCCTTTTTAGAAAAAAATTAGCCCTAAATGCTATGCATAAGTGTGCCTATTGTTTATGTGCTATTAACCATAGTTTAGGTCATTAAAGAGGACCTCCAACCGCTGGAAAACATGCCCCCTCTGCGCACACCACCATCATGCCTGATTTAGGCAGCAAAATAAATTTAAAAAAAAAAAAAGGTCACATGCTCTACCTAGAAGCAGAGCTTGACGTGTTCCTCTCCAAAACCAATAGCTCGGCAGCAGATTGGGGCAATTTTTTTTTTATTACATGGCCCTCACTGGATTTCGCTCCAGGCTTCTACACACCCCCTCAATTGCAGTGAATGGAGTGGGTGAACTCAAGACACTGTGTCTAATGCAGGAGACGCAACACGTCCTGGTGGCCAATGGTGAGCCTCTTAAAGTCGCGTCACTGACCTACCGGTTAATAAACATGTTGTATTGTTAAAGAGGAAAAAGACCCGGGATTTTCATTATCTCAGGTTTTGTTACCCCTACATCCCAAAAAGGATGCCCCACTGTGTGTTTCCCCCTACATCACCCGTAAACACACCTTTTCTTTCACTTCCACTGGGAATGTACGGGCCACTGGCCAACCACCGGTGCACATTCTATTCAGCATGTGCTTTGCCAATATGAGCTCAGAGAGGAAAGCAAAGCTGAATGGGGGCTCCTCAGCACTACACAACAGGGGTACACACAGATAGGGTGAGTGGCAATGTGTGCCATGGGGTCATGAGAAAGGTGAGTTTATAGGGTGATCCTTGGGTTTTCACACACTGGGACATACAAAATAAAGATGCCCCACAGAGACACCACTGGCCCTAGAGTCTTATAGACTCTAGGTCAGTGCTTGCTCCTCTTTAGTCACCTATTAGCTTTTACTTAACTTGGGGGAAATTCTTTTGAGCAATGAGCATAGAAAACACATATGTTGGATGTCAGTTTAAAGTGGACCTTCTCTCTGAATAAGAGTCTGTCTTATACGTTTCCCACACCCTGTACATACAGATTGCCCACATTAAAAATCATCCTACCTGCATCTACTGCATGTTATGAGCCTTTAAACATCCAAGATGGTGGCTCATGGAACATCAGGCAGCCTGCAAACAGGAAGTGCCTTCTAACTGTGCTGCTCTGCATTCTGGGATTGCTGACCTTTTCCTGACCCCTGCTCTGCTCTGCCTGAGCAAAGCACAGCTATAGCCCGCCCCCCTTTACCTTACCCCGCTCTCCTCTTCTCAGTAAGTGAAATGCTTCTGAGCCAAGATGGCGGCGTCCTGAACAGAGTTGCAGCCCAGTAGGGGAAAGAATAATAAGTACTAAAAACTTAAAATATATTAATTTTAGATGCTGGGGAATCATTTTATAAGGGTTTGGGCTTTTCAATAAATTATGGTAAAGGTCTGGTTTAATCAGGAGGAACAGGTTGTTTGAAAAGTCAATGCAAAAAGTATAATTTCTGTACTGAAAAAATGTTGCAAAACTAAATTATTGGCAGCTATACTAAAAAAAGAGGATATCTAATGAGATGCCATAAAGTTCTTTTTTCAAAATATATGTACAGAAATATATACCGTATTTGTCAGCGTATAAGACGACTGGGCGTATAAGATGACCCACCAACATTTCCACTCAAAATATAGAGTTTGTTATATACTCGCCGTATAAGACTACTCCCTCTTCCGCACACCTTCCACACACCAAATAAAACGCGAAAGAACGTCAGATTTGCTTTAGTTTACATTTTTAATGGGGCTTCTGGGAGGGGGGTTTACACAGCGGGCATCCCAGTTCAGGATACCCCGCTGTGTATAACCCCCCAGAAAGTCCAGTAAACACTTACCTTACCTGGCTTCAATGGTGCATGCGCGGGCTCTGGTCCAATGAAAGCCGCTCACCGTCACTGCGTAATTCAACAGGCTGGGATCCCCATTAGTTCTAATGAAAGCCACCTGCCCAATTACACTGTGACAGTGGCCGCTCTCATTGGACCAGAGCCTGCGCATGCACTGTTGGACCTGGAAGAGGTGAGTGTCTTTGGGTATTGTGGGGGCTGGCCTCTGATCTTCACCCCCGGACATTCCAAATCGGGATGCCCCTGGGTAAGCTGGCCAGATTTACTTGTTGGTCGCGGGGCAAGTGCGCCCACACAGGCATGCGCGCGGGAGCCCCATGGCCGAACTGGACAAAAAAATGTTTTCTTGGTTTCTGCAGTCATGGACGGCCGCCTCCCCAGTTTGGCCATGGGGCTCCCGCGCGCATGCCCCGCGACCAACAAGTAAATCTGGCCAGCTGGCATCCTTCCCCAGGGGCATCCTGCACAGGCGCCGATCAAACTCCTCCACCAGAAACACCACCCCTGGTTTCTGCAGTCATGGACGGCCGCCTCCCCAGTTTGGCCATGGGGCTCCCGCGCGCATGCCCCGCGACCAACAAGTAAATCTGGCCAGCTGGCATCCTTCCCCAGGGGCATCCTGCACAGGCGCCGATCAAACTCCTCCACCAGAAACACCACCCCTGGTTTCTGCAGTCATGGACGGTGCCTGCGACCAAATCACAGATGATGGGGGGGGTGGCACTGAGGAGTTTGATGCCTCTGGGGAAGGACGCCAGGTGGCCATGCGCGCTGGAGCCCCACAGCCAAACTGGGAAAAAAATGTTTTCATGGTTTATGTACACACACACACTCTCATGACAAAATCATCATCTATTATGCATTTTCTTTTAAACAAAATAAATTTATATTACCTCCTTACCTTTTCCTCCGCAGTCCTCAGGTCTCTGCTGTCACAAGTCTGAATCAGCAGGTGGGCGGAGCCTAATTGCCTCTCTCTAGTCCCCGCACTGGCATTGCTTCCTGGAGGGGGCGGGCACCGAAGCAGCTGATTGGAGGGAAGGCGGTAAGGGCGGGCAGCTTCCGAGATCTGCATGGAGACCCCAGGCACGCACGTGAGAGCCCCTTGACAGGTGATCGGGGGGGGGGGGGGGTGCGGCAGGGTGCCGATCAGCGCGCCGGGGGGCACGCGCGCGTGTGCTCCTAACTTAATTATAGATGATTGGGGGGGGGGGGGCGAGCGGCGCTGCTGGTGGAGGAGCCCCAAATTGCTGCAAATACGGCCCTGGTCACCTGTGCACCCGGCGTATAAGACGACCCCCCCACTTGGAAGCATGTTTTTCAGGGGCAGAGAGTCGTCTTATACGCCGGCAAATACGGTAGACCCTCAAGGCAACTTAGCATTACTTTACATATTTTTTTTTTTAAACAGAGACCTTATAAACAAGGCTGTGTGAAGGTGGTGCAGCTACTGCAATCAGTTCATTGTCATATATATATATATATATATATATATATATATATACACACACACACACACACACACACACACACACACACACACACACACAATCTACATACAAGGAATATCACCACATTTAACATTACACCAGGACTTAATTGCATAATAGTAAATGATGGCAAATAATTGTTATAGCAGCTCTCATAGTTGTAGTTTATTTCTCTTATGGCAAGGTGGTAGAAGCTGTTCCGATGTTTGGCTGTCTTTGATAATGGGATCCTGTATATTTGGTCTGATGGCAGCTGGGTGGAGAAGGAATGTCCAGGAGAAAGCATATCACTGACAATTCGTCCAGCATGTGTCTTTATTGAAAACATTTTTGATGAGAGTAGGGGATATAAATTCCTTTCGACTGACCTTGCACTCCATTGTTTTGAAAATTTCTAGTCTTTTAAGGTGGTGTGTCTATACCTTACCATGACAGTTAGATAGGATGGCTTCAATAACAGCAATTTTTTTGGGTATAACATATTTCGCAAGTTGCTGCAGGAGAAACATGCACTGCTGGGTTATCTTCAGTATTGAGTCTTTGTGTCTGTTGCACTGTAAATCATGCAAAATAATACTTCCCAGAAACGCCATGGTCGCCACCCTTCCCACTTCTGCACAGATAATACTTATGGCTAGAAGCTTTGGTAGATTTCAACTAAAAGTGGACCAACACCCAGGATTTTGACTATCCTGGGTTTCGGTCCACTTCGGTGGGGCCCCCCCCCGATCGGGGGGGCCCCGCTGTGTGAAACCCCCCAGAACGCCCGGAAACACTCACCCCGCTCCTACGCGGGCACTCGTCCAATCAGAGCGCTAAGAGCCGCTGTGGTATGCACATACAAGCGGCGTCCAACCACAGCGGCTCTGAGCGCTGGAGGCCGCGTCTCGCGCTTCCCTCTAACAGGGAGCGTGTCTGTGCTGGCCTTTTACAAACGGCCGGCGCGGGTGCGCGCCCTGCTAGAGGGAAGTGCGAGACGCGTCCGCGGCCCGCGCGTGCGCCATTGGAACGGGGTTAAGGTAAGGTTTCTGGGCTTCCTCGGGGGTTTCACCCCGCGGGACATCCCGATTTCAGATGCCCCGCGGGGAGGGATCTGATCGGCCCAGGAATCTTATAGATTCCCGGGCCGATCCCCCCTGGGTGTTGGTCCACTTTAAAGTCAAATGTCTTCGACACCGTTTTCACTGTATTTAGTATTAGATTGAGCTGAAGTTGCATGCGTTTGTAATTCTATCCATAAGAATAAATAGGCAAGGATTGGAACACCATGAGCCTAAATATTTAAACCAGGACTCTTGATATTTAGATTTAACATGAAAGACAAATGTTATTCAATCCTCCTTGCCCACGACTGGCTTAAACAGTAAACAATGAGCTATACATGGAGGAACTTCACAACTTACCACATAGCTTTTCTATCCATCATACGTCCCATGTTTTACTAATAATTTTAGTTCAAGCTGACAAAGTAATGTCCTCTGTATATTAATCTCATGACACAGACACTCTAACTGACCACAAACTTTAAATAATCATTTATAAAAGGGCAAGATCTTAGCTCTGGCAGGTCATAGTCAAAGCTCTAACTTTTTAGAAATTTCTAACTGAATTGTCAGCACCTTCGGCTGTGTTGCTAGCAACAGAATACATACACAATAGAGACACGGGATGTATTCTATTGTGTTGTAAAATGAATCAGCAACTTCTGAGGCATTCAATATATTTTGATGCAGGAAAAAATACAATTCTGTGATTACTCACCTGTAGAATTGGTATTATGAGTATACAGTACGTCCTGCTCCAAATCTAATACTTACAGTTGGGATATACTCCACCAGATGGCGCTGGACTGCAGAGACATCGAAAATAGGCTCCTCCCGGCCCCTCAAATCTCCCACAAATCCCCAGCATTGAAAAGCAGTTAATGAGAAGCTGGGAGAATTAAACAATCTAAACTATCAACTATAACAATGATAACAATCACCATACAGGGGATCCAAGAAAATGCAAACCAAGGGTGGGTTGGAGCAGGACGTACTGTATACTCATAATACCAATTCTACAGGTGAGTAATCACAGAATTGTATTATTCTTAGTATAAAGTACGTCCTGCTCCAAATCTAATACTTACAGTTGGGACATCCAATAGCAGTGTCCATAAAGTAGGGTGGAATCCCCAAAAAAATCAGCAGCAGGCAGTTTAAACCACTGCCGCCTGCAGAACCTTTCGGCCAAAAACAGCATCAGCTGAGGCCCTAACATCAACCTTGTAAAACTTTGAAAAGGTATGAACAGAAGACAAAGTAGCGGCCTTGCAAACTTGTTCAACAGAAGCCTGGTGCTGAAAAGCCCAAGAGGCACCAATAGCACGAGTAGAATGAGCAGTAAGGTGGAAGGGAGGATTCTTCCCCTTAGCAGAGTAGGCCTGAATCACAGCCTGACAAATCCACTTGCTGATAGTAGACTTGGCAGGAGCCAAACCCTTCCTAGGACCAGAAGGGACCACAAAAAGAGCATCAGTTTTCCTGAACGGTGCAGTAGCCACCAGATAGTACTTCAGACACCTAACCACATCCAAAGAGTGCAAAACCCTCTCCTTAGCATTGCTAGGATTAGGGCACAAAGAAGGAAGAACAATATCCTGATTCAAATAAAAAGCAGACACTACCTTAGGTAGAAAGTCAGGTTTGAAACAAAACACCACCTTGTCCTGGTGTCTCTCATAGTAGGGGGGCTGAATGGACAGCGCCGCCAACTCAGACACATGCCTGAAAGTGATAGCCACCAGAAATACAACTTTGAGCGTAAGAATAGCCAAGGCAGCATCCTGCGCAGGTTCAAAGGGAGCACCCTGCAAGGCTGACAGAACCAAGTTCAGATCCCAAACAGGCACCATAGGTTTACGTGGAGGACGCACATGAGTGACCCCCTGGAAAAAAGTCCTGATCAGAGGGTGCTGAGCAAAGGACTTCTGGAAGAAAATAGTCAGGGCAGAAACCTGACCCTTCAGAGTACTGAGCTGGAGCCCCATCTCCAACCCATGCTGCAGGAACTCCAGAATCCTGGGAATAGAGAACACACGACAGGGAAGAGACTTAGACTCACACCAGTCAATGTAGGCACGCCAAACCCTGTAATAAATGGAAGAGGAAGACTTCTTCCTAGCTTTAATCAAAGTATCCACAACCGAGGAAGAAGGCCCTTCTCCATCAAGATGGAGGTTTCAGCAGCCAAGCCGTCAAAGCCAGAGTTTGTAAATTGGGATGGCGTAGTGAGCCCTGAGTGAGCAGATCTGGCACCAAGGGCAGAGCGTACTGATCTACTGCCAGCTGCACCACGTCTGTGAACCACACCCTTCTTGGCCACCTGGGGGCCACCATAATTTCTGGCACCCCTTCCAGAGCAATCTTGCGCAGAACCCTTCCCAGCAGGGGAATTGGAGGGAAGACATACAGGAACTGAAAGTCCTTCCGTGACATTGCTAGCGCATCCAAGGTCAGGGCCAGAGGATCCCTGGACAGAGAGACAAAAGCTGGGAGCTTGTGATTGTGGCAGGACGCAAACAGATCCACATCTGGTTGGCCCCAACGATGACAGAGATTGAAACACCCTGCTGCATAGGGAACATTCTCCCTGGCGAGAGGTCCCCCTGCTCACAGAGTCCACAAGGTGATTTTCCACCCCCGGGATGTACACCGCTGAAATGCAGGGGACATTGGCCTCCGCCCAAGTCAGAATCAGAGATGCTTCCTGGAGGGCCCCCTTGCTCCGGGTCCCTCCCTGATGATTGATGTAGGCAACTGCCGTCTGGTTGTCCGAGCGCACCTGAACAGGCAGGCCCCAAAGAGGAGTAGTCAAGCGAGCCAGAACTAACCAGGTCGCCCGCAGCTCCAAGACATTGATAGGAGTGTGGGCCTCCTGAGGGCCCCACCTCCCCTGGAACCACAGGGACTTCCAGAAACCCCCCCCCAACCTGACAGACTGGCATCCGTGGTGACCGTCTCCCAGGAAGGGGCAAGAAAGGATCTGCCCCCCAACAGGTTCCTTGAGTCCATCCACCACAAGAGGGACCTCCTGACCAGGGGGGAGAGCACACAGACCCTGTCCAGGGACGCTGGGTCCTTGTCCCATACAGACAATAGGTGAAGTTGCAGAGGCCTCAAGTAGAACTGAGCATAAGGGACCGCTTCGAAGCACGCCACCATCAGGCCCACCAGCTGCATCCCCTGCCTGATGGAGGGATGGGGACAAGCTAGGAGGGACTGAGCCTGTGCAATCAGACTGTCCACCTTCTGCTGAGGAAGGAAGATCCTTGCCTGAACTGTATCCAGATTCATTCCTAGGAATGGAGTTACCAAGGAAGGGGACAGTGAGTACTTAGGGTGGTTGATCACCCATCCAAATGACTCCAGAGTGGACACCACCAGCTGAGTATCCAACTCTGCCTGATGTAGAGACTGGGAAGTGATGAGGAGGTCGTCCAGATAGGGAAGCACGCGGACGCCCTGACATCTGAGCAGAGACATCACGCCAGCCAGCACCTTGGTGAACACCCTGGGAGCTGAAGTGAGGCCGAAGGGCAAGGCCACAAATTGGTAGTGTTGATCCATCAGAGCGAACCTGAGGAACCTTTGATGACCTGGGAACACAGGAATATGAAGGTAAGCATCTTTGATGTCCAAGAAGTCATGAGATCCCCTTGGCGCAGGGAACTGATGGCAGAGCGCAGAGTCTCCATGCGAAAGGGCCTTCCCCTGACAAACTTGTTGAGAATCTTTAAGTCCAGGATGGGCCTGACAGAACCATCCTTTTTGTGTACTGTGAATAGGTTGGAATAAAAGCCCTTGCCTTTTTCTCTTAAAGGGACCTGGCAGATGACCCCCAGCTCCAGGAGGCCTTGCACTGCTTGCACTAGCTCCTGAGCTGACACAGGGTTCTGAGGAATCCGGGATCTGATGAATCTTGGAGGGGGATCGGCAGCAAACTCCAACTTGTAACCGGAGGACACTACCTCCTGAATCCACCGGTCTGAGACATGAAGCCTCCAGACGTGAGCGAAGTGCTGCAGCCGTCCCCCCACCCAGATGGGTGAGGGCGCCCCATCATGCCTGAGGGGGCTTGGGAGAGGATTTAGCTTTGGGACCCCAGGAGGAGCCAGGACGTCCACGTCCTCTGCCTCTACCCCAGAAATCTCTCCGGCCCCAGGGAAAGAAACCCCCTTCCCTGTCTTGCACCACGGTAAGGGGAGGAGAAGGAATCCTGACCCCGAAAGGGCCGAGGTTGCCGCCTGCGCTGGGGTAACCTGCCTCCCTTAGCAAAAAGGTCCAGGCGGTCTCCAAACAGACGCAGTCCTTTAAAGGGAAAACCAGTGAGGGCCTTCTTGGCAGCAGTCCACTGGCGCAGCCAAACCGAGCGGTGTATAGCCACCACGAGGGCAGAAGTTCTGGCACACATTCTGATGGTGTCATCCGATACTGATAGTACAAAATTTACAAAAACATCACAACTGGAGAGTGCATTAAACACCTAACAAGGCAAATCATCAGGGGCACCATCAAGCATATTTCTCATAAGGTTTCTAGTGGCCACAGCAGTAATGGCAGAGGCACAGACCGGGTGCAGCGCCGTCCCCGCACATGCAAAGGCGTGGGATGCTAGCTGGTCAATGCACCGGTCCTCAGCATCCCGCAGGGTAGTAGAATCAGGGGAATTGAATAGTATTGAAGCAAGGAGCAGCCACTGGCAATCCTGATTGCAGGACCAGTACTTGCTCAGCACACGGTGCGCAGACCTGTGTCCTGTCAGCATCAGCGTGGGGATAGCCACACGTTATACACAGCCGGTCTTGTCCCAGAGGGACCCCGGTCACATAATTCTGAGATGCCTCCATATGGTGATTATCAATGCAATTATATGTCAGTAGGGATTTATGCAATAGGCAACCCTGGATGTCCCAAAGACCCGCTAGGAATGTGGGAGAATTTTTTGTAAGCCCGCTACAATTTATGTTAGGCCGGGAGAAGCCACCGGAGTCTTTAACGTCTGAAAGACAGAAGGGGAATAAGAGGTGTCAGGGTCATGCGCAGCTAGAAAAAATACTATGATGAAATATATATGATGAAATCACCCGCGAGGGCACTTACAGACCAGGGGAGGAGAAGGACCGCCAACACGCGTGCACGCGAAGATCAACAAATTGGCGCCAACCGAACCTCGAAGGGCGGGCCTAATCTGGGCGTGACGCCAGGTCCCCGCCTCCCCCAAAGAGCGTGAAGCTCTGAAGCAGCCGTCAAGGCTTGACAAGCCAAGCATAGGATATGCTAGTAAAAGCATCTGCTAATGGATACTCGTAGTCTGACGCCGCCGCCATCAGTACAGTATATTTTAATTAAAAAATGAAGGCAAAGACGGCGGCGGCCAAATAGAAAGAGCAAGCAGCGCGGCTCTGACACCCAGTTGCCAGTCAAGGCGAAACTACGGCCATAAGCGTGACAGTACAGTACACTGAGACCGCCAAACACACACACACCCCCCCCCATTCTTTTCCTCCGAATACGGGGGGGAACGAGGGAGGATGGCGACCCTATACACAGGGCCCACCGCTACACGGGGCAATAATGCGGGAGGGACATCCACTAGAGGCTCACCATCAGCCTAAACCGCCTACCCTTTGGTGGGGGACTGCGGTGGAGCATGGCTCCGTTAAGCATGCATGGTGCTGCCTACCTTCACCCGACCAGCGCAGCCCAGGCTGGGAGGCACATCACAAGGAGGATGGGTGGGAATAGTCCAACAGGGCCGCAGGCTGTAATAGCCCCGCTCACCTGCGAGAGAGTGATACTTCATGTCTTCACAGTCAGCACTGCAGAGAAATCTGGGGATTTGTGGGAGGTCCCCGGGTATATGAAGGGCCGGGAGGAGCCTGTTTTTGCATGTCTGCAGTGCACAGTGCCATCTGGCGGAGGATAACCCAAGTGTAAGTATTATATCTGGAGCAGGACGTACTGTATACTTAGAATAAAGAGGGCACTGGACTTACCAGTTCTGCTGTGTGAAGGGCTAAGTGTGAGAAGTTCGAAGTTGGCTTAGCAAGCATGGTCTGCTTCTAAAACCAAGATGGCCGCTGGTGAGAAGAAGTGTTGGACTACATACAAAGCACACTGGGTAATTAGGCCAGAGACGTTGCTTATATCCAAAGCAGATAAGACTGAAACAATCAAACGGATAACAGATACACAGATTTAATATACAGACTAAATGACCTCAATAAGGCTGCAATATGGTAAACCGTCACTATATGGCGGCATCTACAATGGAACTGATTAATGTCCATTGACTTACATCGAGTTAAACATACAAATGATCGGGTAGCTCTGAAGAATGAGTACCATGGCAAGTCCTGCTAGAGAGATGTGTATTTTAATTAAACAGCATAAAAGATCTGTGTCCCTGCCTCTTCAGTTCCCTCAGGTCTGATAAAACTGTTAGAAGCATAAGCCTTGCACCCCCCCGACTAACTGAAAGCAACTTTTAATAAACTCAATGCATTCATTTGAGAATTGTATAGCAACAATAACCATGAAAGTGGAGCTTTCCTTCTACGTCTCTCAAGTATCTTAAGACATACAATATGCGGCCTGAAAGTTTTCAGGTCTACACCAAGATTCCAAATTAGACAGCTGTTCTGACTTTCCTTGCAATACCTTCTAATCATCAGACTTTCTTTATGGCCTTAATAAGGACCTCATGGGGAAGAAGGGAGGAGATTCTACAGTCTTGGGGACTGGCTGCTACTGGTTTGATGCAGGCCTATTTTCACATTACCTTCCGAACACTCCTGGGATAAGCTTCACTGAAACCCTTTCTCTGCCAGAAAATGTCATCACTGCATGCCTGTTTTTTTCTGACATCTCTGCTTCAGTAGCTAAAGTTCCTGTAAAATAACATATTTCAGTGATTTTATTGTACTTCTGTACTTTTTCAGAAGAACCTTTATGAGATACACACTTTTCTGTTACAAATTAAAGGGAGAGGAAAACTATAGGATCCGTATCAGTAAGTGACTGACTAATTGCAGGAAGCATTTTATCAGTCAGAAAGTCATGCAGTCCACTTGATCTGAGTCGTACAGAATCCATTGCACAAAGACTAAACAAGCTCCTTAGGGTGCCACAAATACCTTTTAGAGACAGGAACAGTCAAGCGTCGCTGTAAAAGGACCCACCTAGATCCTCAGTCTATCAGGAAAAGTGACAAGCAAATGCAAAGTGAGCTCATAGAAAAGAAAGCAATTAAACCATGGTCACAAGGTATAAGAACAGGGTATGTTATCTCAATGTCAATATCAAAGTATTACATACAGTTAACTAAAAATGATGCTTAAAGTATACCTGTAGACATACTTAAAAAAATACAAGTGTCAACAAACAATACATCAACTATGGCATAATGACGATAACCAGGGGGAACATGGACATCTAATAAATTAATTAAGCTACAGTTTTGTACACAGGTCAGGATAACTCGGAAGGGCTAATACAAAGTACAGTCAGCAACCCACAAAAACCATCACCCAGCCAGTTGTGAAAAAGAGAATTGGCATTAGGCCAACAATTCACATGACAACTGCTTGTCACCCTCTGTCAGTCCGTTCTCAGCAGATGAGCTTTGGCACCAGTCTCTAGTGCACACCTGTGAAATAATAGATCTGGGCCCCAGGCACCTGCATGCATGCACACACAAGCTTAGTGTGGTTCTTCTGACCACGAAAAGCATGCATGCACAGCAACACATTATTTCACATGTGCAATTGTGACTACCCTTGCACATGTACAGAAGCAATCACTCTATTAGCATGTGCCCCCTTGCTCCTGATCCTGCAAACCACAGGTACAAGGCACAGGTATGACCTAGGTAACCTTCTCAACTACGCTTCTTCTGCAGAGTCTCTGTAGGACCTTGGCTCGTTTAAATAACGATGAACTTAAACTTATACTAAAGCCAAGCCCAATTGTTGTCCCATTGTCTTGGGCTACACATTGCACTGCCCTAAACTTCAATCCTCTCCAAAAAGACACTGTAGTTCCAAAACTATCTTTAAAAGTATTGGAGATTCATAAATATGAAAACAAACAGTGGGTGTAGCATCAGCAATGTGATGTAACATGTGAGAGACATGTTGCAGGCAGAGATATTTACTCCAGCCCCTTAGCAACTACTTTGCCCAGATGAAAGAAAAAGGGGGGGTTGCTTGGTGTCTGACCTGTGGAAAAGCTGGAATAAAGGGTTGCAGGCAGGGGCAGGCTCTTGATTGCTGGCAGCCTGATCAAAGACTGGAGACAGGCGCTTATAGCTGTGCACGTTCACGAGAAAAGAGAGGAGGGAAGGGTTTCAGTGCTGCAGAGAGGCAGCCAATCAGGATTTCTGGGGAGGGAGTGGGGATGTTTCAGTTCTCTGTCCACTGAAGAAGGTTGATTGAAGGACCAGGTTAGTGGGCTGGTGATTGACAGCTGAATGAGGAAGTGATTTCTTAGCTATAGAGATGGAGAGAGCAGAAAGGACAATGCTGGAGGAACTCAATGAAAGGAAAACTACTGATACTTATTTTTTAACTTTTGACTTGCCAAATACTTTAAACCACCTGCCAACGACTTTTGCTGCTGCCTCCTCGGTCTTGGCCAAACGGCTTTCCCTATTTATACAACCTTTTCCCTATTTGGACACCTTGTCAAATCATGCGGGGCTTTTCTAGAGGCTCTTTTGCAGAAAAAAGGGGACAATATGCACTCCCTCTGACACAACTTTTCACAGCTTTCAACAGCAAGCATGCTTTATTCTCTCCTAAGGTGCCTTTATACAGCCTGATACAGCAACATTTACATTCAGTACAATACATTAATTAAATAAGGTAGGCTGTACACTTTTTTCTGAAAGATCAGGAGGGAGCACCAGTAAAATTTGCAACTATATTAAATGTCTTATAGCACAGCATAACCTAACCTAAAAACTGACTGCATAAGAACCTGCCTTGGATGGATTGTTTATACTGGGATGTGCTGCTGCCAACAGGGCTACAGCATGTCTATGGGAGAAGTCATGGAGCAGTGAGTAACTCATTGCTGTGGTTCAGTCTGACACATGGATTCATAGCTAACAAGCTCCAGGGAAGAGTGGCATATCCCATGCTCCTTTTGGACAATACATGACTAATGAATTAGCAATTTTATTCAGAACTGTCATACACATGTAAAAAAGCCAATATTTATTCAATCAAAGTAAACTTCCTTGTAGTAGATACATGGTGAGGAGATCTGACCTTGGGATCCACATGAGTCTCCCGATGGCTGCTGACCCCTGACTAAGTTCTATAAGAGAAGAACTGAGGCTGGAAGTCCACCCTGAGCTGCCAGGCACTGCGTTGGCACATTCTGTTTGGACAAAAGAAGAGTACAGATTTTTTGCGTTTTGTGTAAAGACATGAAACACCCACTCCATTGCAGTTAATGAAGAGGGCATTGCCAGCGCCCCTGTGACTGACAGCAAAGCAGCCAAACCCAAACCCTAGAAAGTGCCGGTGACTGGAGTTCAGGCCCAGCGGAATGCAATCCAACGATTGGGTGAGTTGCTGATCGCCGGAGTAGGAATTATCAGCCATGGGGGACAAAGGGAGAGCACCTTTTTTTCATTCGGGTGGTCAATCCCTTTAAAGTGGACCAACACCCAGGATTTTGACTATCCTGGGTGTTGGTCCACTTAGGTGGGGCACCCCGATCGGGGGTGCCCCGCTGTCTGAAACCCCCCCGATCGCCGCAAAAACTCACCTCTCCCCGCTCCCACGTGACCTCGTCCGGCCAATGACAGCGCTCAGAGCAGCTCTGGTATGCGTGTCCAAGGCCGATTGGACGCGCATACCAGAGCGCTGTCATTGGCTGCGTCTCTCGCTTCCCTCTAACAGGGAGCGCGCCTGCGCCGGCCATTCACAAAACGGCCGGCGCGGGAGCGCGCCCTGCTAGAGGGAAGCGAGAGACGCGGCCGCGTCTCGCGCATGCGCCGTTGGATCGCCGGTAAGGTGAGGATTGTGGGCCTCCTGGGGGGTTCCTCCCCGCGGGACATCCCGATTTCGGATGCCCCGCGTGGAGGGATCTGATCGGTCCGGGAATCTTATAGATTTCCGGGCCGATCCCCCCTGGGTGTTGGTCCACTTTAAATAAGAATTCAAATAGTTTTAGGAAATTTGTTAAACAGAGATGACATGCAAAAAGCTGCAATTTTTTTTGTCCCTCTAAAACATGGTTCTGTATAACGCATACATTTTGCCTACATATTATTTGGTCAGTTTTCTTTGTTTGATTAAGTCATGAACTGCTGCTATAAGCAAATAAATATATGGATAGGCAGGTTAATCACCAAATGTCTGTGGAGATTACAGGTATAGTCCGCGGCCCCTAGAACATGAATAGGGAAAAGGAGCTCACGCTTCATTTAATGCTATAGCTTGACGGGGGCAAGGCTACTCACTGGTTGGGTGCATTCTTAGTTAATGGAAGTCCACCATCTGTCTGCTCGACAGCAGATGGTATCAACTCCCATCAATAAATAGATTTACGCTTAGCACAGTTACAGCACGGGACATGGAGTAGGTTACCTATCTGATTAAGCAATGCCTTGTAATTATGAAAGAGCAAATTCAATAGAAGGCCTGTGTGGAATCCATGATTAGGTTGAGTTACCAGTAATGCCTGTGAATTAGGAAGTATTTATGACACACTTATACAAGAAAAAAAAATACTAGTGATGGCTCAAATAATAATCCCAGCTTATTATAAAAAAAAAAAAAAAAAAAAAAAAAAAAAAAATCACACAGAAAATACCGGCATGCAATCACACTTAGAATGTAACGATTGTATCAATTTAAGAGCATACTGGCTGAAATATATCATGCAGTGTCCCCCATTTTAATGCTCAGTGTTGAACCTGTCCTATTAAAGGAAATATAAAAAATACATAAAACTTCTTTTGAGTCCTACTTCTTTGGGCTAGGGCAAGCATATGGGCTGGTAACCACATGGCTTGGGGGGGGGGGGGGGGGGGGGGCAGGTATATCAGACTGTATGCTCTTCACCATTAAAGTAATTGACCAGAGTAACAAACTCTGTACTGTCCATCTGCAGATGATCACTCCTACCTAGTACAGCGCCGCAACTCCTAAGAGTCTCATGTCACCCAGCCCAAAAGCTGCAGTCGCATCAAGACTTGGCAAGTCCCCTCCATTGCAGTTAATAGAGGGGGCATGTCGCTGTCACTATGACTGATGGTGAGCGGCAGCGCCCAGTAGTGAATACAGATGTGACTACCATGTCTTGACAACGGGGGAATCGAATATACCGATCAGGTAAGGCACACTGCCCTGGACTAGGAGCAATCATCTACAAAGGGACAGGAGAGTATACAGTTAGCCTGGACAATGACTAAGGGGGGGGGGTTAACCATAACTATGACCATTGTTTCTGGGTCTTTTAAAAGGTCTGTCTTTGCCAGGGCCTGCTCAATTGCCTTGCCACGTTGCCATCCCACAGCATAGGATGCTACACTGTGAGAAAGAGGAGCATGTGCTCACCTTTATCAATCCAACCACAGAAGAATGAAAACAGGAGAGAAGAAAGAAAAGAAGAGGGGACAACAGTGGAAAATTGGGAAGAAAAGAAGAACTGTCAGAAGAAAAAATATGCTGCTACACAGTATGCGTGTTATTCAAGTGAATGGGATGCCCCAGGAAAGTGGACCAAAATTTGGGAAGGTCAAAAACACATTTTTGGTCCACTTTAAGTCTGGAGTGAAAACTCAAATTACACCTTGCACCATCTTTCTTTTTATACTTTTTACCCCCTCCCCCACCACTATTGGACTGCATAAGCATCATTTATACACAAAATATTTTTTTGAATCAGCAGATTATTTAAACCATCAGTAATCACAAAGCTTATAACTTTGTTTTTTTAATGTAACATCTGCCTCCTTTATGTAATAGGATTCTTAAAAATGAATGGATGGCAAAGCCCCTGTCCAGGCTCACTATAGAGTGTCAGGTTGCAGGTAAGCACTTACATAATAGGATAGGTCTGTGCATGCACATCAACTTTGATCATTTTTTTATTCATTTTTCTGCAGATCAGACAGACTGACTAAAGCCCAAAATTATATTTGATCAATTCAGATTAAGACGGAAGTATGCTTAGCCTAGTCAAACACCTATTAAACACGCTATCTAGAGGCAAGCAGAACCAGTACAGTAACTCAATATACATAGTATTGTGGTTCATACAGTTGCAGAAAGACATACCGGTATGTCCATTAAGTTCAACCAGTGGTTGGTCATTTTTATTTATTTATTTTACTGATAACAGCTAATAGTAACTTATTTTTTTCTAAATATGCATCTAATCCTTTTTTTTTTTTAAATCTTTTATCTGTTGATGCTCTAATAAGCTTCTGTGGGAGGCTATTCCACATATTTTTAGTTGGAATAGTTAAGGTAAAAAATGATTGACATTCAGACACGGAGGTAAAGCTCTGCTCAGATTGAGGTATGTGTAAATATATATATAATCCCCCCAGAAGCCCTGTTTCACTCACCTTGTCCTGGAGCCCTTGCGGAATCTTGCGCTGCGGCGCATCCCGGCTCAGCTCTAGCCATGCGTGCACTCGTGCCCGGCCTTTTTGGATGGGAGGTGTGCAAGTGATGGTTAGGAGGTGAGCGGGGGATGCAGCTGGCATCGCACTTGACTCCCTTCGGCGCTGCTCAGCTGTCCAGGCTGCTTAGCCGTCAGCAGCGCCAAGTGAGCAAGTGCACTGATTGAACGGGACACTCAGCCAATCGGCACGCTCGTTCTCGTCCGAGTCTGCATCATGGGAGCTACAGGAAGGCGCGCGACCTAGGGCATTGCAATTCGGGATGCCCCCACCGAGAGAAACCACACCCTGAAAAGTGAAAAATCGGGTGTGTTGAAATAATCAAACTAAAAAAAAGGCTATACTTATTTGACTGGCCACTGCCTTGACCGCTCACAGCCACATAGTTCCACTTCTATAATTTATTCTCTGTTTTCCTGCTGTCAGAATTGGTTCTGACTGCATACTCCCTGGGTGGATTCAGTGCATGTCCATACTTCCAGTCATGGGGTAGAAGGCTCCCTCGTTGATGGTCAGCAAGGTTCAGTTCATCCACTGCCGTTAGAATGTAGCTGTTAGAATCAGAGCTGACAGCAGAAGAGTGACTGAAAGGGATCGAGGCAGCAGCAGGTCCAAGAAGTTAATGGGACTATCCAGCCGACAAATGAATACCGTATATACTCGTGTATAAGCCGAGTTTTTCAGCCCACTTTTTGGGCTGAAAAAAGCCGCCTCGGCTTATAGTCGAGTCAGAAGGACTCAGCTGTCTTTTTTTTTTTTTTTTTTAAGTACAAGTTCCTAGCGGGCTTCGCGCATGTCACCGTCCAGCGCGCGTGCCCGGCGATCACACACCCAGCCATCCTTGCTCCCTCCCTGTCTGCATTGTCCGCCCCCGGTCACAGTGTTATGCTGTGGCCGCGTCAGTGAATAGGAGAGCGGCTTGGCCAGCTCCGCCCTCCTGCCGTGACATCATCAGAGAAGAAGGTGCGCGGGGGCTGCCGGCCTGCTCAGTACACCGGCAACCTAGGAGCGCCTGGTAACAGGTAATGGAGGAGCGGGCAGGGATTCGGGGGGGAGGGTGGACTGTCACTTGGGGGGTTTAAAAAGAAAAATTAGATTATGTTGATGGGGGTTTGTACAGATTGTGTGTTTGTGTGTGCACATTGAATTTAAGATTAGAGGAGCAGGGCAGGGAGCAAGCTCACTAATTCAATGTTTTTTTTAAGTGGAACAAAACCATAAGAGGCCGGCCCTGGAATCTAAAAGATTACAGGGCTGGCTGCTAGCCTTCTGCTTGGGCATCCTGATTTGGGATGCCCTTGGGGAAGGCAAGCAGCCAGCCCTGGAATCTCAAAGATCCCCCAGGTCATCCATAATAATTTACCAGCAGCTGCTGCATTTCCCACCCCAGGCTTATACTCGAGTCAATAACTTTTCCAGTTTTTTTTGTGGTAAAATTAGGTGCCTCGGCTTATATTCGGGTCGACCTATACTCGAGTATATACGGTAAGTCTATACTCACCTTTTGTTTTTGGTGGCTCTGGTGTCTTTATACTTACAGATGGCACAGCAGTTTTGTCCTCTAGCACTGGCAGCCCTTAAACACCAGATCCATTTACTGCAATGTACAGTGTGCGCCAAGGCAGGATTTTGGCATACACCCCCCTACATTGTATTGAATGGCGTGGGCGTGTCACGGGTTAAAACCACACCATGTCTACCCCCCATGGAGGATGGAATCCTTTATTCTCCACCATCAGTATGTTTGAAGACACTGGAACTGCAGGGGACAAAGACGAGTATAAAATTTATTATTTTGTCGTCTATACATGGACAACACACAAACCCTTTAAAATAGATAAATTCCCAAAACAAAATGGTAAGTTTACTCAGACACTAAAGCCATCTTTCACACAATAACTATATATAGATATGAACTTCATCCAATTCATTTAGGAAATAACCATAAAAGCTGTACGCATTGGTTGCTAATGTATAAGATGAGGCTGGGGAAAAGTGAATACACTACACCAGTGGTTCTCAACCTTTCTAATGCCGTGACCCCGCAATACAGTCCCTCATGTTGCGGTGACCCCAAACCAAAAAATAATTTTGGTGGTTACTTCAAAACTGTAATTTTGCTACAGTTATGATTCGGAATGTAAATACCGGATATGCATTATGTATTCTCACTGCTACAAATCAAACATAATTTAAACAGTGATTAATCACAAAAACAATATTTAATTATTTGTTGAGAAATATTTATTACCAATTCCAATAAATAACATTTCACCATGGCATAGCATGTGTCGGAAACTGTCATTAATCCGCCTCTTATTGTAATTAATAGGAGGCTGCGGCGGATTGTGTGGTAACTCGAGATTCTCGGGAGCTCTCTTCCACAAAATCCGCCGCACTCACAATGAAATCAATAGGAGGCAGATTCAATGCCGGAAACCACTGATTTCAGCAGTTTCCTCATTCAGAATATGGGAAAATAATGGGAGATATGGGAGATAATTATACATTGGGGAACAGTGTGAACTACATCTTATAGTGGTCTCTTATAGTATAAGACCGATGTAGTTCACACTGTGTAAATGTTTGGTGCTTTGTGTAAGTGTAAGCTGCTTTGTGTACTGTGTAATGATTACACACATAGCACCTTACACTTACACAGTATTGTGTGTATGGTGTGTGTACTGTTTTTACATTATTAACCTTTTTTTACACCAGCAGGCTGTCTCGCAGGCTCTCTTGCCTCTCCGCCTCCTAGGCTTCTGTCCTCTGGCGCTTGCTGCGTCCGCCCAATGATGACGTCAGCAAGCGCCGGACACACGTAATGCACGGCTATGGACTGTGGAGCGTTCCTCCCACTTCCCCGCCCCTTAGGCCCAGGACGGATGATACAATCACGTCTGCGCATGCATTCAGTTTGGAACACGCATCCATAACGGTGTGCGTTCCAGCTGAATAGCGCTGCTGCAGACAGTAGCGTGACTTCTCAGCGGCTAAAGCAAACGGAAATATGTATTTTCTGATGGCTTTAGGCGACCCCTGTGTTTTGCCCGTTCGACCACCGCCGGGGTCCCGAGCCACAGGTTGGGAACCGCTGCACTACACAGAGGCACACCCAAAAAAGTCACAACAGTGCTTAAATCGGTAATACCACTTTCGATGGCATTTTTAGAAAATCATTTTTTATTATTGTGTGGCAAAATGACGTCTTCAATAGGCTAAGCTTATCTGTTATTTTATAATTTTCTATTTGTTTGCAACGCTTTGTTGCTATGGAAAACGGTTTTCTTTTCTAACAATGGATTTACCTTAGCTATGTTCACCAAAGCGGTGATTTCGAGTATATATCATAGACTTCCTCACTTTTGCTGGCTAATTATCTGATTTGCTAAGGCATGTGTGACTAGTTTAACCAATTCTGCTGAAATGCAACATCTTCTGTTGGGAAGGATCACAATCTTGTGTTCCAATAGCAAGGGTTAACAGCCAGGTTCTCAGCCTGAGAGGTCATAAGGCTGCTTAGACTTCCTAAGCCACTAAAGAGTTCACCTATTACATTGTAAGAATTGTGGGACTTGTAGTCCATTGTTTTTACTCAGGGCCATGAAAACCACTCCCACTGTAGCAAAACAGAGTCCCAGGAATATGAGAGACATGGAAACAGTGTGCAGATAAGTAAATCACAGGCACAATCCTAAACACAAATGTTTACGTTACATTCCAAAAGAGGAAGTCAATAAGGCAGACCACCAAAAACCAGACAAAAGGGAGTTTTCCTTTAAATGATGCCAGTGTAACATGCGCAATGCTCACATATAGGCAAATCCTCTAAGTATAAATGTCCAATGCAGCCCCTTCCTTTATGGAGAGATCCCAGCCCTGCTCCAAAAAAGCCTTTTGCATAATACAGGTGTATGTACCAACATCCTCCAAAATAATACAAAACACACACAATAGAAAAATTGTCAGGGCAGCAGAGACAAGAGGATTTATCCATAATACAAGCCAAACTGGCTGCTAGCACGTGGTTTTGTCTCTATGAATAGATTTACCTACAACACTAAAACAACAGCATGCTGCACCAGCAAATTCTCTATGTAAACAAACAGAAGACACACAACATTGTTCTATAGCTAGAATATTTAGAATAGGGTGAGGAAGACAAAGCTTTTCACATTCTTCTTTTAGGACTTAGAGGGGAAATAATAATAATGGCTGCTGTAAAGCTAGACAGGCGGTAGACGGTGGTGGGACAAGCAAGCTCAATGCTGTCACCACGTGGGATGTCTTTCAGCCAGTTCTCATACAGACAAATACGCTAGTATCTCCTAACAGCATAACTGAAGCAGGCAACGGAGCAGGAAAGGAAGCAACAGACACCTGCTGATAGCAGCAAGAACATAGCAAGCAGGCTTTTATTTTGTTATTTTCCACCAGCATCCAACGGCAGGATCTCTGGTGACACAGAGACTGGACGTTGCTGCTGATCCGAATCCTGAAAACAGCCTGGTTTTTCTGTGTCTCTGCTGGGGCTCTAAGCCACCGCCTCCTGCCACCAGCAAGCTTGATCTACTTACCCTGTCCTCACGCAGAACAGTGCAAGGAGATGCTTTGTATGTCAGCATGGCTGGGTTTGCAGAAAGCAGTAGGTTATGGCATCTTCCCTAGTGCAGACTTTGGGGGGGGGGGGGGGGGGTTAATTTTTTTTTGGACGGTCTGACAGCATACAAATTGAAGGAACGTTCGAATTGAACTACAAGAGTAAATTATAATGTCTTTAAACAATTTCACTGGCCCAAAAAAGGCATTAGGTGACATGCATTGTAGTTCTATTAAGACCCTTTAAACCAACACGGAATCTGTGACCCCAGAGCTGGCCAATTCCCTCTAGCTGGGGCATCCTGAACAAGAATTGCATTTGCAGCTAGTAACAAAGCAAAGACCCAAAAGACACAAGAGGCCCAATTACCATAAGGGTTATCTGCTGTCACCTGTATCAATTGCCAATGGTTGAATACATGAGTGACCAGGGAGATCTACTAGAAACTCCTAGATGTTCGAGTGATGCCACCAATCAGCTCCAATGCTCTCAGAGATGATAGGATACAATCTGGTCCTGGGATCACAATGCTTTACTAAAATTCACAGGGAGTCCGATTTATCATTCATATCATAATTCATCATTCATTCCATACAGTTCGCAGTGCTAGGTGCTCCAGTTTATAGTGGCGCTTTAGGTTAGGATGCCATAGAGCACAATGGGCAGAACTGTATTGAATGGTTTTGTGCTTTCAAATAATATTACACACAATTTTTTTTATACAGAACATTACATTGTGACTTGTCAACAATGGGAACGTAGGACCTTGATGTCACCAAATGTAATTTTTTTTTTTCTTGTAAAATGAGTTTCCATGGCTTCTATTGCTTTCCAATGTGTACTTTGGACAACAAAACACAGGTCACTGTAAAATGTGTCCCCTTTGTCCCCAGCAGTGATATCCTGTGAGTGTAATGATGAAACTCCGACCAGTGCCAACCTTTTCAGCATGACAAAAATAAATATGTTGCGCAGTGCCTAAAAAATGGCGGTACATAACGGCAGTCACTGGCGCTGGTACAATCGGCTGGCAGGTCCAAGAGGTGCTGACACAGGCCGGCCAATACCTAGTGCAACAATCAAAGTCAATTAGTTACCATCAGGCACTTTGACTTCCAGTGCCATCCTGTCCAAATAGCAGCGCCAAAAAAATTGACGCTATAGCAGCAAAATTATGCACTTTGAAAATAAGACCTTCAATACCAGGCTGTGGCAAGAAGAGACAACGGAGCCACAAGCTTACCTGTGTCCTAAGGGCACTGTGCACATCAGCAGAATACATAGAGAAGCAGAAAGATTGTTTGTGCAGTTAGTATTGTGCCCGATGGTACCAAAATACATTTTACATGGAGGGCATGGCATTTATAAGCGTGTGTTATAAATATAAAAGTGTCCGTGTTACAGTGTACCAGAGGGCACCTACTTAACAGCCACTGTATTCACTACTGTATACCTGTCCAGCCTGCGCCAATGGCAAATAACACGACGGAGATAAGGTATGGGAGCAGGGAGGTTTGGGGTTTGTCCTAAAAAAAATCCAAAATATCTTTGGTTTTAGCCTATCTTTTACCTAAAAATACCTTTTAAAACAGAACGTGTGCTTTTTCATTTCTTTTTTATTTTTAATTCTCAACCAGAACAATAAAAAGGTACACGAGCAATGTCCTAGAAAGACGATTTCTATCACAATGTGTGTGCTTGGATTAAAATGCAGAGCTGAATGATAAACAGTTGTCTTTTATTTTGCGTTCAGGTGACATGATAGATTGACAGCCTGCTCCGATTAGACATAGAAGTGGTAAGTTCAGAGCAGCCCAGTCTCAGACTTGCAGAGCTTGGGGGGGGCAACTGAGTTAGCAGAAAGTGACAGGGCTGAGCAGTTTGACCAAGGGAGGTGGAGCAGCATGTGTCTGCCCACAAAGCTTTCAAGTACAGTGCCGTATCCTGAGAAACACAAATTACGAGCCCTGTCCCATCATAAGTTTCAGCAGTTCACCTGTCATTTCCTGACACACAATTATAGTTGGAATCAAAGATATGATGGATGAGAGCTTGAAAGGTTTGCGAGTCCCCCCCCCTTCTACCTGTAAGTTTGTCGCTGCTGACTCTGCTCTTTTTTCAAAGTGGGAGTAAGAGTTTCAAATAAAGTATAAGTCAAATATTTGTCTATAGAAAACGTACCATGAGCAGGGATTTTCAAACGGCTCTGCCCTTCTGCAATGGGGAACACAAGCTCCCATCCCAACCATTCATATAAGCTGGGGCAGGAGCGTGCACACACTGCTGGGGATGCAGCCGCTTGTGTTCCTGTTGCAGAAGGGTAGAGCCGTTTGCTGAATGACACAGGTACGGCAAGTGGTTCTGATTGGACGTATGTGGAACGGGGAAAAGTAAGCTACTACAGGTGAACTGAGGGGGGGGGGGGGGGGTTCACACAGCAGGGTATTCCACGTTGGGATGCCCCTGGAACACAGAGCAAAATGCAGAATAGTCATAGTTCTCCACCTTGAATACAGGAAAAAGCAGCAAGGGAGGATGCTCTCGTGAAAAGTGCTCCTTGCTAGAATGGCTGACCCAGGGGTTGAGTAAGCAGAGTGCTTCTGCCTACAGATTTTAAAGCTACAGCATTATATCCCACTTGCTTTTGTGCCCGTCTGTCCCTTAAAGTGGACCTAAACCATGTATTTTTTTACTATCCCAGTTTTGGTCCTTGCACCTGGGACACTGATTTGGGATGCCCTGCTGTTTTAACCCCCAGGAGGCCCAGTGAACTCACCTTTCCCTGGTTCTACGGCACATGCACGGGCTATTGTCCAATCAGTACGCTTGGCTGTGCTTGTCAAAAACGGCTAAGGAGCAAGACTAGTTGAGGGGAGCCAAGCACGCCAGAGGCCGCATCTCTGCTACCCTCCATTCACTAGCTCCCTGCTAAAGGCTTAGCTGGCTATGTACACAGCTTGCACGTGTGCCGTTGGATCAGGGAGATGGTGAGTTTTACAGGGGACTCACGTGTTTTTCACAGTGCAGCATCCTGAATCCGGATGCTGCTTTTGGTCCACTTTAAGTTGCACTAGTGAACTTCGGCTTCTGCCGACAGCATCCATGATCTTTTTCTAGCTCTGGCGAATTGCGGGGCCCTTCCAATGGCCATAGCTGTGATGGCTCCTGCACTGTCTGTGTTCTGCACTTCATGGAATTCTCCATGTGTGATCCCTGTACAAACGGACACAGGTTCTGACAAGCACAAGCACTAGTACTGCCCCCCCAGCACAGTATTCGGGGCAGGGTAGTGATCTGGGGCTGTGTAGGGAGGGTAGGGCCAGGTGCCACACAGCTTACACACTATAACAGTGATGGGGGCAGGCTCTGTCTCAGGGCGTGCTGGATGGTGCTGATGCAGGGTAAATAGGATGATGCCTAGCTGACAGCATGGGATGGGCCCCAGTCATGGCACATGTGCCCCGCAGGGGTGTGCCCACTCCCCTGACACCAGGTGATTGGCTGCAGCAGCTCTTGTCGCCCTATAGCGCAGCCCTGGTGCAGCAGGGAAAGTTGGGCGCACGTGGAGCAGCAGCGGGCTGTCAGTACAGCGCAGGGAAGTTGGTGGCCCTCGGGAGGTTGGAAGCGGGTCACTTACCTGTCTTGAAGTCCATGGCCTGGCCCTTGGGGAGCTTCATCTCCTCCTGCAGCAGCATAAAGAGGATCCCGAACGAGTTCTGGATGGCGAAGATGGAGCCGTTGCACCAGGTGGCAGCCAGCACCACCACCCAGCCGAAGCCGCCCTCGGGCACCCGGCCCCGCACCTCTTCTTCTTCCTCCTGGTCACGCTTGTCCTGTCCCGGCACCTCAGCGGCCACCGGCGCCCCTTCCGGGCTTCCCCCGAGCAGGCTGTCCCGCATCCCCTGCTCTTCCCCCGGCGGCAGGTTCTCGTCCTCCTCCGTGTCTTCTTCCATCGCTCGGCGCTCGGCTCTTTCTCTCCCTCCCCTTCCCTCCTCTGCTCCCTCCCCGCTCTCCTCCCTCAGTGCCGCCCCCCGGCTCTACCCCGCTCTACCTGCCCCGGGGCCGCCTTCACCTCATGGCTGGCCGCTGGGGGGCGCCTGGGTCCGCTTCTCACGCACTGGGGCAACTCGCCCTCTCTGTCACCTCCTCACCTCACCCCACACACGGGGCGACACCCGGAAGCACAGCGACAGACACCGTCACCCCCAGAGCGGGAGAGAGCAGTCACAACAATGCGCCACGTGCTGACACCCCGCCCCCTCCTCCTCCTCCTCCTCACCGCACTGCTATGGACACAGTGATACTCCGTGTGTGTGTGTGTCCCTCATTTAGAGGGACTGTCCCTCTTTTGAGTCCATGTGCCCCTGTCCCTTGTTGTTCCTCTTTGAGGTGTAACATGCAAATCTGCATCAATAAATTATCTATTTGTCTATTCAAAGTGTTTATATTGTTTTAGATATTACACCCGATCCATTCCTCAATTAGGGGGCGTGGCCTAATTTAACAAATGTCCCGCTTTCCCACCCTGAAAAGTTGGTATATATATATATATATATATATATACCTCCTAACTGTCCCTAATTTGGAGGGACTGTCCTTTTGAATCCATGTGCCCCTGTACCTTGTTGTTCTCTGTCCTACTTTAAACCGGTCCATCACTTCACATTAAAAATCATCCTACCTGTATCTACTCCATGTTATGAGCCTTTAAACATCCAAGATGGCGGCTCATGGAATATCAGGCAGCCTGCAAACAGGAAGTGCCTTCTGACTGTGCCACTTTGCATTCTGGGATTGCTGACCTTTTCCTGACCCCAGCTCTTCTCTTTCTGAGCAAAGCACAGCTATAACCCCGCCCCCCTTTACCTCACTCTCTTCTCCTCAGTAGGTGTGATGCCTCTGAGTCAAGATGGCGGCGCCCGTATTCTAAAGTCCTGAACAGAGTTGCAGCCCAGTGGGGGAAAGAATAATAAGTGACTAAAAACTTAAAATATTTTAATTTAAATGCTGGGGAATCGTTTTATAAGGGTTTGGGCTTTTCAACAAATCATGGTGAAGGTCTGGTTTAAAGTGGACCAACACCCAGGATTTTGACTATCCTGGGTTTTGGTCCACTTCAGGGGGGCAGCCCGATTAGGGGTGCCCCGCTGTGTAAAACCCCCCAGAAACCCCCCAAAACTCACCTCACCACGATCCCACGTAGCCACGGACAAGCGGGTGACAGCTGCGGACAAGACAGCGCGTCCGCCGCCGCCTCCCGCGCGCCCCTTTGACAGTGCCCGCGCCGGCCATTCACAAACGGCCGGCGCGCGTGCACGCCTAGAGGGGCGCGCGGGAGGCGGCGGCGGCTGCTGCCGCCGCCGATCAGGTGAGTTTTTTTGGGGGGGGTCCCTCACCGCGGGACATCCCGATCTCGGATGTCCCGCGGTGAGGGAGGTGATCGGCCCGGGAGATCACCCCTGGGTGTTGGTCCACTTGTTTTAAGTGAACCAAGACCCAGGATTTTAACTATCCTGGGTTTTGGTTCTTGTCCCTGGGGCTGCCTGATTGGAGGTGCCCCTCTGTGTGAAACCCCCCAGGTCGCTGAATCCAACTCACCTCTTCCAAGTCCTACAGCGCATTCACCGCCGCTCATCCAATCCGTGCGCTCGGATTCGCTGATGTCACGTTGTCTAAGGTGAGTGGCTCAGAGCACGCCGACAGCCGCATACCTGCTACCCTCTAACAGGGAGCGTGCCTGAGCTGGCCATTCACAAATGCCTGGCATGCGCCCTCCTAGAGGTATAGCGGGGATGCGACCGCAGCTAGTTCATGCGCCATTGGACTGGGAAAGAAGGTAAGTGTATGGGCGACCTGGGGGGTTTCACACAGAGAGGCATCCTGATTTTGGATGCCCTGGGGGGAGGGAATCGATGGACCCGGGAACCATCGCCCTGGGGTTTTTGTCCACTTTAACATGCAGATCTGCATCAATGAATGATGCATTTACCTATTCAAAGTGTTTATAGTGTTGTAATTGTTACGTCCTATCCATCCCTCAATGAGGGGGTGTGGCTTAACTTAACAATTGTCCCTCTTTCCCACCCTGAAAAGTTGGAAGGTATGAACACACCTACTGTTGCATAAGCCACCTGCACTTACCTGGGAGCCACCCTATTTATATTTTTCCCTTGCTTACCCAGAACAGGTCACCATGTATAATGTCATACTGGCAATAAAACAATGAGGTGAGGCAATTACTAATTACTAAAGTGTACCTAGAGCATACCTCCCATAGAGGTTAGGCTTTCTGGCACCCAGGGGAGTTTGGGGTAAAACTAATCACCTCAGCCCACTATAACCGCACAATAGAAACATGTGCACATGCTCCTTGCAGTGCACCAGGCACTGCAAGGAGCATTGCCCTGTGTTTACATGGCAATCCAGGGGATCTCATAGAGCCAGGCATCCCAAATAGGGACCCCCCATTGAGGGGGACAAAACCTAGCATGGTGAAAATCTCGGCGGTGTTCTTCTTTACTACATATACACACACTACTCACTGCACACACAGACATGATAACATATAGACATGCCATAAAAACCTGCTTCCTATTTCACATTCAGAGCAGATCAGAGTAGCTGCTCACACGCTGATGTTGCTGGCCGGGTCTGAGCTTCCATTTCTTGTGCTGCACAAAGGAAGGTTCAGGAGGAGGAGCTCTGCCTCAGGGATTCTTCTCACACAGCCAGAGCTGCTGATACACTGAGCCTGGGAGGGGGGGCTGTGGGGAACCTGCTATCCATCCACACACAGCATAGCCATCAGGAAACTTTCTCTTGCCCCCTTCACCAAACGCCATGTGAGTAGAACAGCTCCTTCCAGAGAGGTGGCTTAGCAGCCCCCATCACTCCCCCCAACCATCTGACCTGCAACACCAAAAATCTCCCACGCCTGGCTTCTCTTGGCCTTCTGCTGCTGGGACTGCACCTACAATTAACCCCCAAGCTACTAATAATTAAGAGTGGCCACAGTACAACTGTGAGTGGAAACTTGGCTCTGGGACCCCAACTTAGCTCCCCACCTCTTCCTATCCCTTCACTGAGGAAGCGGTATAAGGCTTTATCCCCCTAGAAGTTTCACCTCAGCTGCCCCTGCTTGATCCCTCTGAGGGCTTACCCCAGCACTGTCACCTGTGCTCAGGCAACATTTTGGCACCCCCCTGACCTGCTGCACACGGGCATTTGCCCCATGACCTTCCCTAGCTACGCCCCTGTCTCCCAAGAGTCCATGTCCAGGTGTAACATGCAGATCTGCATTAATAAATAATTTGCCTATTCAAATTGCTTATATTGTTGTAACTGTTACATCCTATCTCCTATCCATCCCTGAATGAGGGGGCGTGGCGTAAAAATTGTCCCTCTTTCCCACCCTGAAAAGCTCTGTCTGGATGAGAGCCCGAACATGCACAGAGAGGTGGATTTTACAGGGTGAACTGGTTTCACACAGTGGGGAATCCCCATTTGAGATGCCCTGGGGGCATGGAACAAAACCTTGTTCCTTTTAGGACTCATTACCAGGTATGAATAGTTACACTGATGCACTGTTGGAGCTTGGATCGTGGTGAGTAAACAGGCAATTCTGAGGGTATCACGCAAGCCAAATTGCCATGCTCCTATAAAGTTGACCAAGGTGAGTGAAAACCCTGGGTTCCGGTCTGCTTTACCGTCTGATAACCCCCCCCCCCCCCTCCCCGGTGAAACCAGGCTCTGGTGATCCCATGGCCCATGCACAGGCTCTTCTCCAAATGGAATGGATTACCAGATGATGCCAGCCAATCAGCATAGATTGTGTTATCCTGAAATCTATTCTGAATAAATGGAGTGCCAGGTGCTTCCCTCCAGCTGCTCACTGGCAATTCAGAAATCCCTGGCACGAGTATATGCATCAGCCAGTGATGCTCGCACGGCCTGTGTATGCACAATGGAAATGCTAGATCAATAAGTACCAGGGACTTTCACAGAGTGGGGAGTAACAAAATGCCCCAGAGACAGGGAATCACCTGGTCTTTTAGACTCCAGGCCTGAAGAGTTTTGATCCATAGACAACCATCAGAGACAGGTGAGAGGAGGCACTAAACTCGATTTGAATTCTAAAAGGACTGATCATAATCCACCACCAATGGGAGCCGAGCACTGTTAGGTGGGAGGAGGGGAGGTGCTTGGCAATTGTTAGCTGCAATCCACTACCTAGCAGACTGGGATTGCAGAAGGATTTAGCTAACAATAGGCTCGATTCAGAGAGACAAAAAAAAACTTCCGTTTTAGTGCCGATCTGTTTTTTTGTGTGAAATGTTTCCGTTCTCGTATGAGTGTGCGAGCGATTCTATGCATGTATTGAAAACCTTCTGTAAAGTTTCCGTCCATTCGTACGGCAGATTACGAATACGAGGATGTCATTTTCCATCCAGACTTTTCCGTTTCATTTTCACATGTTACAACGTAGGCTTTCGTTTTTGCCCTTTTCCCATCGTATATTCCAACGAATCCTTTACGTTTCCCGTTCGATTCTGTTTCCCTTTTTCAATAAATATTCGTCCAGACGGAAATCCTTACGATCTAGCGCCTGCGCACTACAAACTTAACTCATTAAAGTGCTCGCCTACATATTTGCCACCCTCACTTCTACTACAATGTTTAGCTAAATCACTTAGCACTATCCTCCATCTTCCCTTTTGGACCCTTAAAGCTCACCCAAACCACTTCTCGGTCATGTGAATATTCATCTTTAAATATTTCTGGGCCCATTAGTTTTGTGTTAATGTATTTTGTAAATGAAATGACACTGTAACATTTTTTTTTGTTTGATTCCATCATAAAATATAAAATCATCATAAAAACTATAAAAAACAAAATACATAGCAATGGCAGACCACAGAACATTATTCTTCATCTGTGGTCCCCAATGAGTTGCACAGCTCCTGCATCTCGGCCACCAACTGAAGGACCCTGACACTCAGTTGTGCCACTCTGGCACGTGTGGTCCCTGTTAAAAAACTTAAATTAAATTATTGGTATAACCTTGTTGGGGTCATACTGCAGTGCCCCCCTCCCCCGTATGGTCCAAACACCTAAATCTGGACTTCAAAAGCCAGAGGGCCCTCGCCAGCACGGGCCGGGTTTTGCATATAGATTATATACATCGATTATAGAACCCCTTGCCCGCATTCTGCAAGCAAAGAACGGGCATCAGGAGCAAGGGCAGGAGTGGATATCCAGAATCCCCTGAAAGAATTTAAAAATAACAACATAAAATGCACATTCTAAGCTACAATATTGTTTAACATGTCATCAAGGGTTAAAAACAGCAATAGGTTAAGTCATGAGTCATCAACTATATTCACTGTCATACAGTGAAAATGGATTGATGGAATGTGAGCAAACTTACCCATGAGCCATCCACCAGATAATTCTCCTGACTCAAACTGACTAAATAAGCCGGAGCTCTGCAATATATAAGCATCATGGGACGACCCTGGATGCCCTGCAAGAACACTGAGGAATCGCATAGCTGGACCAAACACTGCTTGTATGTTGTGCGAGTGGCACATCTTGCGGTTCCTGCAACCAAATATAAAATAATTACACAAAGCAAAGGTAACCAACTAAAACAATAACTCCTACAACAAATTAAGATTCAAGTTCAACAATCCAAATATAATTCACAAAGGACATAAGTCTAAAAAAAATATAGCAATTATATGGATGTGTGGAAAAATAAAGGTTTACATGCTAAGGACTAATTAAGGTCAGCATTAAAATGTATCTATAAGGCATACATGAAATGTATTGATTCAGATATGCATTGCTATGCAATTTATGGCCTCGGCCATGCTGATACATGCAATGCCTTGGTGCTAAACGCGCGCAGACTCCTCCACATAGCCGCAAAACATGTTCAACAATAGCAATCCGAGCCCTCAAAGGTCCCGTAAGTGGATCGGAAATGAAACGGATTTATAGGGTGGTGATCCGTCAGAAATCAGCTCTCTGAATCAGACGCAAGCCCATCCCAACAACGGAAGTTATCTGAACGAACGAAAAATTTCCGATTTTGTTTGGAAAATGATCCGAACTAACGGAAATGTTCCGATTTGCTTCCGTTCATCGAAAGCGCATATACACATTTTCCCGAACGTTCGTACGAATGAAAAATGGACGAAAAAAAGCAAAAAAAAGACTAAAACCCACCCAAACTTTCACAGACATGTCCGGACGAATGTGTCTTTGAATCGAGGCTAATGTACTGCCAATCCAATCAGGAGCATGCTGTGCTTATGTCCTGGTCTGATCACTTAGGTGCCTGTCATTTCCTCAACATCCGTCACAACTTTGTGTATGAGAAAATGACAGGCACACAACTAATCCTATGATGGGACGTGGCTTTTGTGTCACAGCACCGTACTAAAAAGCTTTGTGAGCAGACACATGCTACCTCTCCCCCTGTCAGGCTGCTCAGCCCTGTTAGTTTTTGCTGACATGCATAACTTTCTGCTGACCCACACTTTTTTTTTAACTTTCAAGTAGGGAAAAAGTACCGGTACATAGTGGATTTGAACTTTTGCAATAAAGTATATTAGCCAAATCTTTTTTTTTCTGTAGATTATTATATAATTTCATTTTACTATACAGATAAGATATATGGTGGTCATATAAAGGCCCCTGTAACAATCCATTTTGTAGTCTTGCCTTTGTTATACACTCAAGGGTGACATCAGCACCAAATAAAAGGTTCCTGTGCCAGTGACACACATGGGTAAACTCCCTATAAAGCCATTGGACTCTCTGAGCAATAGATCTGGCAGGAGCTGGGTTTCCATGATGTTTTTAGGTTTGTCGTGAGTACTATTCCTGATTGCAGATATTTAAAGAAGGCCTCTTCACGGAAATGATCCGACCCCAGAGCGGCACTGTGTTCCTGCCTAGAACTACAACTTGCCCCTAGACTCAAACCCATTAACCGGACCCAGAATCGCAATATGGAGGTGTCCTTGTCTCCCAGACAGACAGTCTACCCAGGGTTATGATATAATATCATATAGATATGCGGTCTTCTCTTGGAGGTGAGATATAATAGAATTGATTCTGTTGGTGTCATGCTTGACACCCCCCCCCACCCCCTGCCATGACAACTGCACACTAAATAAAGCTTCCTATGTAGAGTGTAATAGTTGCATCCGCTCTCTGTGCCTTCCACTTGTCATAGTCATGTTAGTAAATTGTTAATAGATTATTTCGCTGGCTCACCAGGCTAAAAGAAATGAAAACGCTAATGCTGGGCGATTAGTCGTGCCTGGCACAATGCTTGTATGTATCCAGCTTTTATTTTTAACCATGATGAGTGCTATAAACAGTCAACATGACACAATTAACAGGGTTTGCGAAAGGAAAGGAGGATGTGCAATTAAGATAATTATGACACAGCAAAGCTAATACGCCAATATGCCAAACAGGATTATAATTGCATTAGAGATACACAATTAAATAAGGATGTTTGGGATGTAACTGACCCAGATAAAGACAAAATGCATGGAGCGTCTAACTTGTTTATTTAAAAGCACTGTTTAGGCAACAGCAATAACAAGGCAGGAAGCAGCTCATCTGATGCCTGTCTTATGCACCTCTCCCTCATTTCCAGCAGTGTGGGAAAAGAAGCGTAGCCACTTCCAACGGTGAGGTACCCCCCTTTGTCTGGTGAGAGTGGTATTTTTGATGTATTGGTATTAGTCTGTTTCTATTTGCACAGCAGCTCCAGCCTTAGTGTTGGTTTATCAGTTGTATGTGGCACTGATAACTATTCATTGTTCAGCTTAGCACTTTTACTGTGGTTTAGATCCGCAGCACAAGTACTTTATATATGTGTGTTGGGGGCTCTTTAATTTATTAATTGCACTAGCACTTTATTTTTCTTAAAAGTTTTTTGATTGGTGATCCACTTGGTATATTGTATTGTATACTAGCTGTTGTGATAATTACCCCCCTAGGGAGGCCCAGTTTGTTTGGTGAACACAAGTAAGCATAGAACGCCACATTCGTCATGTCGCTGGCTCTGACCACATCAAAGCATGCACATGGCTCATGAAGCTGGACCATGAAATGCCCTTCCCAGTTCAACCACACCCAGAAATTGAAGAAAAGGAAGTGGCTTTGCTTAGAATACATAAGGCATTTATATATATTCAGAGACTTTGAATTGCTTTGAAATGGCTCATTCTACTCTGTTGGAGATATGTGTGTGCGTGACAGAAACATCAAAAGGTTGGATGACTAGACCGGACCATTGCTATGGCCCTGGCAGACTACTCGACTGCTCAGCATCAGGACCAGTAACATTCACATCAACAAATGAGAGCATCAGATACCCAACCCCACAGTGGTCTCGCCATACAACACTGCCCACAGCACTTTGGCTGCCTGCATGACACTAAGAGAGGAATCATGCAACGCATAACAGCTCCCAGCAATGTTAGTCTCTGCCTGGAAGAGCATAGGCCAGGTCATTTAGTGATTGATGAACACCTCACATTTAATATGCTTCTTTATGCAGAGTTAGAAAGGGTATATAAACTGAATTTGGGGATCAGTGTTCAGTAAGGAGCAAAAGGGAAAGAAACAGGACCGGATGGTCACGTGGGTCATAGTCGCATCCTCTGCGTTGGCCCCTGCCACGGCCTGCCCATGTGACCGTCCGGTGTCCAATGATGGTCAGGTTTAAAGCGGACAAATACCTACAGGTCCTGTGAAATAAATTTGGGCAAAGCATCTGTCCATACTACCAATTTGGGGTGTAGAACTAGAAATGGATATTTTCACCTACTGAACTGTCCTAGAACACAGATATATTGTGAAGGTCAGTGTCAGACTGGGGTTTCTTGGGCGATTAGTAGAACTGACTCTCAGGGCTCACCCTGTGGTTTGAAATGCCCTGCTACACATCCCCTGTCCAGGAAGCCAGAGACCAGGCAGCCTATACCTGCCACTTCCACATTTAGTCGGATTCAGCTGCCCCACTTGACCACCAGCAGCCGATGGGGATTGCCTGACAGGATTGCGCATCAGTGGAGGAGGCCCCAGGATGGGAGCCCCTTGTGCCCAGTTCTTACATTAGCTCTACCTTGGATTGTCTGCTCATGTTTAGGGGGGTCAGCCTCACACAAATAATAGCATGCAGTGCCTCCCACAACTGCACAGTAGCATCCCTTTGTCTTTAAACCGGACCTTCACCATGATTTATTGAAAAGCCCAAACCCTTATAAAACGATTCCCAAGCATCTAAAATTGATATATTTTAAGTTTTTAGTCACTTACTTATTATTCTTTCCCCCACTGGGCTGCAACTCTGTTCAGGACTTTAGGACACGGGTGCCGCCATCTTGACTCAGAAGCATCACACTTACTGAGGAGAGTGGGATAAAGTACAGGGGGGCGGGTTATAGCTGTGCTTTGCTCAGACAGAGCAGAGCTGTGGTCAGGAAAAGGTCAGCAATCCCAGAATGCAGAGCAGCACAGGCAGAAGGCACTTCCTGTTTGCAGGCTGCCTGATGTCCCATGAGCCGCCATCTTGGATGTTTAAAGGCTCATAACATACAGATGCAGGTAGGATGATTTTTAATGTGAGCAATCTGTATGTACAGGGTGTGAGAAACATATAAGATAGACTCTTATTCATAGTGAAGGACCGCTTTAAGACCATTCAGTATTGGGGGATACCATGCAAGCAGTTTCTGCACCCCCAAATGCACTGGAGGGGGTGCAGGTAACTAGATGTTTCATTTTGACTGAATGACTGCAATGATGACACCATAGTCTTCCCCATTTTAAGCTTTGCTGTACCGCCTAGCTCAGCGTCCTGCCCATGTCAGTGCACAGCAGCAACACATTACGGTATTTAAATCCATGCTTTGTCTTTTTTGGGGGAAAATAAATGTGGCTTGTGTTTTTCTGTAACCCTTGGAGCCTAAAGCTGCCCCCAGGCACCAGCATCAGCCATTCTTTTTCCGGAGCAGTCAGGATGCTGATTGTAGAGTGGAGGTACACGTGCTCTCCTTGCCGTCTCCCTCCATTCATTGTGTCTGGCAGGACCGTACGCACTACATGATCATACCACAATGCTGCTGTACTTCCAGCACTCATCCAGCCATTTAGATTAATTATTCCATCTGAACTGATCTATAAATAAAGTGTACACTGAGACAGATCAGAGGCAGACACCATGGGGGGGGGGGGGGGAGCAGGCAGCAGAACAGCAGTGACACAGCAATGACTGCCACTGTCTCATCGCAGTCAACAACAATGTCTGAGCATGCATGCAGCAATGCCAGGCTGGGCTATTATCTTGGTTCTCCCGTCATGGCACCCCACATTCAGTGTTTGTAATGAGGTGCCAGTCAGCCCCCCAATTCCCATGTGGCCATTGTAGCTGTAGTTCTGCAGCGCTGGATAACCCAGCATGAACCCAGTCTGAGCACATTCGCACAATATTAGTCATACATCACTGCTGCAGCTGGAACACAATGTTCATCTGCCTGCAAGTGTTTGAAAATGGACAATATATAGTTTTTTTCCATCTTTTGTTTATTTTCACACAAGTACATCTTATGTCTGTTAATGGAATGGCAGCCATTTATGCATGTCTCATTGCTTCTTTCTGTAGTTTATATTGAACTTGCTGTAGTGAGGTAATTTCATGTACTTTTCTCTAAGCCCACCAGACAGATTAGTGAGTCACACTGGTCACAGACATTTCGAGCAGACTTATACGTAAAATGAAGTCTGCCCTTAAAGCGGTCCTTCACTCTGAATTTCCCCCACACTGTACATACAGATTACTCACATTAAAAATCATCCTACCTGCATCTACTGCATGTTATGAGCCTTTAAACATGCAAGATGGCGGCTCATGGAACATCAGGCAGCCTGCAAACAGGAAGTGCCTTCTGACTGTGCTGCTCTGCATTCTGGGATTGCTGACCTTTTCCTGACCCCAGCTCTGCTTTGTCTGAGCAAAGCACAGCTATAACCTGTCCCCTGTACTTCATCCCACTCTCCTCTCCTCAGTAAGTGTGATGCTTCTGAGTCAAGATGGCGGCGCCCATGTCCTAAAGTCCTTAACAGAGTTGCAGCCCAGTGGGGGAAAGAATATTAAATAAGTGACTAATAACCTAAAATATATTATTTGTAGATGCTGGGGAATCGTTTTTTAAGGGTTTGGGCTTTTCAATAAATCATGGTGAAGGTCTGGTTTAATGCGCAGCTAGCACAGGTGCCCTGCCAGCAGCCTTCCTACCCCCCCCAGGGTCTTACCTCTCCAAATGCTGTTGGTTGACAATATCCTCTATTGCCCCAGGCCATCGCACCCTTTATAGGATGTGTTGTCCAGCCAAAACCATATAAGATATAAAAATAAGCATTTAGAAAATATAAGGGTTCAGAAAGTCCCAAAAAAGTCATGTATCTTTCTTTAAATCTACTAAGTGTGCATCTCCATTGCGCTTAACAGAGCAGAGCATATAGCACCACATTCACCTGGATGAAAGATAGGGTATTCCTTACTTATAACCTCCATATCCTTATATCCTTACTTATATCCTTATATCCTCCAGATCACTGTTCTGTACTGAGGTACACATGGCAGAGTTCTGAGGCAAACCTTTAGTGGGTGTCTGCAGGGCCGGATTATGTGGGGGCTCAATGGGTGCGTGTCCTGGGGCCTCCACCACTTTCCCTTTAAAGGGCACCTCCACCAACCTTTGGTGGTCTAGTCCAGGAGGCTTTTCAGTCTTTGATCTGACGGGCTGCGGAGCCAGCAACAAAGCTGTCAGTGGCACTGGGGGCCCCGGTGGCTGGGCAAGCCTTTTCTTGTTTTTGCAAACCTGCTGGGAGATTACACTACCCCCCGCCCAGAAAGGCAAAGCAGGAATTCCCGAGCAGCACGCACCCGCACAAGGGCCTCAATCTAAGTCACCAATCAGTTACTTGGCTGGATTATTATTTTAAAGGAAGAAAAATACCGTGTCTGGGGCTTCCAGCAGATTTTGTGCCCAGGGGCCTCCAGCACACTTAATTCAGCCCTGAGTGTCTGACTGGTCTATTATATTATTTTTCAAGTGAAACCTAAGGCCCATGGCCTACTTGGTATTATTTATAATTAATCACCCGTATCTGCAACTTCTTGTCAATAGGTAAAACTTGGCATAAAAAGTTAGAGAACCATTGCTCCAGATCATCCCCTCACCAAATAGGGTCTCACGGAGGACTGGCGGGCAGACCCAATAGCAAGAAATATATCACAGTTCTGGGTGGAACCAGGAAGCCCTGGGGAACTGAGAACTATTCTAATGACCCCAAAACTCGATTTAAGGGTGGACCTATAATGAGACCACGTAATGCAGCCGCCTCAGGTGGCATTGGCGGGGAATCACTGGATCTGTTTTTCCACTATTTCACCTCATTAGCGGTTCATAGGGGATTGGGGGGTGCAGCAGTGTCTTGTTTTTACGGTTAATTATTGGTAGCTCAGCGTCTCTTTACTCTCCACAGCAGATTAGCACTGCTCCCATAATCAGAAATGCCAAGTCACCCTGTTTTCCAGGGAGTCCCTTGGTTTTGACCCCCCCATTTGATCATCCTGTAAAACTACAAATTTTGTTCTCCTGCTTGCTCATTGCGGCTGACTGCAATCTCTAACCCATGCATATTGGCTAGCAGATGCCACTAAATGTTTGGTTGGCCATCTGACGCTCCTCTGTTGGCTGCCTCTGACTTCTAAGCTTTCTTCTGGTTGACTAGATATGTGGATAGGGGATATGGCTTCTTTACTGCTGCTGCATTCGTCTAGTGACCCTCTGTTAGCGCGGGGGGGGGGGGGGAGTTTGCTCCAGAAGTGTAGCCGAGTGAGTGCTGCTGGGAAAAAGAGACAGCATGGCTGAGGTGTGGGGAATTTAGGCTTTATACAGAATGGTAAACCTTGCTTAGTTATTGTTTGGTCCAAAGGTAGGTGTGGTCTATGGAGATGTCTTCCAAAACTTGGACAATTATTTGGAAAACCTGTTACAATTTGCTTAAAGCAGACCAAAAGGGAGGGAGTGAAGGGGCACAACTGGAAGCATATACGCCCTCATTTCCATGTTCTGCTGGGTTTTCTTTGTCTCAGTCCTGAGCGTCCTTATTGAATTTAGTGGGCACTTCCATACACAAGGAACTGTTGTGTTTGACGGCACCAATTAAAAACAATGAGCTTGCTTATTTTTTTTAAATTTAATTTAGTGTAATAGTGAAGAGTACGGCCAGAATTACTATGCAAGCATTATGAATTTAAAATATATGCCTGCTGCCATGGTGGTGATAAATATCTGGCCCTGTGAATAAGCCACACCCCCCGCCATGCCCATCACTCTGTAAACTGGTCTCCAAGATTGGCATATCTGCATCATAGGAAGGAGATATTCAGCTAGGTTCACCCCTAGAGACCATGCATCTTGCTGGATACCTCTTCAGTTGATATGTGGAAAGTAACCACAAGTGATGGCAGGGGTGTAACTACGGGAGTGCATGTTGGAGATATTGTGCTTGTCTCTGTACGTGATCAGCATCTATAGTGCTAGGTTAATGCAATGTACATTTATGGCAGTGGATGGTGCTGTTACATATAGCTATGTGTAGTCTCTGTTGTACATTCTTTGCTGCATGTTGTGTTTCCTGTACATTGAGGTGATCTCTATGACTTATTGTCTGGCAGAGGTAATGTGGGAAAAACTTTATATATTTATTTTTTGGATGGAAATTGACTTTAGGATTTATTATATAAAGGTAGAGGTAAGAGTACTTATTTTCCCCAACATTAAAAAAAATGCCTGTTCCAGCGTCGCCGATGTCCTCATCCTCTGGTCGACCGCAGTGTCTTCAGAGGGCTCACATCCTCCGCCTTGTGCTGGGCTCCTGACAACCCGCTACCTGCCGCGGGGGGGGGGGGGCTATTTATACTGGTGAGTGATTTGATGTCAGCTCATTATGCCGCTATTAAAGGCCCTCCCTGCAGCAGGGAGGGAGATGTCAGAAGCTGGAGAGATCTGTGGAAGCCGGCCTTCCTCTGATCTCTCCAGCTGTCAGAAGCAGCAGCAAACGATGCAGGACACCAGCCCTGGAGGGTTAAACCCTTAAAAATTGAAAATAAAACCCATAGGGTCCCTCCTGTTTTCCAGCAGGGGGTAACCCCATACCTCTCTATGCAAGCAAAACTAGCCCCCGGACCAGCTATGGGGGATGGTAGTCCAGGTGGCAGAGGTCACCTGGGCTTTGGGTAAGCCGCTAATGGGACAGGTTATGGCAAGTCATCCGCTTGCTGACAAGTGACTTGCTGGCCCCTCCTTTCTTGTGAACTGGTATAGTGGTGTCATGGACACCTTACCAGTTCACAAAGGTTTAAAAGAAAAAAAAACATGCACACACGTACATAAAAAGTATTATTTCACCCCTCCTTACTGCGATCAATTGCTGGTGCCCTGCACCTGGCTTCTGCAGATCTCGCGGCTTCTGACATCTTGCTTCCCGCTGCAGGGAGGGGCTTTTTAAACTGGCACGGTGAGTTGATGTCGTTTTTTCAAAGAGACAAAGACATTGATCACAGATTATGAAATAACTTCCTACTATAGGGACAAAAGCATGGGGCAATAAGCTTGCCACATAAGTTGATGAGCTTCCACATTTATGTGAATTACAACCTAGTATTTCAACACCTCTGTCTACCAAAAACAACGTTATTGATACTGTTCACCTGTAGAGGGCATCTTAACTGGCCAGTATTTACTGAAGTTTAGTGAGATGGTACGAGCAATATATCCAATGAACTAGATGCATTCTCCTCGCATTAGGACAGGGACGTCGCTAGGGAGGCACAGGCGGGGCATGTGCTCCGGGTGCAGCAGATCAGGGGGTTGTCAAAAAGGGGCATGAGCACAGGTGGGGGCACCATTTTGCTCCTGATTCCAGAAAGCCTAGCTACAGTTCTGAATTAGGAAATAACTATCCCTTATGCTGTATTCACATCACCAAGGGACACCAGATTTTCTTCTTATTTTTGGTCCAGGGAGAGAGCACCTGCTCAGCTCAAGCACTTCCAGATTGCTTTTTTTGGGTGGCAAGTGAGGTTTATTCTTTGGAGAACTGTGTTTTTATCCCAGGGAGGGAAGGGGTGCCATCTGTTCATCTCTGCCAGAATTATTCTGGGGGGCACCATCTGCAATCTTGCACATGGCACCTTTCAATGTAAGGTCAATCCTGGGTATTCATTAGAGAGTGTGAAACATTCTCCAAAGTGCTTTCACCTTCTGTAGCGCTGTACAAAGTAGTGATTGCAGACAGAGTAGAACATACAGTACATACACTGTTAACACGTGCAGTGTTACAGAGTTCACAATAAATATTCTGAATACAAGATACAATAAATTGGACTGAAGCTCTCCCACACGATGTGGAGGAGGTCCTGCCATGTTTTAATGAATTAGAATCTCAGCTGAGAAAGTATTATGGAACATTTTATGTCTTCAGTATGTCTTCCAATTGCTATGCACTGATTAGCTGAAATCAATTTTCCTTTTCCTTTCATTGAGGAAGTAAGCAGGATATATTAGCAAGTGATATTCATCTCTGCTCTAGTAACATGGAATCATTGCGGTCAGGGTGACATCTTTCCACTTGTCTGCTAACTATGTTGTTTGCTAATGTCCAACTGGGTGGAAGCCATCTTCCAGGAGAAAAAATAGCAAGATAGTATAAAGAAGTTTATACTGTTTAAATAAGTCCAATATGTCAAATCTCACAAACCACTTGGGCATCCTGATTTGGAATGCCCATTAAAGCGGACCCCACAAAACATCTATTTTGCTTTCTCAGCCCAGGTACATTACTTTTTGGATGTTTTCTTCCCTCATTGCTGCTTGGTATTCCTGTTATAGTTATTTTGATGTTTGTTTTCCACAGATATGCCGATGTATGCTGTGTTTCTGACAGGATAGCATTGTTTCATTTTTCCAAACTAGCTGTTTAAACCCCCTTATCTCCCCTCCTCGCAGTCTCAGGCTGGGAGCAATTAAACAGTGCTAGAAGAAGGATAAGTGCCAAAAGAAGATTTCATTTTACCTTAATCTTCCCCCCAATGTTTCCTTTGAAGCCAAAATCGTTTAAATAACTATTGATGGAAATGTCATAAATCAGAGAAATAACCTTACCTTACATTACTTGTGCACTTATGCCCCACCTGAGGTACAAGCGCCACTAGCAGCAAATGGGGTTTGCCAAGAAAGATTCTATTGGCTGGCAGCAAGCACAAGGGCAGGCAGTGGCGGCTGCTGCAAGCAAAGAGAACAGGGATTTCAACCGTCCTTCTGGTTCATTATAGGATTTGTTCTCTGAATGCTGGGAACAGTAATAGGGCCACTATTTTGGTACTAAAATCTATGTTCTTAGCATTTATTATGGTGTGGGCCCCACTTTTCAGATAAGTGAATTGGGGGAAGTGTTTAAAACAACTCTGTGCCAGGTCCACAAAATCTAACCTACACCACCCCCTCCTACCATCAGTAAATTGTTAAAGTGGACCATCACCCTCCTGTGATCGGCCCGGGAATCTATAAGATTCCCGGGCCGATCACCTCCCTCCCCGCGGGACATCCGAGATCGGGATGTCCCGCCGCCTCCCGCGCGCTCCTCTAGACGTGCGCGCGCCCGCGCCGGCCTTTGTGAATGGCCGGCGCGGGCGCGCGCCCTGTCAGAGCGACGTGCGGGAGGCGGCGGCGGGCGCACTGTCTTGTCCGCCGCTTGTCCGTGAGCGTGGTGAGGTGAGTTTTTTGGGGTTCTGGGGGGTTTTACACACCTAATCGGGGTGCCCCCCTGAAGTGGACCAAAACCCAGGATAGTCAAAATCCTGGGTGTTGGTCCACTTTAAAGAGGAGGTATAACCCCACAGCCACCCTTCCCTCCACCCGTGCTAAGCTTGATTGGGGCATTAAAATAATAAAACAACTTGCCTGATCACTGCAATCCTCCCCCAATGCCAGCTGGGGTTGGTTAGGGCTTTGCATGGCAGATATAGAAATGAGTGACAAACTAAAAGTGGACCAAAACCCACCGCGATCAGCCAAGGAATCTATAAGATTTCCAGGCTGATTGATTCCCTCTTCCCGGGGCATCTAAAATCGGGATGCCCCACTGTGTGAAACCCCCCAGATCGCCCCATACACTAACCTCGGTTCCCAGGCCAACGGACCACGGTTGCATCCCCGCTATCCCTCTAGCATGATGCGTCCACACCAGGCATTTGTGAATGGCAAGCACAGGCACGCTCCCTGTTAGAGGAAAGTGGGGGATGTGGCCACCAGCGCGCTCAGAACCACTGGCCTTAGACGAAGCTTAGACACATGCTGATTGGATGAGTGGCTGCACATGCGCTGTAGGACGAAGTGAGTTGTTTTCGGCGACCTGGGGGGTTTCAAAATCAGGATGCCCCACTGTGTGAAACCCCCCAGGTCGCCCCATACACTTACCTTGGTTCCCTGTCCAATGAGCCGCAGCCGCATCCCCGCTATCCCTCTAGTAGGACGCGTGCCCGCGCCAGGCATTTGTGAATGGCCGGCATGGGCATGTTCACTGTTAGAGGGATGCGGCTGCCAGCGCGCTTGAAGCCGCTGGCCTTAGACGAGGCTTAGACGACGTGAAGTCCACGGCTCTGAGCGCACTGATTGGACGAGCGGACACGCATGCACCGTAGAACCAGGAAGAGGTGAGTTTTTTCGGCGACCTGGGGGGTTTCACACAGCGGGGCACCCCGATCGGGGGCTAGGACCAAAACCCAGGATAGTCAAAATCCCGGGCTTTGATCCACTTTAAGGGACATGCCTACAACCTGGAACATTTGTTTTCATGCGCAGCAATCAAGAAAATCTAATATAAATATCAAAATATTAGAAAATGTCAGTGTGCATAAATATTCACCCCTCTAAAGTCAGTACTTTGTAGAGCCACTTCTTGTGGCAATTACAGCTGCAATTCACATAAATAAAGGTAAATCTCTATGAGCTTGCTACATCTTGCCACTGGGATTTTTGCCCATTTCTCAAGACAAAACTGCTCCAGCTCCTTCAAGTTAGATGGTTTCTGCTGGTTAACAGCAATCTTCACGTCTGACAACAGATCCTTAATTTTATTAAAGTAGACCAACATTAACTAATACAAAACGGTTTAATAAAAACCCCACCACATGCATGCTGTGAAATTGCATAAAAAGTTCCCTCACTTACCTGCTGTGGCTGGCCACTTTAGTATTTGTGGTGTTTGGTGCACATTCATTGCCCCCCTAGCAGCCAATCATTATTTGCTACAATTAAATCATTATTATCCCACAATTGCAAGTCTGCGCTCAAAAGACTTGCAGGTAGGGAAGTGTGTTGGGTTGGCTGGCTGTGGGGCTCAGCAAGAAGGTGTGTGCCTTGTAAGGCGCTGGGACCTGATTCTGTATGAGCAGCACAGATTGGCTGCAATGCCGCTCAGTTCTTCCCATACAGGCCCACCTCCCTACCATACATCACCGTACAACACAGAACAATAGTGGCAGCTGAAGGAACGATAAGGAAGCACTCATCCCCGCACTGTCTTCTGGTGGTGCAATGACCCGCTATCTTCCATCTGTGAAGAGGTCCCTCCCACTCTCCCCACTCACAGACTACATGTCATTGCAGCCCAGGACAGGATTTGGTGGCACCGGGCTCTGTGGAACTACATGTCCTAGCATGATCTCCCACCTAGTGCACCCCCAGCTGTAGCGAGCTCTCCCTCACGGCGGCGGGAAATAACCCAGATCCCAACTCAAGTAAGATGGCAGCTCCTACTGTGTAATTTTTGGATCCTGTGGGAAGCGCAGGATTTTTTCCTTTACCTTGCTAATTATTATTTAAAGGCCATTAGAGCAGTGGTGGTAGTGGGGGAGGGGGGGGTTATATGGGCTGTTTTTTAAAGCTGTATTCAGTGTTGGTCTGCTTCCCCTTAAACCATTTGAGTGTTACTGTTTGAAGGTGAACCTCCATCAACCAGACTTGACTTTAGTATAACTTTAAATGTTGGTCGTAATACCTTCCTCCATACATTTGAGGAGTCTCCCATGTGCCTTTTGGCAAACTCAGACTTAGCCTTCCTATTTTTGCCTGTAAGTAAAGACTTTTTTTGCCACTCTTCCATAAAGCCCAGCTGTATAGAGTGTTCGACTTATTGTGGTTGTACGGACAGATAAGTCAGTCTATGCATGGGAACTCTAATTCTTCAGAAATATCGTTGGTCTCTGTGCTGCCTCTCTGATTAATTCCTTCTTGGCCAATCTGTCTTGGTGGGCGACCTTCGTTTTTTCAGGCTTGTTGCAGTACCATGTCCTTTACATTTGATGATAATGAGTTTGATGGTGCTTTTTATCTGCTTTCAGGTGTGATTTTTATATTGCCCACATCTGTTACTTGCCCCAGGTAAGTTTAAAGGAGCATCACATACTTAAAACAATCTAATTCATCCACAATTTTGAAAGGGTTCCAATCATTTTGTCCAGCCCATTTTTGGAGTTTGATTTTTTTTCCTCCCTTTTTTGGTTTAGTTCCAATACACACAAAGGGAATAAACATGTGTATAGCAAAACATGTGTTACTGCAATCCTTTTTTGTGATAAATACTTTATTTTCTTGAAAAATTTTAGGGGTTCCAACATTTATGTCCATGCCTGTAGTTGCTCTCCTTTGAGGACATTAACTTTCTGATATGTTTTTCAGTTTATAACCCTCGGTTTCCTATCATTAAGCCAATTACTCACCAATGTGCACACATTTTCCCCCAGTCCTAGTATTCTCATCTTTTGTACCAGTCTTTTGTGTGGCACAGTATCAAATGCTTTAGAAAAGTCAAGATATATGACAGCCAAGGTCATATGAAGGTTTGTCTGGCAGGAGCAATTCTTCATAAATACTTGCTGATATGTATTAAGGTCATTTTTACCGAGATGCAAATGCATCACACACAATTCAGATTAAAAAAAAACATTTAAATACAGGTTGTAATGTAACAAAATAGTGAAATAATATTTTGCAAGCCTGTACATGTCCTATTTTATTTTTTCACTTTATTTTGTTCATAATATTTTTGACATTTTTTTATTTAAAAACATCTATACATAAATATTTGGCAAATGCCTTTCTGTTTTTCCTGTCCCAGTCCTTATAATTATCCTGTGGCATCTCTGTAGTGATAACTTCTCACAAGTCATCTCTGGATAAAAGCATTTCTATGTTAAACTTCCATAGCTGATCACTGTCATTGTTCAGCTTGGCCACTGAGAGTTTATGCTCTGAGCTGCTGGCCATTCTCCCTCCTTTTTTTATAATAACAGTCTTTTTTGTATATCTGTGAGTGTTGGTGCAGAGGAGTCAAACCCATATAGACATTTGTAGTGTAACAGGAACTGTCTTTACTGGAACCTTACAAGGTGGATAACAAAGAAAGGATAAAGAAGTCATAGAGATCAGTTCAATGTATAGGAAACACAACACAGCAAAAAAATGCATAGAGAGACGACTGCAAGGGCTTGGGGATAAGTAAGGCGGCTTTCAGGCAATCTGGGGGACCGAACCTGGAGTCTTTTAGACTCCAGGGCCGGTGTGGGAAGGGATTGGTCCACTTTAAGTAGTGTCAAAACAATGCAAAATCACATACAAATTTTTACACTTCGATTGTATTTTTTGCACGTTTTACAAGATGTTTTTTACTTCCTTCACAGTATGAAAGATAAGTAAAAATGAAATTCTGAAAAAATACTAAATGCTTTTATTGTTAATCACTGGAATTTTAAAAATGTGAAAATCTCAATTTTTTCTGAAAAAAAAGGCAAATTTGTTCCGAAACAACAAAATTAGCCACTCTTCCCAAAACTAAACATTTACCTTAGTTAAGAGCAAGCCATCTCAGTCTCCTGCTTAATTTCTAAGGTAAAACATTGGCACGTCTGTTATGAGATGTCCTTACATTGGGGTTGATGCAGAGGCTAATGAGAAAACTAACCTATTTTTTAGGAGAGAAAACTGTCTTTCACTTTCATGGTCTGCCAGGTGTAAATTTTCATCTGGCTCTAAATCAGCCCCAAAGTAGACGATGAAAGTGAATGGCAAATTTCTCTCCTAAAAATAAAGTGAGTTTTCTCACCATGCTTCAAATCGTCCCCTTTGTGTGTAATGGGCTTGTGAGAAGACATTCCAGCAACACTTACACTTATGTATGTACAGTATGCTCATGCCAAAGTTGTAACCATAAAATTGAATAAAATGGTAATTCCACTTTCAATGGCATTTTTCAAAGTTTTCATTATTGTTTGCCAATATGATGTGCTTTTTCTTTTTCTGTTTGTTTGCAGCTCTGTGGTATAAAAGAAGTTAGTTTTCTCTAGCAACAATGTGTTAACCTTAGCAAAGTACACCAACTCGTGTTTGGTGTACAGTACAGAGACTTTCTGACTCTGGCTTGCTAATCATCTGATTGGTTGAGGCAGAGATCACTGAGCTCACATGTTGATCTTATACTGCTGTAATTCAGCTTCTTCAGATGAGAGCGTCTTGTGAGTAGCTAAAAGGTTACTGTCAGTGTTCTAGTCTGGGGATGTCATTACTGCTGCTAGATTTTGCCAAAGCTGCTGATGAGCTTACCTGTTACAGTGGAAGTATTCTGGTATTAGTAGTTTTACAGCATAGTAAAAACTGAGCGAAGAGTGAGCCAGTGATTGGCTGCGGTCTATGCATGTTCCGTGGAATCGCAGGAAAGATGACTTTACTGGTGATCTGGGGGATTTCACATAGCAGGGCATTCCAAATTGGGATGCCCTGGGGGAAAGAAACAAAACCCGGGTTTTGTTCCTCCTTCAGGTAAAACAGATGCATGCTGACTATACAAGCCAAATACAGGAACCAGTGGACAGGGGGAAAATTTAAAGCACATCACCACTAGCTAAAACCTAAAGACATTCAGAGAGGCACATAATTTGGACTACAAGCTTTATAAGCTCCCTCTTGATATGCAATTCAATAATGATATGCAATACTGAACCTGTCAAGAAGAAGATCAAGCCAAAGCAAGGCCAAATGACCAATATAGCATCTGATCTGAGCTCCCTATACCCATGCCATGCAGTGTCCTTGGTTCCTCAGGATCGAGTCGGAGAACGGCAGATCTCAGGTCTATTCCACATGTGCATCCTGATTTATGATGTTCCTGTGTGTTAAACCCCCTGGTGCGCCCTTTACTTACCTCAAACCAGTGACCCCACACTACGTGTGCAGGCCTCTGCCATGTATGCACCTTACAAGACCACCCCCTTAACACATACCTGCCTCCAGCCATATAGATATGTCTGGAGTGGGTGCAAGCAGCGGATGCAGGGGGTGCTGGAAGAGGCCTGCACATGCAGGTTTAGCTGAGTGGTGGGCAATCTGGGGGCTTCACACACATAGGCATCCCAAAATTGAAGAAGAGCTTTCACCTGGCCCTGGAGTCTTGCAGATTGCTATGTTTAAACATGCCTATAAATATCATGGACATCAGAGGATCATTGCTTATACAGCTGATTTTATTGATGTCCATTGGTCAGCAGATTGAATATATATAAAAAGTCGTTGAAATATATTAAATGTTTAGGCTGGTACATAGCTGGTACATGTTTACATTTTGGATGTCGTAGTCTGATGCGGCGACACCTGGCTACTTCAGGGCCCAATCCTCTGCCCCCCCCCTCGTCCGCTTAGCTGTCTGTAAATGACTGTAAAAGCATGACTTTAGCCATGCTCTTCAAAGTCCTGCGCTGCTCAACGATGTCTCGTGGCTTTTCGGCACCTCCCCTTGCATCCATTCATGAGCACTATGCACTGAGCACATCGCGAGACTGGGGGAGAGCACAGTGCCTGATGGGATGCAAGATGGTGCTGCCTGTTGGGAGGTCATTGGAGTCTGAGGTAAACCCAGAAGATGGATTCCTGGGCGAGGTGAGTAAAATTTGCCCAAATGTAAAAACAGAGGGTGGGGGAGCCACAGTTCTGCGAGGTTTGGGGTAGGTTTTAACCTCCCCGATGTTCCTCTTAAATGCTTCTATTTTTTTTTCAAATACACCCCCTCCCTCGCTGTATATAGAAAAGTCAGACCAGTTTACTGATTCCAACTACCTGTTGTTGCCTGCACTGAACCCTAAGCCTTTCTGATGACAGTCACTTTACCAGGGAAAAAAAAGAAGCCAAATCGTTTGTATTTATCTAGATCACTAAATGAGAAATAAAGCCCAGAATATTGCTTGTTAACTTTATTATTATAAAGGGATCACTTGACATTCTAGTGGGTTGATTCAAAGAAACATGTAACAGCTTGGATTTGGGTCACGATCATCCTATTTTTCACGTCCGCTCGTGCGTTCGTATGAACTTGCGAGTGATTCAATAAGCAAATACGTTTCTATCCTAAAATATACGTCCGTTCGTTTGATATCTCCCGAACTTGCCTCAGTCAGTTGGCAATCGTAAAAATCACGTTCATGTGCTCACCTGTTGCGGCGGCAGCCTGTTTTTTCTGCTGCTTCCATCGTCCACCTCTTCCAATTACTTGCGTTTGCCTCTGGTTTTCATTGGTTTTTGGCCTCTTAGATTCGTGCGTTCGTATGTTTATAAGATCTTGCGCATGCGCACCCTCAACCAGAAACTTACCTAAACCCCTTAGCGCCTGCATCCAACTTCATTTCTCGGTCCCTAAAACTTACCTAAACCTCTTAGCGCCTGCATCCAACTTCATTTCTCGGTCCCTAAAACTTACCTAAACCTCTTAGCGCTTGCATCCCACTTCATTTCTCGGTCCCTAAAACTTACCTAAACCCCTTGGCGCTTGCATCCTTCTTCATGTTGACGACCCTAAAACTTACCTAAACCTCTTAGCGCTTGCATCCAACTTCATTTCTCGGTCCCTAAAACTTACCTAAACCTCTTAGCGCCTGCATCCAACTTCATTTCTCGGTCCCTAAAACTTACCTAAACCTCTTAGCGCCTGCATCCAACTTCATTTCTCGGTCCCTAAAACTTACCTAAACCTCTTAGCGCTTGCATCCAACTTCATTTCTCGGTCCCTAAAACTTACCTAAACCTCTTAGCGCCTGCATCCAACTTCATTTCTCGGTCCCTAAAACTTACCTAAACCTCTTAGCGCTTGCATCCAACTTCATTTCTCGGTCCCTAAAACTTACCTAAACCTCTTAGCGCTTGCATCCAACTTCATTTCTCGGTCCCTAAAACTTACCTAAACCTCTTAGCGCTTGCATCCAACTTCATTTCTCGGTCCCTAAAACTTACCTAAACCTCTTAGCGCCTGCATCCAACTTCATTTCTCGGTCCCTAAAACTTACCTAAACCTCTTAGCGCCTGCATCCAACTTCATTTCTCGGTCCCTAAAACTTACCTAAACCTCTTAGCGCTTGCATCCAACTTCATTTCTCGGTCCCTAAAACTTACCTAAACCTCTTAGCGCCTGCATCCAACTTCATTTCTCGGTCCCTAAAACTTACCTAAACCTCTTAGCGCTTGCATCCAACTTCATTTCTCGGTCCCTAAAACTTACCTAAACCCCTTGGCGCTTGCATCCTTCTTCATGTTGACGACCCTAAAACTTACCTAAACCTCTTAGCGCTTGCATCCAACTTCATTTCTCGGTCCCTAAAACTTACCTAAACCTCTTAGCGCCTGCATCCAACTTCATTTCTCGGTCCCTAAAACGTAAGAAAACCACATAATGTACATATGTCTATATTTTTCTAAGCGTGTTTTTTCTGGTTTGTGTAATTTTTTTTGGGTGTGCATATTAGAAAAGACACATTTAGGAAGGCTTAAAATATAATTTATTTAAATTCTTTGCTTTGTTTTGTTTTCATTAATTTTCAAAACATCTTTTTTTTTTTGGTTGTTTTGTTTAAAACATAGTTTTTTTTTTTTTTTTGGGGTAAAACACATCTAAATTTTTTTTTTTGTTTTTTTTTAAAAACATATATATTTTTTTTAAAAAAAAAACATAAAACCAGTTTAAAATTGTAACAACTCTAAAAACAAGTTAAACAAAGTAGCCAGGACCAAGGGCACTATTCATCATCCTCTTCTTCATCTGTTGGCCCCAACGTCGCCTGTATGGCCAGCAGCTCGGCCACCAACTCCTTGATTCTTTTTTTTTTCTCCTGGACGGTTTTTGGGATAATCCCTGTAAGCAATAGAGAAATAAACATAAATAGGAGTACCAGACCGGTTGGTATGCTGGAAATAGATTTGGGGTTAATCAAATAAATGTAAATGCATGACATATGTCATTCTTCCAAGGGATAAAGTTAATGCATTTCCCACAGGTAAGTGTTTAAACTCCTGAAACCGGACCTTCAACATTATTTAATGAAAAGCAATAACTATTCCCAAATGATTAGGCACCAGATCAACGTACATTTAGGAGGTTTTTGGATTACAGCGCCGCTATCTGGACTCTGAAGCATAACACTTAATGAGGAGTGGAGAGTTGGCTAAAGTACAGGGGAGTAGCTTACAGTGGTGCGTTGGGAATCCAGAGCATAGCTGGGTTGAGGGAAAGGTCATCACTCCCACAATGCATGGCAGCACCTTACTTTTTTAAATCTGTATCCCATGCTGCCTGTAAATATTGCGCATTCCATATTCCGCAATATTGGTTTTGTTCAGTCTAATAACATGCATTAGATGGCTGAAGGGTGTTTTTCCATGTTTCAAATCTGTAGGTACAGTGTGTTGGCTAATTCTTATGTTCTTAATACAAGTTAGGGTCCTCTTTAAGCTAACGAAGTGCCCACATGAAAGTGTGAACTACACATTGGCTACGCCTTTAGTTATGTGTGTGTTATTAGCTAACCAAACATTAATATGAATAATGGCATGGAGACTTACGGAGTTGGTGGCCGACAGATGGCTGGTTGGGGCCAACAGGCTGCCCTTGGTCCTGGCTATGCTGTGAAGAAGTCCCTGGAGAAACATGTGACATTTGGTTAGTACTTGTATAGAGTCACTATTCCCAACATATCTGGCTCCCAGTCTGGCTGACATCACTCACCTTCGCCAGGATCGACTTCCAGCATCTCTGCTGCCTCCTCCTCCACTATCTCACCCGCACCAGAAGCTTCTACAAATACATAATAAAGGATAACTTAGTTTTGGCCCTGCCATGTATATCTTTGTGCCTATACATGAAGAGTGACATACCAGAGCCTTCCCCATGCCTGGCCAGGTATGACTCCACGCCCACGCGGTTGGGCCCCTCCTCTGTGGTAAGGTCCAGGGGCTGGTCTGAGGAGGCCACAGAGGAGGGGTAGGTCCGTCGCCCGGGAGATCCACCACCTTCACTCACAGATGCAGACTCATGCAGCACTGGTCGGCCTGTACGCCTCCGGGTGCGGCGAATTCTGAAATCCATTTCCAACACTACCAAAGAAAAGTCATTATAAATAAAGGCATAACTTATACATTTGGAACATATACCATGCAATTGCTTTGTACTTACTTGGGAAATGGATTCCAAAAAACCTCCGCACCCGGGGCATGTGCAGACGTTTCAGGTCCGACCAATGCTGCATTATCTGGGTGTGAGTGAAGGTGGTGCTGGTGACACGGTGTATCTCTGCGATGATCTCCCGGGCGATGTCCCTTTTCTCGCACACATTGGGCGCGAAGTCATACCGGCGCTGAAGCATGATCTGAAAAACATAATGGACACAGAGCTTTTACTTTTACACACAGACCCATATGTGTTGCATCACAAGTTGAGAATTTCATGTCATTAACACACACATTTAGAGTGGCAGCCATTTTTGGGGAGTGCCTTAAAGAGGACGTTGACTGTGAATGAGAGTCTGGTCTTATGTTATATGTATCACACACCATGTACATACAGATAATAGCCAACATCAAGAATCAGGCCACCTGCATCTATGGCATGTTAGGATGGTTTAAACATCCAAGATGTAGGCTTATGCTTAGGCTTTTGGACCACGTGTGTGGCTTCCCGTTGTGTTTTTATGGCTTAGGAAAACAGTGTTCCTCAAACATCCGCATCAAGGTCCGAGACAGGCCAGGTTTGCCAGCTAGCCCCGCTACTCCACAGGTTAATTAACTGATGCTAAGCCGGAGCAATTGCCCGAATTAGGACATCAGCATAGACAGGTGAAAACGTGGCCAGGCTCGGCCCTTGAGGATGAAGTGTGAGGAGCCAGTTCTTAAACATTAAGAGACCCCAAACTAGTTCCAAACGCATCATTTACATTTAGGCCATCATTGACTATTAGATTAAAATGCACAGGCAGCCACTTACCAGCATGAGGATCTCTTCCTGTTGACGGGTGAAGATAGTGGGCGCCATCTTTATGCTTCTTCAAGGCAGCAGATAAGTGAAACCCCAGCGGTTTCCTGGTTCCGCTCGAACGTACGTTCGTACGAGCGCGTAGTCGTGCGCATAGGCGTCACACGCTGGGCTCATTATTTAAAGGTCCCTGCACCCAAAGCTCATTCTCTTTGAGCATTTGTGGAAGATGGCACCTAAAAAGGCAATGACCAAGCGACCCCAGCAAAGCCAGACCGCGGAGGGCCCAACAACCAGGTCCCAGCAAGGTAGGATAAAGCTGAGAGCAAAGACTACTACCTCTGCCCCACCAAGGGACACTGGACCCTCAGGAACCCAAAAAAGGGGCCCCAAGCCACGTGCCCCTGCAGCCAAAAAGCAGCCAACAGCAGCACCCACCACCTCTGCCCCCAGAAGAGGCCGCACAAGGGAGCCCACACCGGCCATGGGTTCAAGTAGGGCAGTTCGGCAAACCAGGCCCCGCAGCAAGGCCCGAACCCCATCCAGGGCCAGAAGCCCAGCCAGGGCCCGAACCCCATCCAGGGCCAGAAGCCCAGCCAGGGCCCGAACCCCATCCAGGGCCAGAAGCCCAGCCAGGGCCCGAACCCCATCCAGGGCCAGAAGCCCAGCCAGGGCCCGAACCCCATCCAGGGCCAGAAGCCCAGCCAGGGCCTGCCGAACCCCATCCAGGGCCAGAAGCCCAGCCAGGGCCCGCAGAACCCCATCCAGGGCCAGAAGCCCAGCCAGGGCCCGCCGAACCCCATCCAGGGCCAGAAGCCCAGCCAGGGCCCGAAGAACCCCATCCAGGGCCAGAAGCCCAGCCAGGGCCCGCAGAACCCCATCCAGGGCCAGAAGCCCAGCCAGGGCCCGAAGAACCCCATCCAGGGCCAGAAGCCCAGCCAGGGCCCGCAGAACCCCATCCAGGGCCAGAAGCCCAGCCAGGGCCCGAAGAACCCCATCCAGGGCCAGAAGCCCCTACAGGGCCCGCAGAACCCCATCCAGGGCCAGAAGCCCAGCCAGGGCCCGCCGAACCCCATCCAGGGCCAGAAGCCCAGCCAGGGCCCGCCGAACCCCATCCAGGGCCAGAAGCCCCTACAGGGCCCGCAGAACCCCATCCAGGGCCAGAAGCCCAGCCAGGGCCCGCCGAACCCCATCCAGGGCCAGAAGCCCAGCCAGGGCCCGCCGAACCCCATCCAGGGCCAGAAGCCCAGCCAGGGCCCGAAGAACCCCATCCAGGGCCAGAAGCCCAGCCAGGGCCCGCAGAACCCCATCCAGGGCCAGAAGCCCCTACAGGGCCCGCAGCAGGGCCAGAAGCCCACGACCTGCCACCAGCCGGGAACAGAGCCCCCGACCTGGCACCAGCCGGGAACATAGCCCCCCAAGAGGGCCCAGAATTTCAACCATGACCACATCTACACCTGGAAGTTCGGTGGCCAGCCACGCAAGAACACCCAGTCCCTTGGCCAGTCCAGTCCAGTCATTGGGAAGCCAACAATCCGGCCATTCCCCTACCCAGCCCCAGGCCATAATGTCACCACATGTGTCTGCACACATGGAGGAGCAGCCAAGCCAACCATCTGGCCGCACATTGCGCCGCGGCCAGTTGAGTGGGAGATTCTCCCATGACCAAAATATGGCATTGGCTAGTGGCCTTACATTATACTATGACGAGCTCTATGGGAGCAAATCAAAACACACCACAAAGCAGCGCAAGATGGAATTGTTTGAAACCATCCTACGACAAGTAAATGCAGCGGGGGAAGAGAGGAAAGATGTGTCCCAAATTCAGAAGAAAATCTCTGATCTGAAGTATGCTGTACGGCAAAAAGAAATTAAAAGGCATAATTACAGGTAAATAAATGATGTCTCCAAATATAACGATTAGGATGTACTGTATGCACCTTTTCTGAGTACCAAACGATTTTCTCTTTTCAGCCTGAAAACTGGAGGTGGCTTTCCTTCAAAATTGGAGTTTACCCCTGCTGAGGAGATTGTGCTGGGACTTCTCCATCCGGTCGCGGTCGGTGGACATGCTGGTCTAAGGGACACAGACTCACCGACCCGTACCCACGGTGAGTACTCTTAAATCTGCATGTTTGCCTGTTGGGTAAATAATCTAAAGTTCACTAGTAACAAGATGACGGGATGCCCCTATGGTTTGCCTTGCTTGGCCTCGCACTACTGTGCCTGTTTGTGTCCTCTTTTGGTCCTTGTGAATCACACATTTAGGACCACATCCATTATGGCAAAGATCAAATTTCCAATTGTATTGATCAAGTCATGAAGTTTCTCCTGAAAAGTGATATATTTTGAATCAATCACAAAACACACATCATTATGGATGGGTTGCCTATTTGTTGTGTGAGTTGTGTTTGAGTTAACAATTTAATTACCCACCCCCAAACATATCTGACCTAGAGCAGCGAGACTCAACTGGCGGCCCGGGGTCCCAATGCGGACCTTGGCACCAGATTCCAGGACCCCTGCCCAGACAGCCCTGCACTCAGTTACTTCTGTGTTGACGTGCTCAGAGCTGCCCCCTTGATCGGCGATGTAGTGGTTGTTCTCCTGCCCAATGTCATGGCTCCCTGAAACATAGCATTGCAATATGAAGTACTGCACAGGAAGTGGCATTGCAAGGTACACAGTAACTTGGTACATCTTTCTCTTGGCACAATCGTGTCCCGCTGCCCCTGCTCTGCCCCATCTGCCACAGTCCCCCCATGCCCCCCCCCCCACATAAGCCCCATACATTTGTAACAGATTTGCTCCATCCATCCCATCACCATCAATTCGTTAACTCCCCCCTTTAGCCATCCAATCCCTGTCCCCTCAGCTCTGCCCCATCCAGCCCAGCAAGGGCAAGCAGCCTTTATTAGTTTGCACTTTGAAATCTCAAGCCCCTCCACCAGTGTGTTTTTTTCTAACTAGACACCCCCTGCGTCAGCCCCATGGCCAGACATTCACCTCTCACCACATACCTTTAAATGGACCTTTACAAGAATTGTTTGAGTACCCCGGACCTAGCGAATGGTAGGCTAAATCCAAAAATGTGCGTAGCAAGTTGTATGCTGACTGGGTACACTTCCTGACTTAGAACTGAGGTCAGTTAGCATTTTTCCCGAGCCATTGCACCTATCTAAACTTGCGTGTCTTTTAACAAATGTCCCCATTGCTCTAGAGTTGCTTAATATTACAAATAGTGGTTTATTTGATTACCTATCCAAAAAATGGTTATGTGTGTGTTTACGTTGTTTGTTTTTCTCTTCTTCAGCCCAGCATGATCCCTCAGCAAGGGTAAACTCACCCCCCAGTTTGGTTATGCCTACCAGGTCCGTACAGCATAGGAGCCCAGATCCGAGATTTCCGGTAAGTTAATTTAGTACCATAAATACTACCAAGTGCTTAAGAATGTGTTAAACTGTGGGAATCCCAAATTTGGACGCCAACTTACACTTTTTTTTTTATATGTCCCTACAGACCCGCACACTCATGGAAGAGATCCAAGAAATGGAGGAAGATGATGATGTCTCCATGCAGGGCACGTCGGATGACCTCCCCCTGGGTCCCAATTTGGAACTGCTCCATAATGTTTCTCTGGCCAATCCTCAGCAGCAGAGTGAATCTCCATCCATTGTGCATGCACATGGGGAGACTGACACAACAGTCCCCAGTGTTCACTCTGCTGCTGAGGATTTGCAAAGCAGGCCTGTTGCTGTTGAGGGGACGACACCACGCGGCAGGGCACGCCCAAGAGCCAGGGTAATTGTGCGGCGAACTCCATTACGCCGCCCCACAATTTCCCAGGGGAGGCAGAGTGCCCTGCTTCAATTATGGACCCAAGAAAGGGACTCTTATGAGGCACAGCTCGTTACAGAGCGTGAGGAAAGGCATGCCGACATGGTCACCATCAATACCAGTTTACAGGGCATCCTCGCGGAGTTGCGTACCCTCAACAGCAACGTGGTCACTGCAAGTAATGGCATCCAGTCAGCCATGGCTGAGATGACCAATATGCAGAGAAACATTGTGGAGCAGTTTCAAATTCACAATGCTGCCATGGCCCAGGCTAGGTCCCATTCACATGGACCTCCACCTGGACCTCCACCTGGGTATTATGGGCAGCCACCCTATTAAGCCATGGGTGTGTGGGACATCTTTTCTCTTAACCCCCACTGTATTTACTTGTCCTTTGAGGTTTCAAACAATCCATTTTGTGTTGCTCATGCAGGTTGTGTTTTGTATTTGCTCCCATATAGCTCCTTAGAGTAATGCTTAAGGCCACTAGCCAATGCCATAGGTCTATGTGGAGTGTATCTGGCCACTTATGGCTTTAAATATGTATTTGGTTGGTGCTCCTCCTGTTTGCAGACATGTTTGTGTGACATTATGGCCATGCCCAAATATCCCTGGGCACAGGCAATATTAATGACTGGACTAGGCTGGCCTTTGGACTGGGTGTCCTTGTTTGGTTGTGCCACTCACTTCCAGGTGTAGATGTGCTCGATGTTTTTTTTGTTATGTCATCCATTTGTAACCACAGATGTATGTGGAATGTTTTCTGTTAAGCACAATAATTTTTACTTTTCTAAGTAAAAAAATATTCTCACTTACAATACTTGTGGCGTTTTTAGTGGCAACACATTTTAAACAGCTTGGGCTAAACCAGATAATTTTGGTTTTAAGAGGTGTAACAAGGCAAATATCAAGCTAAGGAAACTACATGAAATACATTAGGCAACAATTAAGGTAAAAATGTTTTACTTTGAGGTAATGCCACATTACGGCAAAACAACATATTTAACAAAAAGGATAACACAGACACACAGAATGTTGAGACACGAAATAAAATTAACTAAAATGCTGCAAGATCAAGTTTGCTCTAACTGATTGGGCAGACTCACTGGGTGGCCCAACAAAATTCTCTACATCATCCTCTAGGGCTGTAGAGGGCAGGCTATCCACATAACGTGGGACACGTTCCAGGATCGCAAAATTGTGCAAAACAGCACATGCCATGATTATGTCGATCACTTTCTTGGGATCATATTGCAGGGCGCCCCCAGTATGGTCCAAGCAACGAAAACGTGTCTTCAACAGCCCAAAGGCCCTCTCCACAACAGCCCTGGTCTTGCGGTGCGCACGGTTGTACGCTTCCTGAGAGGCATCCTGGGGCCGCAGCACAGGCGTCATGAGCCAGGGTAGAAGTGGGTACCCGGAATCACCTTAAACAGACAATTAAATGTAATCAAAATTAAAAAGGCAACACAACAAACACAAAGAATTTTACATATATCATAATGATGTAAGGTAAAGTTCCCAAAAAAACACCCAGGGCACATTAGCAAAATAAATATTGCCACTAATGTAGTACATAATTAAAAATGGCACTTCAATATACCAATTAATTAACAAACATCTGCACGGCCAAGGGTAGTTGGAATTTAAATATATTTAGAGGTTTCTGACATGTTACAATTAGGATGCTGCTGAGGGGCTATCCACATTTAGATGAAAACTACAATGTATGCAGTTTAAGTCCACTTTGACATTTAAAGACCAATACTACAAAAGGAGCAAAAGCTCACAGATCCTTGGGTATAAACTCCCAACCAATATATTTAGGGACATGGAACTTACAGACATCCTAACTAAAGGGAAAACATTCTGAAGGACAAAGCGAGCCAAGCATTTTTTTTGGAAGTTCATAATATATGACCCAACAAAAAGGCAGTTTCTGGCTTATGTAAAGAATTAAAATACAAACATATCAACAAATACAAGATTAATCCCACATTTAATAGCACACAAATAGGACACACTTACCAAGCAGCCATGCACCCGAAAATTCACCTGCCTCAAATCTCCTAAACAACCCAGATCGCCTGAGTATATAGGAGTCGTGGGACGATCCTGGGTAGCCGGCAAGGACACTCATAAAACGCATGTCCGGACCAACCACGGCCTGGTCATTAAGGGAGTGTCCCATTTTTCGATTCCTTAAGGCAAAAACATACAAAAAGGGTAATTGATATTTGACCAAAAAAAAAAAAAATAAATAAAACATGTCTGCACTCTATTGGGAAAGACTAATGAAAAGCCTAGATAAAGCAGCTACACAAATGAGGGATAAACAAATATGCTGCCGCAAAGGAAAACAGGTTACATTACACGTTGGCCAACATAATAACCAATCTCAATACCTATATATATACTCGTCGGCAGCCCTAGGTACGAGTGCCACATGTGTGCAGTCAATAGCACCAATAACGTTGGGCATGTCGGCCACATTATAAAACCCAAGCTTAATGGCGTTTCTGGCTGCCATATCATCCGGAAAATAAATATATTTTGGAGTTATGGCAGCCATGCCTTCCAAAAATTTAGATAGTGCGCGGCTCAGCGTAGGCTGTGACATCCCCACGGAGAGGGCACCCAGCCTCTGGAACGAGCCGTTCGCCAAAAATTGCAGGCAGCCAAGCATCTTGGTCATACCTGAAATTGCATGCCCCTTCCTTGTGGTGCGGGCTAACCATGGCCGCAGCTCACTATATAATTTATGGAGGGAAGCGCGATTAAGCCTGGTCAGCTCGAACAGCTCAACATCATTCATGCTATCGATGTTCATGCGACGACGCAGGGGCAATCTGCTCTCAGACATCTCGATCAACTCAATGCCAAAAAGCATAAGCCCTTGATGTGCCACAAACTCGCTCCTCTCCATCCTACTCCCGAGGCCAAATAGCTGCCGGCAAACATTTCGTAAAGCAGCTCTTTAATGGGCTTCAAAACAATTAGCAATCACCTCTCTGAATTGGTTGCAAGCCCATGTGAAGGACGTAAAAAATAGGATCGGACGCAAATAATACGATTTGGACGGGAAAAACACACGAACTAACGCAAATTATACGATTCTCGTACGAAATGCGTATGTTCATATACGTCTATGCGCGAACGATCGTGCGAATACGAAATGGGCAAAAAAACAAGAAAAAATGACAAACACCCACCCAAACTTACGATTCTCGATACGAAATCAATTAACTTTGAATCGAGGGGCAGATGATGAATACATCTAACCAGAAACATATTCAAACACTTTCAAAAATCTATTTTTCAGAGTACAATGTAACCGTATACATTCACCTTCTCATGCCTTCGGGTCTGTTGTCAGAGGTAATAATTTATTATTTCAATTTATATAGCATATCATTTATACTGCTCTACCAAAATGTCAAATCATTTACATCATTTTCTGCCCATAACAGTGTAATGTTACAATCCCTGTTATACAGAATCACACACATTATTGTATGATATGGGGGGACGCTGATGGGCCTATCAGTAGGTGGTGATTCTGCACCGTAAGAGGAAATAAGCATTCAAAAGAGATTTATGCATATTCAGGGAAACATGCACACTGTGAATGGAGTCTCTGCTCAGCCTCCAGCACCAGCCTTCACTTCTACAAGGCTGCAGTTCCTTTTAATTAAATTTTTGAGGGTAAAGAGTACTATTGGTACTGTGTTGGCTGTGCAAAGAGAAGGCTCAGTTCCGAGCCATGCACAAAAAACTCAGCTGGGTGCGACATGCAGAGCTCACCAGTGTTCTCGCTTTCTCTGATGATTGAGGGACACAAGCAAGATCACCCCGCCTGTTTGAGAAGAATACGAAGAAGCCTGGAGACAATGCTCAATTTTTAGCTGAGATTTTACAAATCGCATCACAGCTTAGTGAATCTCTGTCTGCAAGTTGTAAAGGTTTTCATTTATAAAAAACATGCTGCTATAGCCGAAATGATTTTTATCAATGAAAATGGCAAAAGTTGTTTGCATTTTTTAATCTAGTTTTTTTAAAAAAAAGCATCCCCCCCAAATGGTAACCCAGGGCTCAGATGTCGTGCCAGCCAGCCCCTGCCCTGAAGGTTACCAGCCCTCATGCCCTTCAGTATGGATTTGTAGGCACTCCTAGAAGAACCCCGTGCCCATACCAATGGACAACAGCTCTTCCAGTCTCCTTTGTGCTATTAACACATTACTGTGAACAAGTTGGCGCTGGGGAGACTAGACATGACCTTATTATGTCCGGCCCCTCCAGGCATTACTAATATTCCTAAGAATATGACCTGTGGCTGTGATGACCAATCATTGAGCCAGTAATTAAATTTTTCCTTATATGATGATGTCCAATAGATGACGTGTGCTGTGGAGCAAGCAGAAAACGCTTTGCCGTGTAACATCGAGCACATACTGTCTGTTTGTGTCCTTCGTTTGTGTCCTTCGTTACGCGTATACTTTCACTCCCTTAGATTAATTTTTGGAAGACCGAACAACGCCAGAGAGTTTCTGAACCGTGCAAAGAAGAGCGGGATCTGCCCACAGTCCTTATCATGACATGTTAGTCACGTGGAGGGGGAGATCCCTGAGAGGCCCGGATAATTCCCCTCCTTACCAATTGCAGGTGGAGCATCAATAGACACCCCACCGGCATAAATTGAACTGATGCTGCACTGGACACAGGACTTAGAAAGGTCAGTATAAGTTTTTGTTTTCAATTTAACTTTGAAATGGTAAGGGGTCCCACTGTATACCAGTTCAATTTCCATTACCCGTCACCACCAATGGGCATGCTTGATTTACCCGGTTGGTATACCTTAAAGGGGGGACCCCACATATTTTTTTTTTCATAATTTTTTGGTGGGAATATTTTTTGAATCTTAGCCCTGCCTTCCAAATGTTTAAATTTGTTTTTAAAAGTGCGTGGGGTCCCCCACTTTAAAACTTTCCAACCCTGCAAACCAAGCATAGGCATTTTGGTAAGACAGAGAATACAGGTTTGCCTCCTATCATCCGGCTCCTGGCCATAGATTTCTTAACAAGCCGCAGTGAGCGGCCTTTTATAGTAAAAGGCAAGGCCTCTCCAGGATCTCCACCACGACCTACAAGTCAATTGTATAAAATGCGACTCGGCCGTGTCCAACATGCAGTCCCTCGCTGGGTAGTGAGGATAAAAGAAGGGGGGACCACTTGTCCCGACCCTCTCCAGTGGCTGGCATCCGCTGTCCAGAGAAGCTGCCAGAGGGGAAGAGAAGAACCCCGAAGATGCAGCGGAGACCTGGCGCAGGACACAGATGATCCGCAGGCTGGAGGAGGACTTGGGGTGAAGTAGTAGGCCTGACTTGTGGTGAAGTGTTAGTGTTAGGACCCCTAGACCAGTGGTGGCACCATCAATCACCTGCCGGCATCGATGGGTGACAGGCCAGTAACCGGCCAATTACCCGCACCCCAGTTTGGGACCCCAGGGGTTCGAGGAGCCCAGTGCCAATTGGTATATCCTGGAAGAAATTTTCTTTGTTAGCAAATGTGTGTCTTATGGAAGAAAGTTTCACTACCTGCAATCTGTTGCTATTGGCTGTCTGTACACCGAGATCTACAAGAAAAAAAGAAATGCGTCACACAGAAGGGTTGCTAGGTATCTAATTGGTTTTCTCAAGACGTTTTGCTGGCCACACAACCGGCTTTCCCAAATGTTAAGCTGATGAACCAACTAGCTTTCTCAAGAAATGTTACTTGTCACCTTACTGGCTTTCTCCTGAATGTTGGCTGTTCATCTGACTGGCTTGTTCAAGATCCTCTGCAAGTTATCCACCTGGTTTTCTCTAGACATTTCTCTCAACATCAGAAAGGCTTTCCCAGGATATTTTCTATGTCTTCCTACTGGCTTTCTCAAGATGTTTTACTCATGCGACTGTTTTTCACAGTAATAAAAAGACACACCACTAATAGCGGCAGGTAGCGACAGTTGAGCGACTGTAGCAGTATTTTCAGAGCGCCCGCTAGTAGTCGCTGTGCTTGCCCGTTGTTCGGTTGTTGATAGCGACTCAGTCGGTGTGCAGTAATGTTGAATACGGGGTTAGGAGTCGCTATTTGACAGGTTCCGCGATGTATGGGTGCGCATGATAGCGACTGGTCAGAGCGACCGGCTCCCACCATATTCATCAAAAAATCACGCTCCAAAAATTCAAGCGCTGTGAAATGCATGTTTAAACCCCAGACCGCTGGCGGCGATGTGTTAAAAGTAGTTTTTTTTTTTTTTTTATAATTCTTTATTTAAGGGTTTTTGCATAGAAACATACAGAGAAAAGGGAACAAGTCACATTACATCACAATACACATTATGGAAAGGGGAAAAGGGGGGTGCGGGAGGGGGTCAGGGGAAGGCATAAGGGCAAAGGAGCGGCTCAATGAAAAACATATCAAGTAAACCTGCATACATATTCAAAGTTTCTTTGCATGTGAACATACTCAAGCAAGATGTAGAATACAATACCGTGCAGTACACCATAAGGTAGGGCAGTGGGCGGGGGCCAAGTGGGCAAGGGTTCTGGTGTAGGGAAAGGTGAGGCAGCAGCTGGGCGCTCTACGTTGCACGCAGGCTTACAGGCTAATAACTCAACAGCACGCGGAGGCTGCCGGGACGAGCTCGCCCAAAATGGATACGAGGTGCATCCACCCGGGGCAAAGCGCTGATGTCTCCCCTCACGGAACTCCCCCAGGGCCATTTGGAGCTTGGGTAAAAAGATAATAGACCTGCTGCAAGGGGGGCCAAAACAAAGGGGGGGGGGCGGGGGTAAGCCCCTACCTCAGCACGTCAGCGCAGCAGCACAAGCCCTGGTCATCTGCACTCTGGTTCTTTGAATAACTGCTTGAACTCTTCAGATTCCTGGTAGGTTAGCCAGGGCATCCATGTCCGACTATATTGCTCATCTCTATCGTGTATAGCGAGTGTGAGGTCCTCCATCTCCGAGATGTTTAACACCTCCGCGACCCAATCCCTTACAGTGGGGGCTCTTTTTTGTTTCCAAAATCTTGGAATTGCTAGCTTAGCCGCATTCAACAAATGAGCCCGCAGCGATTTCTTATATTCACCTACGGAGTGACTCGTCGAATGCAGCAGAATCTGAGCTGGGTCAGTGAGGATCCGGCCCCCCGTGAGCTGAGAGATTATGGCCAGCACACCCTCCCAGTAAGCACGTATCTTGGAGCAGGACCATAGGATGTGTATCAGAGTGCCCCGCTCAGCCCCACACCTCCAACACTGCGGGTCTACCGAGGCCGACATTCTGTTGAGCCTGTCGGGGGTATAATACCATCTGGTCAGTACCTTGTAGTTAGATTCTTGTACTCTGGTGGCAATCGAGGATCTGTGGGCAAGAGATGCAATCTTTTCTCTCTGCTCCTCATCGAACTCCATCCCCAAATCGGCCTCCCACTCCCTCCAGAACGTCGGGGGGCTATCGCTCTCTCCTACCAGTAACGAGTATAATTTGGAGGTCAGGTGGTCATTTGGCGTTTCACCCAGGCAAACCCTCTCGAGCTCTGTATGAGCCCTGCACCTTTCTCTCTTCAATCCCTGCCCAGCCACAAAGGATTGTAGTCTAACCAGGGTCCATGGGTCCATGTCTACACCTCCCCACCTGGATCTCAAGTCCGACAGGGGTGTCCACCCGCCCTCCGTAATCAAATCCCCCGCCCTTAGCTGAGTCAACTCACCCCACCCCCTGAGGTCCGCTCTGGATGATCCAGGGGCCAGTAACAGGTTAGTGATTATAGGGACCATGGGGGAAGGCCACGGGGATACCTCCGGATAGGATCTGTATCTCCCAAAGACCCACAGTGTTGCTTCAATGGTCGGATGCCTCTTTAGGTCCGAGGGCAGGGCCCCTCTGCCCCACATCAGGACATCTGGTGGGGTGGGGGTCACGGCGCGTTCCAGCTGAACCCACCGCTTTGTTTCCTGGCATGTCGCCCACTCACAAGTTCTCTGTAAATGTGAGGCCGCCCAGTAGAGCCTAATATCTGGTAGTGCCATGCCCCCCTGATTCTTGGGTCTATATAGCAGGCGTTTCCCGAGTCTCGCTCGCTTCTTGTTCCAGACGAAGCTCAGGAGGGACCTGCTAAGATCAGCAAAGAAGCCCGCAGGGATCCGAACCGGCAGGGCCTGGAACAAGTACAACAGTCTGGGCAGCACCGTCATCTTTATTATGTTTACCCTCCCCATCCAGGAGAATGTGGGGAGGTCCCACCTCCCTAGATCTGCTCTAATTCTTCTGGCCAGGGGAAGGAAATTCAGGGGTACTATGTTGTACAAGGAGCTTGGCAATTGGGTTCCCAGATATGTCAATGAGGCCTTGGCCCACTTGAAGGGAAAGGACTGTCGTATAGTCCGGACCAGGTCTCCCTGAAGGGAGACATTCATGGCTTCGGACTTATCGAAATTGATTTTTAAGTACGAGAGTCTCCCGTAGGTCTCAAACTCCCTCATCAGGACTGGGATAGTTACGGAGGGGTTAGTAATAAAAAAGAGCAGATCATCCGCGTAAGCGGCGACCTTGTGGGTGCTCTCACGGGTGGCCAGTCCCTGGATGTCATGATTATTCCTAATTCTACACAGGAACGGCTCAAGTGACACAGCGAACAGGAGGGGCGAGAGGGGGCAGCCCTGGCGGGTTCCATTTTTGATCCACACCGGGTCTGAAAGGAGGCCATTTATTCTTATTCGCGCCGAAGGGGAAGTGTATAAGGCCTCTATGAGCCTTCTCATATTGTCCCCCAGCCCAATGTACCGGAGAGACTCTTTCAGGAAAGGCCAGCTTACCCTGTCAAAGGCCTTTTCAGCATCAGTTGACAGGAGCATCAGGGGGGTCTCTGAGGTTTTGGCTGTATGAATGATGTTAATGGCACGGATAACGTTGTCTCTGGCCTCTCTATGGAGCACAAACCCAGTCTGATCTAGGTGCACCAGATGGGGAACCAGGGGGGCCAGCCTTTTTGCCAAGATTTTGGCATACAGCTTCATATCCGCGTTAAGTAGAGAGATGGGCCTATAACTTTTACAGTACAGCGGATCTTTTCCCGACTTATGTATAACCGTAATGTGGGCTTCTAACTCCCTGCATGAGAAAGCTCCAGGGTTCTCCTTGTCCAGTATTGTGTTCCAGGCCCTTACCAGCCGCGTGCCCAGTAGGGCCCCGAAGGTTTTATAGTACCTGGACGTAAAACCGTCCGGTCCCGGCGCCTTGCCTGTGGGTGTAGTTTTAATGGCCTCGGCCAACTCCTCCTCATTTATTGGGGTTTCAATTAGGGCTGCAGCCTCCTCCGAAATCTTCGGCATATCAGAGCCCGCCAGGTATTGCTTAATTCTCTCCAGCTGCCCCAGCCCTGATGCGTCCCCACGTAGCCCATAGAGACCTGAGTAGTAGTTCTTAAATGTGCCTGCTATCGACTCTGAGGTGTGCTGTTTCTGTTGAGAATCGTCTATAATTTCAGATATAAAGTTTTGGGCCTGCTGCTGCTTGAGGCCTCTCGCGAGGAGAGCGCTGTTTTTGTTGCCATACTCATAATACCGCCTTTTACATTTCCTAATCACATGCTTGGCTTTTTGCCTTAGTAGGGCGTTAAGGGACGCTCTGGCTTGTGTAAGTTCCCCGAGTACGCTCGCTGCCTCCGACTGTTTGTGGGAGAGTTCCAGTGCATTGACCCTCTCTATCAATCTCGCCAGCAAAGCTGTATTTTCCCGCTTTAATCGCGAGGCGTGGCCAATCAGGATGCCCCGGACAACGCTCTTGTGGGCCTCCCAGAGTGTCAGGGCCGAGACCTCCCCATTATCATTCTCATTAAAGTATGAGGTGATACCATCCCTGACTGCCTGCAGAATCACCGAGTTCTGCAGCAGGGATTCATTCAGCCTCCATGTAAAGGGGGAAAGGGGCCTGTTCACCAGATCCACATCAAGGTAGACCGGGGCATGATCTGAGAATGAGGTGGGGTAAATGCCATCACCTGAAACTCGCTCCAGCAAGCTATGCGAGACCCAAAGATAATCAATTCGGGAATAAGTCCCGTGCACCTTCGAATAAAATGAATAGTCTCTAGCCGTGGGATTTCTAATTCGCCATGCGTCCACCAGCTGTAAACTATGCAACCTCCTCTTTAGGGATCTCAAGGCTGACTGGGTAATTGTCGACTTGCCCGCCGAGGTGTCGATGAGAGGGTCAATCGGTAGATTAAAATCACCACCGAGGATCAGCTCACCCTCTGCAAATTTTTCAACTTTGTCTAATGTCTGCTTGAGGAAATGAACCTGACCCTGGTTGGGGGCATATATCGAAACCAGGGTATATCGTTTCTGATTAATTGTCCCTTTAACCATGACCACTCTCCCCGAGTTATCAGCCCAGGAATCCGACAATAAAAAAGGGGTATCTCTCGCTATTAGGATAGCCGCCCCCTTCTTCTTACCCTCCGAGGCACTGCTGGTGTAGGCGTGTGGGAAAAATTTACTGTTCAGCTTGGGGGAGGCTCCTTTTTTGAAGTGCGTCTCCTGGATAAAGATTATTTTCGCCTTGTATCTCCTTAACTCTTGCCACAATATTGTTCTTTTCTCAGGCGTGTTAAGCCCTTTCACATTAAGGGATACAACCTTCAGCGAGCCCATGGTATGTAGATGCCTGTAGTCGCCACTCAAATAGACTGTATTAGATGAGGCCGCTGCCTGAGCCTCTAGGGTTTTGGGGAGTCGGGGAAGTGGGTTGGGGGTTAGGGTAGCGGGGGAGGTCGCAGGGAACACAGGGGCAGGGGATCAAACAATTATGTAACAAGGAACTAGACTAGGTGATAGTCAACCGGTGGGTCACGATATACGTGTTCCGGAGATGGTGCTTTTTAGCGGAAAACGGTGAGATTCCCCACTATCTCCCCAGATATGTGGGTAGACAGCGGTCCGCTTCTATCTTCCCCTCCACGAGGACCAAGGTCGTCGCTGGAGGGGTGCACCTGTTGTACGGGGGGATAGGAGGACTAGGGCCGCCATCCTCGGGGGGATGAACCGCACTATATAATAAACTCTCATTCTGTTACACTCTAAGGCATTCGTAATTGTAAATGTAAAGGGGGACACAGATGATACGATGGCTGAAGACCGCAAGATGGCGCACCGGGGCAGGAGGGGCACGGCCGCACACGTAGCAGCCTCTCCCTCCCAGAAGGCCGACAAGTGCCCATGCCGGTGGCCGATGCCCATGGGGTGGGCTCCCCGCAAGGGGGGAAGCCGCCCACCACGCGGCCAACCGGCAAACCCCGCACAACCATGACCGGTCAGCACCCATACATATATACACGTGTTTACACATGTGTTCAAACAGGAATAGATCCAAACAAACTCAGCTTAACTATATACTGTTGTTCAAGTAAAGAGGCCGGGGGCGCGCGCCCCGCCAGGCGCGACAGGGCCCAAATTTGCCCACTCGCGCAAAGCGGGGCGCAGATACATATCTCAACTTTTGCCTCAACAATTCGACTCCGGGCACCCGGCCGGCGACCCGCATAACACGAGTCCCCAGTCGGGGCCCGAGCCAGCCGAAACCATTTAATGCCAGTCCAAAATAGCTCCAACTCACAGGGTGGCGGGGCCAGCCGGGACAGGAAGGACCCAAGTCCCAGCGCAGCCGGATCAGCGACCCCGTCTGTTTCTTCTGCCACCTCCACGCATGGGTCCATCCGCTCCCCGCGGTGGCCGACCGCCGGGCACCAGCAACCCCGGGGCAGTCCAATCCGGCACGTCCACCGGTGCCGTCTCCAAGAAGTGGAACAAGTCTTGCAGCTGGCTTGGGGACCTCAGCACAAAAAGGTCCCCGTTTTTCCGGACTCTCAGCTGAAAGGGGTGACCCCAGCAGTATGTAGCACCTCTGCTCTGAATAGCCTCTAGCAGGGGCTTTAGGAGCCTCCTCATCTGTAAAGTCCTACGGGACAGATCCTGCAGGACGATCACCTGTGCGCCCCGGTACGCAATCGGCCCCTTCTCCCAAGCGCGGCGGGTGATCTCCTCCTTAATTTTGAAGAAGTGGATCCTGCATATGATGTCTCGGGGCCTATCTCTCTCCGACGGGCGAGGGCCCAGCGCACGGTGCACACGGTCAAGCTCAATGTGATTAGTGCTGGGAAGCTCCAGAAGCTCATTGAAGATGGATGTGATCGCAGCCTCCAGGTCGCGGGGCTCCACAGACTCGGGCACTCCCCTCAATCGAAGGTTGTTTCGGCGGTTGCGGTTCTCAGCGTCGTTGTGCGCCAGGAGCAGGTCAGACACGTGTCGCTTGTTCTCTGCTTGCTGTTGTTCCAGAGCCGCCACGCGCGCCTCCAGTGCCCCGTGTGAGTTCTCCACGCCGTCCACTCTGAGCGCAACATCATTCACCGCTCCCTGGAGGGCCGCCAGCTCTTTCTTAAAAGCCCCCTCCATCCTGGAAACGTATCCATCAAAGTCATCTTTGGTAGGGAGACCACCCAGGGCCTCCTTGATGTTGACTTTAACCGCTTCTGCTACTACATGTGACAGAAAATCGAGCGGGATGGATGGGCAGGAGCCATGGCTATATGCCGGAAGCGTGGGGCTGTGCAGGACCGCTCTCCCGATATGTGGGTTGGACTCGGAGTCATGGATGTCTTGCTCAGCTTGGTGGGCTGCAGGGTGGGCATGGCAGGCCAGTCCCCCTATGGCCGTGGGGACACTCCCCTGCCCCCCCCGTCGCGAGGGCTCAAATGCATCCCAGGGGGCACGATCGCACAGTCCATTATTCGGGGCCATCTCATGATGGGGCGTCCAGGACGGGGCGGGACTCCCCGAGGGCGTCGGGGCGCCCGATGTGCCTCCAGGTTCAGGGGAGAAGGTGATTGACTTCGATGAGAGCCCCATCCTACTCCCACCAGCCGGGGTCATGTGCAACTGTCCCGCGCTCCTAGGTGGCGAATCTGGGTCACTGCTGGCTGTCTCCGGGGACCCAGCTCCCCCTGGACGTTTATATGTCTGCAATTCCGGGGGAAGGCTGCCCCCGCCCCCTCGCTGTTCATCCCCCCTCTCCGCCGAAAGGGCTCTATGTAGCTTAGGATCGTCAGGTGGCATGCCCAGGTTATCTGTTTTGTGACCTGAGGAGGTGTTGGTCCCAGTGCCACCCGGTGTTCCGCCAGTGGTTCCTGTGTCACTGTCTGCCCCATGGTGTACCTGCGCCTCCACCAGTCTGCAGCTCCTCCCTGCCCCAGCAGGTGCGCATCCACCAGCTTCCTTCGTCAGTGGTATAGGGGCTTCTCCCCTAGCAGCAGCCGGGGCGCGTCTGTCCCCGCCATCCTCCGGCGGCGGCAGCAGAGGGGGGGCTCCTCCCCTCCCTGTCGGCTCGCGCCCGCCGCTCCCATCTGCCGCCTGCGACGCGGGGGTCTCACCTCCACGGGGCCGCCGGTCTTCTTCCCCCGTCAGTCGGTCGGGGCCGCGCCGGGCAGCAGCAGCAGAGCGAGCCACGTCCATCCTCGGCTCAGCACTCTCCGCCGCCATCTTGGATTCCCCCTCGCGTGTCTCTCCGTCCTCCCGGGCGCGGAAAAAGGAGGGTATGGAGCGCTCGCTGACCTTCCTGGGGGCTCCCCTGCCTCTCCCCTTCTTGGGCATCTGCGTTGGCAGCACAGCTGGATCGCCTGAGTGTCTGCAAACTTCAGGTTAGTGCGGAGCTCCCCTCGCCTGCGTCTTTACGGCACCATATCAAGCCACGCCCTCCTAAAAGTAGTTTTTAACCCCCAAACCACCATATTTTTGGAAACAAAAAAAAAAATAAATTTTTTAAAGAATTTAGTAATATGAATACAATGATATCAGACCTGTAATATCAATTCTGCACAATCTAACATGGCAGAAGTGGTCACAGAATTTTTCACATTGAAAAAAAAAAAACATTAATAACAATTAATTATGAATATTTAAAGATTGTTCCATTGAAATGCATTGGAGAGCGGCAGGTAGCGAGAGGTCATACCTGTCGCTGTTCAAGGTCGGACGCTGGCGCTTTGGGCTGAGGCTGGAATAATGATGAATGAGTGGCTATCTGGCGCTATCTCAGTCGCTAAGCATGATCGGCTTGATAAATGTGTGATTGTGGTAGGGAGCCGGCGTACTTGTGGCGGTGCCCGTCATAACCGGTCGCTCACCAGTCACTACCTGTCGCTATTCCTTCATAAATAAGGGCCTTAGTGTACCTGGCTCACAGTGAGGAAGCTTAGCAAAATTAAGGCAGTACTGATATATGTGATATGTCCAGTGTTAAATAGCTTTTCATCTGGTTTGAATGTACATTCAATACATAAAAACCTGATGAAAACCATATGAGATATAGAACATGATGTTTTATGGTGTCATTAGCATTTCTATGTAAACAATGTTTTTTTTGTCCTGACTGTTTCTCCTAATCAGCATATTGCATCCTGTAAGACATGGTTTCTATCTTTTCTCTTGGCTGGGTTTGGGGTCAGTCCACAAAAAAACACACATGCATAAATGTTCTTAACCACATCTCCCGCCTCTCTCTGTGAAATGCTGAAGCTCAGAATACTCGGGAGCCAAATATCACTACAGCACATTGTCTTGCAGCATAAATCAATGTAAAGGTCAAGCTAAACATCCTTACAAAGGCAAATCAGGAACTGTCATCTGCTACACTATGTAACACCATTTGCATCTTCTTGAGGCATAATTTGCATTGTCTAGAGCAGGGGTGTCAAACCCATTTTCACAGGGCCACATTGGAAATTCTGGCCGGTTAATTTTAATCAAATAATTCAAACATGATCATTTAAATGTTTGGTTATAGACACAGAATACTTTCACCCAGAACAGTTGCAGACAGGGACTGAAATATTTTGCCCAGGAGGACCACCGAATTATTTTGCCCAAGATAGATGTATCGTACTTTTCGCCCTCTAAGATGCAATTATTTTTCCCCAAAAGTGGGGGGAAAATGTCAGTACGTCTTATTGGGTGAATGTGAAAAATAAAAAGGAGAAAAGTAAACTCACCTTTCGCTCGTGCTGTCCCCGCCGTCTTCGCAGTGTCTGCCGCTTCTTCTCCGCGACACCTGCACACATAAACATCCGCTTCGTACAGCACATCCGCTTCGTACAGCAGGTGGGCGTGCATCAGCCACGGCCATCGCTGTGTATAGAGCCGGGTGTCAGTGTGTGTGTAGGCTCCGTGGAGAAGGAGCGGAAGACACACCTGCCACCATCGCTTCTTCTCCAGCACACACAAAGCGAACAACGGCCACGGTACAGTGGAATGCCACACTGCCTAAATGGGAGGGGGGAGGCCACACTGCCTATATGGGAATGGGAGGGGGGAATGGGAGGGGGGAGGTCACACTGCCTATATGGAGAATGGGAGGTGCTTTTTTACATCTTATATGGCGTAAAAAAAGGTAGGTGCTAAATTATATTGGCCAGGATAACTACATATTTATTTTGTCCAGGATAAATGCAGATATTTTGTCCAGAACAGTTGGAGATGCTAAATTTTTTTGCCCAGGAAAGTTGGAGATGCTGAATTATTTTCATTTTCTCAGAGCAGATGCAGAATTATTTTACCCAGGACAGCATCTGAATTTGCCCAACCCACCACTGTACCATGCTCTGCTGTGGCAGTAAATTGGTGGTATAGGTAGGTCCCTCTTGCACAGAGACACAGAACAGTTGCAGAAACTACTCCCCCAGAACATTAAAATGGCACCAGCCACAATTATAGGCACTGCTTCTGGGGGCAGTATTAGAGGCAATACAGCGCATCACTCGGCGGTGCCACACACAGGCACAAAGGCCTTTGTCAGAAGTCTTGGAGTGATGGGGCCAGTCAGAAGGCATGCCGCTGAGCTTTGGTCCTCTGGCAGCAGTTAAACGGCCACATATGTGGCCCCCAGGCCTTGAGTTTGACACATGTGGTCTAGAGTGTTAGCCATACATGCATAGTGACATTACATTTTAAAGCTTTAAACTGTTCATTTTAGCTTGTGATGAGCCACCCAAGGCTCTAAACAGTGGCCAGTATCCAGCATTTGGTTGGTACTCCTGGCGCAAGCACTGGGCATACAGATGTCCCTGGCATATTAGAGAGCTAAACCATGCTTAGACTGGGCTGCAGGTCCTCTGCGCCCCCAGTGGACCAGTGAGCCGGGTATCCCATGTGCAGACCTGCTCACAACTGACCTCAGCACCGAAAGTCAAGCATTGGCAAAAGAGAAGGTGATGAAAATAGGGCAATTGGTGGCAGCTCAGGAGGCAGTGAGGACCAGAGGACAATTGGCGGCAATGGAGGACATGTCAGTGGCAGTGAAGGCTGGAGAGCAGTTTGCAGCAGTGGAGAAGGTGACAGCCAGCAATATTGCCTTTATTAGCACCAGTAGCTGATGTATACCCCATGCTGACCTATGGAGTACAGTAGTTGTGGCACATCATACTATGGTAGACAGGGGCAGCATATAGACATGTAAGTATCAAATGAAAAAAAAATGGGTTCACAGTTACTTTTATTAAAGCAGACCAATCAGTGATGTGATGTAAGCACACTGAGAGGAGGGCGGGCTACATAGGTGCAGCGGCAGCCACTCAGGACGTCTGGGCAGGCAGTGGGGGGTGTTTCCGCTCTAAGTCCCTCGAAGGTTGATTGGTGGACCACATCATTGGAATGGGGATAGAAACCAGAATGAGGAAGTGATTTTCCTCACTAAGGAGGCAGACAGAGGAGGAAGAACAGCGCTGGAGCCACTCTATGAAAGGTAAGCTACTGATTTTATTTTACTTTTCAACAATTACTCTTGCCAATCACTTTAAGGGTGACATGACATGGCATGTAACATGACACACTGCAAAGAGGCCCACTGAAACTCTTGCCTAGGGACTCGCGAAAACCTGGAGCCAGTCCTGCAGAGTGGAACATGGTTTAATGTGGTATAGAGCAAGAATTTGAATACCTCAGCAAAGTGGGAAACAACAGTAGTACAAGGTAAGTACTCACACCATACCAACAACCTAATGTGAAACAATTTAGATTGCTGCACATGAAAATTAATTTACCTTTATCTTACTCATGTCGTTGTTGATTGTCTCCCTTCAATGGTGTCCTATAGATCTGGCAATGGCTTGCAAAGGGGAAGTGCCACTGGGTTTCCTGCTGCTTTGCATTGTAGCATATGTCAGTTCAGGCAGCAAAACAGCTGGGATGCTTGGAAAAGAAGAACCCTCCCGGGTGCTCCGAGATGGCTGTAACCACGAGAGAATCATTGAGGGGTTTCAGCTGTGCACTAGCGAAAAATGCTGACAATGATTCAGTATAACACATACAGATACAGATTCAGCATCACACATATAAGCAAGTATGTTTGGGGAGTTATTTTTCATCAGTGCATTTCAGTTCTGCCCTGTCATTTATTGCACAAACTGCGAGCCTGATTTTACCTTACAGTTTGTATATAGGAATAAAAACACATGAAAAATGCAATGCCCTTTTGTTTACCTGTTTACATTTTTTTTTGCCTTATCTTTCTACTAATTGAGCTGTATGTATATATATATATATATATATATATATATATATATATATATATATATTATATTTATTTATTTATGTATTTTTTTAATAGAAACGAATAGTTTTTCTTCACTGTATGTATGTGTGTCACAAAATCAGTTTGACACAAGAGAAGATTTCCCATCACCGTTGATAGAGTGGGGTCAGGGTCATGAAATTCTCATCAGCATGATGGCTAATATCTCCCAGATCCTTGTTCCTTAAAGTCCTGTCCAGGCACACATAACCTTCAACATTTAATGTTTGCACCGTGGCCCAGTCACAGGGTCAGAGCCGTGTTCGCTCACACTGAAAACTCCAAGGGACTGAGCGGCTGTTGGACCATTTTTTTTATTTGTTCCTGGAGGAATAATATTCCTTCCTGCTAAGGCTTCTAGCCAGCACTGCAGGAAATGCATACACCAGTAGTCCACTGTCACCACTCATCATTACGTCCAAGAGCAGTTAATTACTCAACACTGTTTTCCTATTGATGTTAGTGAATTACACATCTTTCAAGGTTTAAAGCGGAACACCACCAGTGATTTTCACTCCCCAGATATTGTTCCTCTCCAGCGGGGAAAATTCTGCTCAGCTTTTCAATGATGTTCTAATTTAATGAAATGCAAGTTAAAATATCATTATTGGGCCAGAAAATATCTGAAGACAGGCTTTATTGTCTGCAAAAAAAACATGTAGAGTTAAAAAGCGCTATAATAAAATTCTACGTATTCTATATTATTCTTATCCAGTTTTATGCAATTCAAGTAATTATCCAGGAACAGTTCTTAATTGCCCTAAAGCTCCCAATGTTCCCAATTTTTAATTTTTACTTTGTTTTGTAGTTTAGAAAATTCTGTCTACTTTAGCATAGAAGAGAGCAAAATCACCAAATACTAAAAATCCATATAAACCTGCTAGGTATTGAGGAAAAGCTACTTATACAACCAAAATGAAAGAATTTCCAGCTAAGCTTTTGATTGGGGAGGCCGATTCATTAATAGCGCCAGGTAGCGACAGATGAGCGCCAGTAGCGTGATTTTCACAGCGCCAGCTAGTATTCGCTGTGCTTGGTCGGGGTTTGCTTGTTGACAGCGACTCAGTCGGTGTGCGGTAATGTTGAATACGGGCTTAGGGGTCGCTGTTTCACAGGTTCCCGCGTTGTATGGGTGCGCCTGACAACGAATGGCCAGAGCGAACGGCTTGCTGCAGATTCATTAACAAATCACGCTCCGAATTTTTTCGCGCTGTGAATTCCTTGTTTAAACCCCAGAGCGCTGGTGGCGATGGATTTAAAATAGTTTTTAACCCCCAAACAACCATATTTTTTGATTGTAAAATTATACAAGTTTTTAGAAACATTTTGTAATATGAATACATTAATATCAGACCTGTAATATCAATTCTGCACAAAATCATTTTTTTTTTTTTACCTTAAAAAAAAATCCTAACATTGCAGAAGTGGTCACAGAATTTTTGACATTAAAAAAAAAAAAAATTAATTAAAGATTGCTCCATTGAAATGCATTGGACATCGCCAGGGAGCGACAGGTCATACCTGGCGCTGTGATGGGATTAGCAGCGGCGCTGTTCGTGGCAGTCGGCTACATGATGAATCCCGCGGTAGCTGTAGCTCTCGCCGGCGCTAGCCTCATTTAGCTTGATAAATGCGTCATTGTGGCCGACGCCGGGCGTACTTGAGTCGGTAGCCGCCGTTAGCTGGCGGGACCTGGCGCTCGTCAGACACTACCTGGCGCTATCGCTTGATGAATAAGGGCATTATTCTCCTGTGAGAAATAAAATCCAGGGGTGCCAAGTTGTTGAATGGGAAATTCGACTTTTACAGGGGTGATCTGCTCCATTCTAATGTCTTCTGAGCCAGCGTGTAGGGAGCAGCAGCATTAACCACACTTAATATGTTCTCAAAGCATTGCACGATGGGAAAAAGCATCTGCGCATATAAGAAGAATTGCAATAGGAAGAAGCTATTCCAGCACAGACTAACTCAGGGGACAGGTCACTGAGTTAAGCAGATCTCCTCTGTAAAAGCAGAATAGTACAGACAAAACCCCTGATCCTCCCTCCTTCCATTTAATGAAAGAAACAGGCTTGGGTGTAATTCTTGTCATACAAGCAACCCCCTACTCTTGCTATCCAGCATATTTTTGTGGATCTTTTTTTTGCTATAGTGCTCCATTAATAAATTGACATTGAAAAATAAAAAAAACTCATAGAAATAAATAGTTTTCACTATTTAATTCAATAAACGCACATCTGGTGATGTATCGTTTTACATTTTCATATGTATTTAACAGTATTTGTTGCAAAATAATACACTAGTATTCAGATAATTGGCCCTCAAAATGTATTTCAAAGTATGATGCACAATGGATCTATGGTGTATCCCACATGAGTACGTGCCAGTAAACTGAAAACAGCTTTACAAATACACTACATCGGTGCAGAGGAATAAGATGATATGGGGAAAAGAGAAAAATAATTTTTTTATGCACAATGATGATAAAATAAGAATATATTGGACACAACTAATGTATTGTTTGTAATTACAATGGTGTCAATGGTGTAAACCAAAAACGCAGAACCGCGCTAAATAAATTCTAACCCAAATGATGTGAAGAAATTTTTGCTCAACGTGATAAAATCCCTATCTCCAAAAGGATCCAATGAATACAATAAACAATAAACACAGAGCATAAATGTGAACTACAACCCTCAAGTCAGTTAAATGTTGAAATAAACAGAAAAAAAGTCCAAAACATTCAAAAAATATTTTTTCTTTGATCAAAATGAAAAAAATGTTGAATATCCCACAGTGCATGCACTTCACATGTATATGTGCAAATATATCCACCACCAAACGTGCAAACTCTTACCAACTTCAATGAAAATAGAACGCCTTCAATTAATACTGTGCAGTATTATTGCCACCAATGGACTTCAATGTAGACAGTATCCTCAAACGATAATCAAACTGTATGTAAACTCCCCGTGAATAAAACGCTTCCAGAAGATATATGCACAAAGGCACCAATTCCCAGAGACCTCAGTCTCAGCAATTAGATGTAACTCGGATGGTGTCAATTCATTAATGCAGAGAACAGAAAAAAACGAATATAGTGTAATTCTGTAAAACTTTGACACTTTAATAAAAATCAAGAAATGCACTCACATAATAAATCAATGAAAATGAGCATAAAAGCACAGTGATACTCTCACCGGCGCTGGAATAAAACGATCCTCGGCTGCGTCCCGAGTCCCGGCCAATATTGTTCCAAATATTGAAAACTTGCAAGATAAAAAGGATCCTGGGTCCACCGCTCGCCACCGCCGACGCGTTTCGTCGCCGTAAGGCAACTTTAACTAAGCTGGTGGCGCGGCAGAGCGGTGGGAAATAAATACAAAAACAGAGTCCGGTCACGTGATCAAGGTCCTCCAGTGACTTCAGCAAAATATAACATAGCTGTGCAAACAAATATCTAAAGACGGTAGCGGATGCCTAATAAAAAACTCAAGGGCTATTAAAAGAATAATTATATATATCTAAACAGATGACCTGTTCAAAAGCAATACCGTTTCCAGTAAAGGTAAGGCATCAAGGATCTGCGACAGCCTTCTAACAAAGCCGAACACGTGAGTCCGGCAGCCAATGAAGAGAGCACCAATGAGAGGCCAGTTTGGCCGGTTGCCTAGCAGCATCAGACTGCCACACGTTCACAGGGCTTCAATGTCAAACACAATAGCAGCATGACGCTGTCCGCGCCTAACTGCAAATGACAGCTCAGCCGCAGTCAGCACTAGAGGGGCATTTAAACAGCCACAACCAGTGCCTTCATTATTGGTCAATGGCTTCAATGCAAGCCGCAGCACAACACTATCAGTCCACTCATATGCCTGATGATTTTGGCCATAACCAACAACACATATAATTAGGATTTAACGGCTTAATGCCCAAAGAGACTTATAAAACAACTTAACACATGACGCCTTATCAAAAAATATTCTAAAAAATATTATTGTTATAGATAGATCAACATGGCAAAAATTAAATTAAAATTTAAAGCCCTATTTACATCAAATAAGGCTAAAAGATATGAACCGCCCAGGAATAAAAAATTGTTAAAAAACTACAAAAAGCATTGCAAAAAAAATTAAATTATAAAAAATGTTTTTAGGATGAGCGTCTGATTCCAGCACCAGAGAGATACATAAAAATACATATTACACCACTAATAATAAATAGTATATCATATAAAACACCTATTACATGATCAAGGTCCAAAAATAATGGGCCCAAGAACAATGATAAAAATCTAAGATGCAATAAAACAATTAAGATCAAAATCTATGTTCAAGCCAGCTGGGTATAGGGTATCTAATGTGAAAATCCACCAACCTTCTTTTTTGGAAATATCGTTGACTACATCGGACCCTCGCCAATTCGGTTCAACGTAGTCAATCCCCATGAAGGACATAAAGGTGGGATCACAGTTGTGATATTTTTTGAAATGTGCCGATAAACTATGGGATTCATAACCACGTTTGACGTTGTAAATATGCTCACGGATGCGAATCCTGAGCTCCCGAGTGGTACGCCCTACATATAATAGTTTACAGGGGCACCAAATAATGTAAATCACTCCTTTGGACCAACAGGAAATACATTTAGAAATTGTAAATGTTCTTCCTGTTTTAAAATTTTGAAAGGAGGTTTTAGGTTTATCTAGCACGGTACAATTCTTACACCCTGCACAGACCCCACATCTATAGAAACCAACAGGTAAGTTATTACCTACCAATCTGGTTTGTGGTGGATCCACATAACTCCTCACCAGTCGGTCCCTAAGATTAGGAGCCTTTCGAAAGATCACTCTCGGGCATTCTGGTAAAATTGGGCCCAATATAGTGTCTGCTTTTAATATGTGCCAATGCTTCTTCAGCAAAGTTCGAATTGCTTTATGCTGAATATTAAACCCAGTGACAAATGGAACTTCGTTTTCTATCTTGGTTGCAGCTAATGCCGTCCCATCTTTGTTCTTATTGAAAAAGGATGATCTAGGACAGTTACGAATCATTCCTCTCTGTTCACTGATTGTTTGCTTGTTATAACCTTTGTCTATAAAACGCCGCATAAGCATTGCTGATTGGTTATCATAATCTTCCAAGTGAGTACAGTTACGTCTTAGACGGGTGAACTGTCCCCTGGGTATTGCTTGTAACCAATTGGGGTGATGACAACTCCCAAAAGGTACATCAGCCTAGTTAAAGTTGCCTTACGGCGACGAAACGCGTCGGCGGTGGCGAGCGGTGGACCCAGGATCCTTTTTATCTTGCAAGTTTTCAATATTTGGAACAATATTGGCCGGGACTCGGGACGCAGCCGAGGATCGTTTTATTCCAGCGCCGGTGAGAGTGTCACTGTGCTTTTATGCTCATTTTCATTGATTTATTATGTGAGTGCATTTCTTGATTTTTATTAAAGTGTCAAAAGTTTTACAGAATTACACTATATTCGTTTTTTTCTGTTCTCTGCATTAATGAATTGACACCATCCGAGTTACATCTAATTGCTGAGACTGAGGTCTCTGGGAATTGGTGCCTTTGTGCATATATCTTCTGGAAGCGTTTTATTCACGGGGAGTTTACATACAGTTTGATTATCGTTTGAGGATACTGTCTACATTGAAGTCCATTGGTGGCAATAATACTGCACAGTATTAATTGAAGGCGTTCTATTTTCATTGAAGTTGGTAAGAGTTTGCACGTTTGGTGGTGGATATATTTGCACATATACATGTGAAGTGCATGCACCGTGGGATATTCAACATTTTTTTCATTTTGATCAAAGAAAAAATATTTTTTGAATGTTTTGGACTTTTTTTCTGTTTATTTCAACATTTAACTGACTTGAGGGTTGTAGTTCAAATTTATGCTCTGTGTTTATTGTTTATTGTATTGTTTGTAACTGTTTATTTATTTATTTAATCACAGCATTACGCAACCCAAAAAAGGGATGAGATTTTGAGAAAGTCCAGTTGGGCGAAACATCTTTCATCATTTATCTTCTGAGCAGCAGCACATATTTTACATAACGACAACGACAACTGTAAAGGATAATGGGTGATGCATTTATTGTTTATTCTCTTATATATGTTGTGTATATAAATATTTAAAGAATAAAATATATTTTCTACATACTTTATTTTTCGCCCTATAAGAAAGACTTATTTTTCCCCAAAAGTGGGGGGGGGGGGGGGGGTCGAATGATAGTGCATCTTATAGGGCGAATGTAAAAAAAGGGTAAATTTCCCGGCTCACAGACAGCATCTCCCGCCAACTTAAACAGAGAGACAGACACACACACATATACATTACTGGATCCTTTGTCTTAGTCATCGCTGCTGCCAGCCACCTGCCAGCTCCTTAGGTGCATTTCCTGCTGTTGCCCGCCTCCTTTGTAGCCGCCGCAAGTTCAGAGCGAGCCGGTTCCGGCTTCTGGGTGGGCGTGGCCTATGACTCCTGCCAGGACAGGCCACTCCCCACCTGGAACTGGCTGTGTCAGGTCCCGTGGGACACCCGCCTTCTAAATAAGTCCGCAACCCCCAATCTCCACTGCTAGCTTCACCTATAGACAAGCCCCCGTCTGCCGGGACGCTTTATACGCCTCACCGGGCACGAACAAGACTGGACGAGGTCGGGAAAGCTGGGGTCATACATGAGAGATCAGTCCAAACAAGTGCGGCACCAAAGGATGAGACGGAAGAGTAGGGGGTCGAGACGGAAGGTCACGGGTACGCAGTACAAGGGAGCAGGCAAATCGTAGTCAGAAACAGGCAATGGTTGGTCCAGGCGGCAATCACGGATGGTCAATACGCAGCAAGATCAATAACGGGAAAGTTCAGATTCAGCTAAACACACCCAGCAGCACGCTATCACGGGCAAGGAACAAGTGTGAGGGAAACACCTTTATAGGATGTGGGCTGACATGATTGGTGGGAGAGAGGACATGATTGGTGCAACTTGGGATTCCTGGGCTGATTGCCAGATTCAAACTATAGGTCGTTCCGCCCAGCACAACTTTGGGCTCATTGGCCTTTTAATCCAAGGTCGTAAGACAGCGCGCGTGAGCACAGGCTGTCAGAGAGGAGAGGCTGTGACGTGGAGAGGGGGCGGGCACGCTCGGCCCACTCGCTCCGACTCCGCCTGATGGAGACGCGGCCGCCAGGCGGTGACGGAGCCTAAAGGGCGCCAAAGCCCACGCCGCCTACAGACGCCGTGGGACCAGCTAGAAGGTGAGTTGTCCATGACAGGCTGGCTCTGAACTTGCAGCGGCTATGGAGGCGGCGGGCAGCAGTGATGACTAAGATGGAGAATGCAGGTGCGCGTGTGTCTGTCTTTCTCGCTCTGTTTAAGTCAGCGGGAGACGCTGCGTGGGAGCTGTTTTCAGTTTACTGGCACATACTCATGTGGGATACACCATAGTTCCTTTGTGGATCATACTTTAAAATACAATAATATTCAGATAATTGGTTGCTTTCTTTCTAAGAATGTTGTTCACACAGCAGGGCACAGACCAAAACCCAGGATAGTCAAAATCCTGGGTTTTGGTCCACTTTAAATGTCTCTAAGCATCCAAGTATTTTTGCTTCTTTTTTATAAAGGAAAGTCAGTAGACTCTTTGCTGTGTGATGTGTTTAGTGTGGCAGCCCTACAAGGCCTAAGGGTTACACAGCGTGCGCCTGCTACATCCAGTCATAAACAATCAGAAACATAGCAGGCAATGGAGAGAGGGGCAGCGGGAACCAGAATGAAATCCAACAGCCAGGCAGGACATAGAAACAGAGAAAACATAGCAATATACCCCTATAGAAAGCCACCACCAGGTCGGCTTATAAACCTGAGACTCTGTTAGTGACTTTGAGGCACATTTCTCACAAACCTGAGTGCATTAGGTGGGGGGGGGGGGGGGTATTGCTTTTTCTGGAGAGCAATCACCTGTCTGCCTCAAACAAGATCTCTGTGAGGTGCAGCAGCACCACTGTCACTAGTAAGTGGCACTTACTGGAGACTCTCGCTGTTTCTACAGGTCATCAGTTAACTTGCAGAATTGAGCTGGTTTCTTTGCAGCAAAATGTATTGTACGTCGTAATCCTTGGTGTTTTTGATACAGAGATTAAACTATACATAGTGTACAGCATTTAAAGCAGAACAAAACCCACCAGTGGCCAACCTGAAATCTAAAAGATACCAGGGCTGGCCGCTGGCTTTCCCTTGGGGCATCCCAAAATGATGCATGCACGAGCTCTCGCCAAGAGCTGCCCGCTGAACTGACGTAATTCGGCAGACGCCTCTCACTGCTGTCAATGAGGAGTATGTCACATCACCAGCGTCGTGTGTGCGCTCCCGTCCCATTCACATAGGCTGGGGCCGGAGCACATGCTGCCACAACCCCTGCATTCCCGGCCCCCATTATAGTCAATGAGAACCGTTTGCCAAAAGATGTACACATAGTAAATGGCTCTCATTGGTTCCTGCTGGGGCATCCCTAACAAGGGAAGGTAATAAATAGGAATGGGAAGGTCGGGCTTCTAAACTCCTCTTCTATCATCCCAAGCCCTACAGTGAGCCATACTTGCCTTTCCACCACTGGGTCTTCATGTTATGGAGCACCAGATTTGGTGTAGAGTATAGGTGAGTATTAACAACTAGGAAAAATTAGAACCCTCTTTTAGGAAGAAACTTTGTGATGTATTTAGTCAGGGAATAGAGCAGTAGTTGTAGTGAAAGTTGTAGTGAAAGCATCTCTCCATAGACAGTAATGGGACACAGACTATAATGGGAATAGGTGTCACTTAGAAGTCAACGGATTTTGAAGGGAAAAAAACATTTTAGACAGGAACTGGGATAGATACTAGATAGTCACTCTATCCACATAAAGCAGGTGTTAACTTATACATGAGACATGTGAGTGGGCTTGGTCTGGGAAGTTTATTTTGAGAAAAGAATACAGTGAGTTATTAAAGGGGAACCCTACCCTAGGTTTCATGACTAGAAGTTGTCTCCAGGGGTAAGATGTAGTGGACGACTTTCAATGTCCCCTTCCATCTGATCTGAATCGCTTGTCTTCTCCTCTCCCACCGCTATGCATCTGAACTGTGTGAACTCTTTTGTAAATTTATAGCTGTCAGTTCTCTGCATTCTTGTGGGACACTCTCTCCCCCTTTTTGCCTGGCCCATGATCAACAGAATATAGCAAGGAGTTATAGCTGGCAGCCAATTTTGAAGTGCAACCTCTTAAAGTGCAGTACAGAATTAGGCCAAAATTCAGACAGAAGTGACCAGAAGGGAACAAGCAATAATGCTTGCCTGAAGATCTCCAATCCCTCTATAATGCGCTCCTCTGATATTTAACAATCCTGTTTTATTTCACCCTCAAAGCTCACAGAATCCCCCTGCTCCTGGTAAGTCTACCTATATCTCTACATCATCCCTTTCATTCCCTTACCTGTCCTCACATGCAGGGCCGGCTCCAGGGTTTTGTGGGCCCCTGGGCGATAGAGTCTGAGTGGGCCCCTTGTGACAAACAGAGCCATTTGGTGAACATTAAATATGCACAGCAAATGGCTCTGATTGGATGAGAGCCCACACATGCGCCATAGAGCTAGGGAAGAGTGAGTTTTTTCAGACGAAATAAAACCCAAGTTAAAATCCTGGGTTTTGTTCCTCTTTAAAGAGGAACAGCCGCCTCTGTGACTAGCCATGGAGTCTAATAGACAGGGCTGGCTGATTATCCCAACCTGGGGCAGTAAAACTTCTCGCAATGCGTGCCAGCATTTAACGCTATACAAAACTTCTATCGGGCAGGCTGATTCATTTCTAACGCCAGGTAGCGGCAGATGAGCGTCTGTAGCAGGCATTTCAGAGCGCCCGCTAGTAGTCGCTGTGCTCGGCTGTGGTTCGCTAGTTCAGAGTGCCTCAGTCGCTGTGCAGCATTGATGAATACGTTGTGGGAAGTCGCTATCTGAGCAGTACATCGCTGTTTTGGAGTGAATGGTAGTGACTGGTCAGTGCGACCGACTCACACCATATTCATCAAAAAAACAGCCTCACACACTGCCGGCACTCAAAAATGCTTTGCTGTAGCCCAGAGCGCCGGAGGCTGTGTGATTAATGGCTGTTTTTGAACATCTATCCACCAGTAACAATGCGAAAACATATGGAATTACATTGTTATAACATTGTGACACGAACACATTAATTCCAGACCTGTAATGTCAATTCTGCATAAATATATAAAAAATGGAAAAAGTTTTAAAAAATGGCTTTTTTTAGGCCAGGAGAGGTCACAACATTATTTGAGATAAAAAAAAAATTATAAAAACCCCCTGTTTAAAGAGAAGTAAAAGAACGTCCATTGAAATGTATGGGAGAGCGCCAGGTAGCGAGAGGTGGTGCTCTGCAAGGCTGAACGCCGGCGCTGTACGCTGAGGCTGGGATAATGATGAATAGTACGCTACATGGCGTTATCCCAGTTGCTCAACAGAATCGGCTTCATAAATGTGTAATTGCGTGCTGTGGCCGGCGTTCACCTGCCGCTACCTGCTACTTACAAGGCACTACCTGGTGCTATCCCTTCATGAATAAGGCCCTAAGTTTATTTGTCTGTATGACTTTTCTTCATTCATTTGTCTTTCTTTTTCTTCTTCCTACCCACTCTCTTTGTTCTTTCTTTTATTCCATCCATTTTCCTACATTCTTTCCTTCTTCTTGTCTTCTTTTTTTCCTTTCCATCCATCACAACTACCTTCTCTTTCCTCCATCCATCTATTCCTTCTTTTCTCCCTTCCTTCCTTCATTCTCTTCCATTCCATCTACCGTGCTTATCTTTCCTTCCTTCTTTCTTCTTTTTTCCTTCCTTTTTTTTATTTTCCTTTCACCCTTCCTCCCTTCCTTTCCTCCCCCTTCTTTTCACCCTTCCTTCCATCACTCTTTAATTCCTGTCTCTTCTCCTCCCTCTTTCTTTCCTACCATCTTTTGCTTGCTCTCTTTTCCTCTACTTTTTTCCTTTTCTTCCTCCTTTTCCATCTCTTCATTTTTGTTCTATCCTTTCTGCCTACCTTCTCTGTTTTTGCTGATTTGCACTGCTGCTGCATAGGGGTTCCATAGCAACCAGGCCCCCTTGGTTGCTGAACAGGGGACCCCATAGTAGCCTGGCCCCCATTGCCACATAACAGTGGTGGGCCCACAGCAGTCTGCTATAGGGCCCCTCCTTCAAGGTAGCCACAGTGTCTGGCAGCCCACCATTACAAAGCCACAGGTGCCGGCCCCCCCCTGTGCAGAAGCCCTATAGCAGCCTGGCCCCATGGCTGCTGCACTGGAAGGAGAGCCGTATTGTAGGTTGCTGTGGGCCCCACTGTTACATAGCCAGAGGTGCCAGGCTGCTATGGGGCAACCTGTGCAGCAGCCATAGGGCCTGCTGCTGCCAGCATCCTGGCCCATGGCTGCTGCTTGGGGGGGAAGCATCCTGCCCCCTGTGGCTATGTAACAGCTGGGCCCACAGCAACCTGCAATATGGCTTCCCTTTCCAGTGCCTGACTGTGCCCCCGCTCTCCCGGGTGCCGCAATACATACCTGTTGGCAGGGGTTGCAGGAGCCCGGGACACTGGGACTTGCTTGCTGGAACTATTTATTTTCGCTGCACTAGCACAGCTCCTGCCTCTCCCCCCCATGGAGGGCCTGCGGGCGGAGTGAGAAAACTGCCCCGCCCCCTCACATCACCCCAGGGCCACCCAGAGCCGCCTCACCATTGGACAGGCCGTCAGGCGAAGCGACCAATCAGACGATGGAGAAGCAGCCTGCAACCCGCCCCCACCACCAAAGGGACGTACCAGTCACTGGAGCAGCAATGGAACGAGGAAGGTAAGTATTAGGGATGAGCGAACTGGTTCCTCAGAAACCAAGTTCGTTCCGAATTTTAGGAAAAATTTGATTCAGCACGAAACTGAATTTTTGGGGGTTCCTGCTGACCGAATCTTTCCTGAAATTCTAAAAAAAAAACTCCCCACCATCCTGGTTCCAGCGCCTTGCAGAGTCAGCGGGTGGCGTCTTCGCACAGCTTACAGTGCAGCCGGCTCCCCACTCCTCCCATGCGCAGGCTTTTGTGCATTCCTTGCCTCAAACAGGGAGCTTCACAGGTTAAATGTAAAGTTATGTTTGCAGTGTTACACCTGTTACTTTTTTTATAATATGTAGGTTTTTATGTAACTTTTCCTTTTTAACTCATAATATTTATCCATGTTGCTATGACTTCCTCTGTGTCAGCCCAGACATGGGGATGTTGTTTGTATTCAGAGGCAGGCAGCTTGACAGGCTAGGACAGGCAGGCTTTAACATTAGGAAGCCCTGATTGGTCTTCAGGCTGTGATGTTTACACAGTAAAGTGAATATCAATTAGCCATGTGCTTGTTTGTTTTCCAATGATGTGGCTGGTGATGATTGGAGCCTGCTGGACAGTGCAGTGAATATTAATTAGCCATGTGTGTGCAGTGTCTTATAGCAAGATTAGCTGCAGATATCCAGTGTTGTATGCCTGCTGACAGTGTAGGCATCCTCCCCACTCCCACCATGCTGTGTGTAGCACACATTAGAGATGAGCAAACGATTTGATTCGGACAAACCCCAATCGTCCGAATCCAATAGGAAGTTCGCTCATCCATTGGGCCTCCCACTGCTACACCAGTGGGCCCCCAACTGGCCCGGGCCCTCGGCAGGTGCCCGAGTTTTCCGGGTGCTGGAGCCGGCCCTGCTCACATAAGTTTATTTCAATTGTCAAATCCCTCACCCTTGCTACCGGTACCCGTAAAACACGCTCCGTCAATTTGAAATTCTACACTCATCTCCTCTCCCTTTCTCTGCTCCTACTGGCCACTGGTGATATAGCTACAAACCCAGGTCCATTTACCTCACCACTTCACTCCTCTATGCCTCCCACCCCACAGACAAACCTTAAGTACTGCATCAAACCAACAAACACACGTAACCTAGCCAATCTCAGAACAATCACTCCCTCCCAATGCACTTCATGACCACAACCTCTTCATCTTTATGGCCTTTACTGAAACCTGGCTCACTCCCTCTGACACAGCCTCACCTGCTGCCCTCTCATATGGCAGCTTATAGTTTAGTCACACCCCAAGATCAAGCAACAAACAAGGTGGGAGTGTTGGCATCCCTTTAACAGAACACTGCTCATTTAACTCTGAGGACATTAACATTTAATACTGTATAGTATGTGTTACCTTGTTTGTAATCTTACCTTGTACAGCGCTATGGAAGAAGATGGCGCTATATAAATAAACAATAATATTAATGTAAGTGGAGGAGTAGCAAGAATCCAGCAGGAGGAAGGAGACCACAATGCAGAGAGCTGATAGGAGAGGAAGAACCCTAAAGTTGACCTCAAGTGTCCAGTAGAGGGAAATAAGACCAGTGGTGACCTGCTCACCAGGTCCTTGAGACTGGGTTTTGGCAGAAGTACTTGTGAGGGTGTGGAAATGTAACTTGTTAACAGGGGTGAAGCTAGCCTCTCTTCAGCCTGAGGTGAAGTATAGCAAAGCCCTCAGTTTGTGATATCAATTACAGCAGCAGCCCCAACTTGCTATGGTGGAGTGGGGTGGGGTGGGGCCACAGCCACTGCACCACCAATGATTGAATGTAAAAACGTGACAGTAAAAAAAAAATGATATAGAAAAACAGATCCAGCAATTGCTGCCTCCCCCCGCAGTGTCTCCTGGGGCAATAGCCTTGCATGGCCTCATTATAGACCCTGCTTCTGAACTAATCTGCTGAAGAGAAGTGAATTGGAATGCATACAATCTGAAGATTGCTGAATAGAGTTGTATTGTAACCAAGGTCCAAGAACCACCCTTGCTCCTCACACCCTCCCGCACTGGCCTGGTGGAGGGGGCCTTATATTAGCACACGGTTGATGGCTGGCATTTCTGCCAGTAGGGCTACAATGCTTTAGAATGTTTTGTGGCTTGACTTTTTGACCTCCCAAGTATCCCAGTTAGGTACGCATGTCCACTAGAACTTTCAAATATTAACTTCTAGTGGACATATAGACCATCTATGTAGCACAATTATGTATGAGAAGTGTGGCACTTTTCTATCAATACTTATATTCACACATATATTTAATATGAACTTAGAAAAGAATTAGATCATTTTATTATTACGTTGGGGGCGTAAATTAGGGTTCTGGCATTTTGTTACTATTTAACCACAGATCACTATGGTTTTGTCCAAGTCTAATGTATAGATGTAATAGAGTATATGTTATTTAATATACTGCTTCAATAAATGTGTGGTATTAGAACTCTAGCTTAGTTTGCGTGGCATCTTTATAGATTATGGCCTATTCTGGAGACCATATGTATATAGTTTTCCATTGCAAGTGAGTTGGAGATATTTCTTGCAAGTCCATGTCCAGGCTAAAATAAAAAAATTCTCAGCTGGCTGCTAGAAGCATTCTCTAACCCTGGCCCTGTAAAACCTCCTAGGTCTTGAGATCATGCTAGGGCTTCAGGTCACGTGGCTTCAGGTCATGTGGCCTCCTTCAGCGCCTGGCTGCCACCTATAGAGGAAGGGTGCAGAGGCAGTGCCTGTCATACCCTTGTGTAATAAATGATATGGGTGGAAGTCTTATCCTCTTATTTGCTTTCAAACAATGGGTAAGCTCCCAAGGAGTTCATGGGAAAGCCAAGGATCTTGATTTCGGGAACAAGATTATTTTACACGGCCAGAGTTGAAGAAGCAGCTGCAAGAGACAAAAGGTGAATATTGGCTAAGCAACTATAATTGATAGGAGAATATTAATCCAGGGATAAATATGATCACTATAAAATAAACAATTCAGATTTTTTTCCCTTAAATTCACAAACTAGACTGTGCCTTTTTGGATTTGCGTGTTCCTACCTGATGATATCTGGTAGAATCCAAAAGGATATGGAAATTTGGGGGAAAACGTATCTTTTCGAGAAAGATAATTGACTCAAACATGAAGCCAAATATTTTGTCTAGACGTGGCAACTTGAGGGGGTGCACACAAATGGGGCAAGGACTAAAACCCGGGTTTTGGTCCACTTTAAAGCCGTGTGAGCTCCCTGAAGGTCCCCCTCCCAATAGTATATGGTGTTTCTGTGACATCCCACTTGAAAAAATCATAACTATTGTTCCAGTTTGGTCACTAAAGACAAGTGAGCCGTATCAATTTAATGCAGTCACTGAGCAAAATAATATACCTAAGTGGTTCTAACCTTGCTCCACTCTATCCAAAACTGAAAAAAAACTGTAACTGGGCTTTATTCCAATACATAATTTATGTTTGGACTTCAAAAAGGCTGTTCACTCCTGATTCCCATGAAATCTGACAGAAAGAATTGCACTATCCAGACGCACAAAGCCGAAAGAGACATATCCATATGGGGCTAAGGCTGTAATTGATGCCAAACGCACATCTACAAAATAGTAATTTAAAGAACAAGCTTAATTTTATTTTGAATATTTTAATATTATTTTTATGATGTCCAACCTAAACAGAGAAAACAACAGCAGAATGCTGTTGCCTAGTTTCAGCATTTTGAAGATATTACAAAAATCAAATAAAAAATAAAGTTAAATATGCACCTGTCCAGGCACACACTAACTGCCTCCTACCTAATCCCCCTTGTAAACATGGTAAAAAAAAAACATTTCTAAGCATCTTAAAATCTCAGATTGTATGTAAATACTTTTTCTAAGCAAAGTCACCTTCTTTGCAATTTCTTGGTTGTGATAAAGCTGAAAAGGCATGTCATGGCACACCTTTACTGCATGTCCTTAATTATGGGACCACTGTGGCTTGCCAAGCTTGCTCATGCTGAGAAAAATTCATGATTTCCACTATCCATGGTTTTTAATTTATTTTTCCTTCCCCAGGGGTCATCCCCTGAGAGATGTACCTTTCCGTCGTCCTACTATTTTTTTCCTTCAAAAGCAAAAAAAGTGGCCACAAAATCCCCAAAAAATACAAAAATATACAATTATATTGAAATAAACACTACAACTATAATAAATACCCATTAAGCTACCTGAAAGCAAAAACAATCTTGATCAAGTGCACACAAACAACAACAAAAAAATGCTAAACAGCAGGATGTAAAAAACACACTGATGAGAACAATCTAAGTGCCAGAAACAACATAAAACACAGTGGTGGGACTATCAGGTGGGGAATGGCACCGGTTCCTACATAATACACGGGCTTACCGGAAATACACTGCCGCTTCTTTCAGGGTCCTATGGTGCATGTGCGGGCTCTCATCTAAACAGCGCTGTATCGCTGTATGCCGTCAATATTATTCATCTACAATACGGTTCTGTTCTAGAGCTCGGCAATCGGGAGGGAGAGCAACGGCATCACCAGCTGCCCTTAGATTGGGGTGCACTCCCATCCCCAGCCTATCTGAATGGCTGGACACAAGATGCTGAGGATGTGGGCAGCGTTGCTTACATCATTGTGGGAGCTAGGACAAAGGTTAGTTTTGCAGTGACACGGGGGGGGGGGTTGATTTACACAGCAGGGGAACCTGATTTGAGATGCCCCATGGGATGGCCCTGCTACATCTTCGGCAGGAAAAAGGAAGCGATTCCCCCGAATCGGCTCCTACTTACCTTTTGAATGTCGCCACGAGCCTGCTGCGGCGACATCCGGCTGCTTCAGGGCCTGATCCTCACCCCGCCGTCCGCTTAACCATCCCTAACTGACAAAGCACATCCTTAGCCGTGCTCGTCAATGTCCCGCAGCGATCTCGCAGCTCAGCGAAGTCTCGTGGGATTTCGCGAGCAGTGCCTTAAGGGATGCAAGATGGCGCTGCCCGGAAACCGAGGGACCTATAAGATGGATACCCCAGTGAGGTAAATAAAGAATGCCCTAAGGTGAAACCGGAGAGGCGGCAGCAGATTAGTGACGCTTGGGGGAGGTTTTAACCTTTCCCTAATGTTCCACTTTAAGGAAGCTGCCTTGTGACCGCAGGGTGGCAGGCTTGACTTCCAGCCAGGGGAGGACTGAAGGACTCATGAGCAAGGTACCCAACCCCCCAACTGCTCACAGTTCTGGGATCGGCCGATCCGGTAAGTGTGTCAGCACCAGACTAGCAGTGATAGCCTGTGGGGGATGAAAGGTGAGGATAGTGTTTTTTGAGTAAAGTATGACTTTAATTTATAACTTTTCTGTTTTTTTTACAGCGTTCTTACATGGCAGAATTTGTTTACACCTGTATAAAAGATAGATAGATAGATACAACTTACCTATCTAGCACCCCCTATGTGTAGGTGCACATGCAGGGAGAGTGATTTATGCCAGATGAAGGACATGAGCTTGTAGCTAAGCTGGATTTATATTTAGAATGATCTGGCTGAGCTTTTGATCAGATAAAAGAATTCTTTGTGCTGCATTCCACCTGCAAAGAAAGGAACACACATTGAAAACGTCTTGTTCTAAAACTATTTTGCTGTGTGCTGGAGTACATGGTGGAATTTTTGTTGGTGTAAATATAATAATGTTTGTGCCTGTTATTCCCATATAAAACAGTGAGCAATGACTATTTTTTATATTTATATATTATATATTGTATCATAAGGTATGATATAAATGTGATTTGCTTAGTATGGTAGTCAATAAGCTATGTACACAAAGGCCAGGAGATCGAGCCTAGTGCTTGTTTTTTTAATTCAATATTTTCATGAAATAATTTGACAAAACATTCTGTTGATGCCTTGTACAGTATAGAAGATACATTACAAATAAAAAGAGCTCAAGTTGAGTATACCAAATATACCAAAAAAAATAAATACATTTTTAGGTGAGAATGATTAAACTAGATAGTATGGTCTGTCCAGACATAAAAAAGTGATGCCTTATTATTAAAACTGAAGTGGAGGATTATATTGCATGCATTGGTGGGTCTCCGTCTACCCCAGCATCCTCAGGGACTGAGATATTGAGAACTCCACACAGGATAGCTGCGTTTGGTCTCAAAGAGAACCCAGGACCCAGCTGGCCGGATGACACCAGAATTGGCCCTCTATGACCTTCCACCGAAAAGTTAAATTCCAAATTAGTTTTTAGGAGCTCCCGGCTGGGAAATTACAGGGGAGGAGATCGAGGCCCATCCAAAAGGAAAAGGACCAGCCATGTTTTTGAATGTACTGGGAGCTATCTCGGTCTAGGGGAGGTCACAACAGAATTTCATGCTGGAAGAACCATAAACTCACAGGCTTCCTCGTGCCTCCCTGTGGTTGCCCTGCACCAAGGCCTAACATCTCAAGGTAACGGACATACAATTCATCTACCCATACTGATTGTAATTTACCACTTGTATTCGCTGGCTGCTCTGTCATCTTGACCCAAAACCCATTTGTTTTTGCTTCTTAATTATATTTTATGCTACCGGGGCTTGCTTCTGACCCCAAATAATCCCATTACCAGACCAGGGCTCTATTAAGCAGAGGTAAGTATAGCTGTTTTTTGTTTCGCCTGGACAATCCATTTAATTAAATAGCAAAAGTAACTTACTGAATAAATAAAAAACAGAACACTTCAGGCATACCAAAAACACAATGTTTGACTTGCACCCCCTGTACTGCTTTGATGTTTGCCAGGTGAAGTTAAACCATGTTGGATTCCTCCAACGCATTTCACCCACTATAGCTTCCTTAGGGAGGACCATAATCCAGCTAATTTGTAGTTTCCTGTGTGTTCATACACCTTTAACAGTTAGTTTTTCTTTTGTTATTCTTATCTTATTGAATGCCTTTTGTGAAATGTGGAATTATGGACAAATAAAAGAAGGGGTCTTGTGGTAACACAGCCCTTGGGATGGATGTTCCTTTATAGAAACCAGAATCCCGTCCTCTATCTTATATGCCGCTGGCTGCCCACCCTCACATCTCCTTTTATGTCTGCTGTCAGCCAGGATGTTGGCCATGTATTAATCAATACATTATAGTACTAAAGTAATAATAATAAGTACGGTTAATAATGTGTTTCCAGACCATTTTGACAGATTTGGAGAAGAGCATGTACCAACCCCAGCAACACTGGGCGGGCACGCTTAGATTAGCATAGCCAGGTGTACTGGAGCCAAAGCAGGAAACAAGTGAAGAGAGCAGCATGAAAGGCGTTGTGCTGGATCATGATTTCATGATGGAGAGTATGTCTCTTTTGGAAGACTACAACAACTCTTTATTGTTTTGAACATACAAAACATTTATGGAAGAGACTCCATTTATGGTATATGGGCAGAATTATGAGTTTCATGTCTTGTTTCTACCACACAACACTGCCATAAATTGAGATGACCTGTTCCCAGGGCTTTATTTACCATTAGGCAACCCTAGGCACGTGCCTAGGGTGGCAACCTGGAAGGGGGGGAGGGCACTGCCCTTACTAGTGTAGTAAAGAAAAAAAATTACAACTCATATCCTGAACATTAATGCCTCCTAACAAGCACCCCCCAACCACAGAAGGATGCAGAGTGTATTTGTGTGAAGGGGGGTTGCAATGGGTTGAACACAGGCCAGAGCATCTCCCCTCAACTGGTGTGGTCATGTGACTGTATGTCAGAATGCAGTAAAAGAACATACTTTCCTGCTTCTCTGCATTTTCCCCTTTGTGCCCTCTCCCTCCTCCACACACATACTCTGCATCTAGCCCACTACATGCCTCCCAACCTTTTAGGGTGGGAAAGAGGGACAATTTGTAAATTAGGCCACGCCCCTAATTGAGGGATGGACAGGAGATGGGTTATAAGAGTTACAACAATAGAAACACTTTGAATAGGCTAATGAATCATTTATTGCTGCAGATCTGCATGTTACAACTTAAAGAGCAACAAATGAGAACAAGAAGGGACAGGAGAACATGGACTCAAAAAACCTCAAAAGACCTCCAAATCAGGAACACTTGGGAGGTATGCCATTGCACCCTTTCCCCCTACAGGGACCATGACCTAACTTACAATGAACACCAAATACGGCCCTGCCTTTTCCTTGTGTTGGGTTTATTACAAGCATTTTTATAAAGCTCCATCTGCATGCCATCCTCTAGAATGGGGGCAGATGATCAGCCATGGCAGGAAAGGTTCTCTTCTATTGCCCACATATGGCTCCTCTCCTGCTGGGCCAGTATCCCTGCTCTTTTGGACTCCATTATGAGTTCCATGTCTTGTTTCTACAACCCAGCACTGTCATAAATTCAGATTCCTTGTTTTCAGTGTTGGGTTCACTAGGAGTATTATCCAACTCCATCTGTCTGGTGTCCTTTTCCACTAGAATGGGAGGCTTATGATCAGCCATGGCAGGAAAGGGTCTGCTCTGCCCTGACGGTATGGCCTGCATATGGCTCCTCTCCTGCTGAGCCAGTATCACGGCTCTTTTGGGCCTCTGTTAAGACTTGTATTGTTTTATTGAAGAAGAATATGAATTAAAACAAACATATATATCACTGAATAAGAGATTTATTATTCTGCCTTATGCAAAGATAATACTTCTGGGTGTAATGATGAGAAAACTTTGTGCATATTTATTTCTGAGAACTACTCGGGGTGTCCCAGAATCCCACCTGATACAAATCAGAAATGGGGATCTTGGCTGCTTCAGCTGCTATGGGATTTTATACAACCCTTTGATTCCCTGACACTGTGTGTTATTAATCCATGAAATCGCAATGGTATCCTTTTCACTTTCACACCCCAAAAAGAATCCAAGAAAAATATTGACCTGACCTTGGCTGGAATCTTGGTCTGCATGAGTCCCTGTGCAACTAATGGATAATTGTGGTCTTTGTATCCTTTCTACCAAGAGTGAAAACACATCACACCAAGCCGACATGTGTGAAAGCATTCTGTTAACTATTAGACAGGGAGCGGGCAGATCGGCTAAATGCTTCAAGGAGCTGGAGCATAAACATAGGTGCACAGAGCTGGCACTTTCCTGCTTTAATCTGTGTGTGTGGCTAAACAAAGGCAGGAACAACCCCATGTATTATTAGATTGGGATTTAACAGTATTCTATAACCTATTGTATGTTTTAGGTTTATTACAGTATATAGGTATTAAAGAGGAAATCCAGCCTGAAAAGAGCCCCACCACCGCCCTATGGACTTACCTGCCCAGCACCGAATGCCCAATGCCACGCTGGGAGCAGCACTTCTGTGTTCCAAGCTGCCAGACTAACGTGGAGGCTGATTCATTACTAGCGCCAGGTACCGGCAGATGAGCATCTGTAGCGAGGCGCTCAGAGCGACCGCTAGTAGTCGCTGTGATCGGCTATGGCTCGCTGTTACCGAGCGCCTCAGTCGCTGGCCGGCATTGATTGATAACACCACTACAGCGCTATATGGGAGCGAACGGTAGTGACTGGTCAGTGTGAGCGACTCAAACCATATTCATCTAAAAACAGCCTCACACAGCGCCGGCACTCAAAATTGGGTCGCTGTAGCCCAGAGCGCCAGAAGCTGTTACCGAGCGCCTCAGTCGCTGGCCGGCATTGATGAATTTGAAGTGTGAGTCGCTATAACACCAGTACAGCGCTATATGGGAGCGAATGGTAGCGACTGGTCAGTGTGAGCGACTCAAACCATATTCATCTAAAAACAGCCTCACACAGCTCCGGCACTCAAAATTGGGTCGCTGTAGCCCAGAGCGCCAGAAGCTGTGTGCTGGCGGTATACGCTGAGCCGTCTGTGATGATGAAGTGGTCGCTACGTTGCGCTGTAAGAGTTGCTCACCAGCATTACTACGATAAATGTGGTATTGCGTACAGCGCCCGGCGGTCACCGTTCGCTAACTGTCGCTGCCAATCTCTACCTGGCGCTATGGCTTGATGAATAACCCCCTAAGAATGACTGCGCTGTGATTGTCAGTCAAATCTCCTGCGTCAGCTTGGGATCAGGTGCCTGGCGCCAGGAAGGTTTTTTTTTTTTTAATAGCCAAATCTGGTCTAGAGGCGGGAGGACGCCCATTCAAACATGACAGCGCTCGCTAAGCCAGGGAATGTGGTCACCAATACTTCCCACTTCCACATTTTATGTTCCACGAGCAACCAATTATTACTGGGGGCCCCGGAGAGCCTGATAAGCTGTGGAAGGATCCTGAAGGAGATGCAGATCGGCGTGCCCATCCCTGGCATTATTGAGCATAAATGCACAGAATTGGGATGCTCTCCTGATGATACCTAAGGGGCTAAAATACTGGACTTCCTCAAGCATGGCGAGATACAGTGGTCTCACAGCTGTATTTGGCCACAGCAGGGCATGCTCAAGACTCAGCGAGCTGCACCATGACACACCCTTCCCAGTGCAACCATAACCCAAACATTGAAGCAAAGAAAGCAGCCTTGCTTAGAATACATAATATATTTACATAGAATCAGAGATTTTGAGATGCTTTGAAATAGCTTATTTTACACTGTTCCCAAGGGGGGTACAGGAGAGGAAGTTAGTGTGTGCCTGGAAAGGGACTTTGAGCAAAATCTACCTATTTTCAAAAAAGTTTCTGCCTTGAGCCCTGGTAGAAGAGTTGCCATATGTGTACCCTTTGAAGTGTAATGAGCCTAACACTGGCAGAATAGGGCATTCCAAATTAGGATGCCTTGCTGCAAAGCCCCATCAAGTGTGCACGGTGTCTGGGCACAGCACTCAGGCATAGTGATATTCACTTCTTCCATGGTTCCTGGATCATGTGACCACTGATGACCAGTCAGATTAGCTGTAGGCTAGGCACATAATAATGATATGAAATGTGCATCAGCGAATTGAAATGGCTGCAGCAGTCCCTTGTTTCGGCATGTCATCGCTGAAGTTGGGAATTATCACTGTGTCTGCTTGCGGGGCAGCACTGCTGAGCAGGTTATCCTGATTTGAGATGCCCGATGCTGCCAGTGTAAGTCACAGTTGAGAGAAAGTAACAACCATTTTTTTGTGTTGTCCTGGAGAAATTGAAAGGAGGGCAAACTTTAGAGCCCTGCTACAGCTTCTACCCTGCACTGCATGAAATAGAGTCCCTCTAAAGGGTCTGTAAACCCAGCAGTAATAGTCAGCAAGCAGCTGGCCAGATGCCTGTCCCAAGTGCTTCTCCTCCATTTCCTCCAAATTCCATCGGGTATATACATATAATCAGAGATTTTCAGTTGCTTTGAACTTACCCATTTTATACTGTTACCAAGGGGGAAAAGGTGGGAGAAAATTAGTGTGTGTCTGGACAGGGACAGGGACTGTAGTCCAGTAGAAAGCAGTATCATATCACGCCATCACTTATTGCTGGGGTTGTTTAAAAACAATAGGATTATTATTGAGGATGGTGTACAGAGCAGGATACTAGAGGTAGCTTAAAGTGGACCAACATCATCTTATGGAGGGTTAAATAAAATAAGAAAAAGCATGTTTCCACTCCCCTTATTGTCCTGGTAATGAATTGGATAAAAATACTTACAAATAACTTCAAAGGAAAACATGAGGAAAAATTAAGGGAAAGGGAAATATTCTTCTTTCTAGCACTGTTTTCAATAGGCACTAATTGCTCCCAGTTTAAAACAATAATATCCTGTGAGAAACCAATGTAATACCAATGGCATGCCTAGGAAAAACGAAAATTAAAATCACTACAACAGGAATACCAGGCAGCATGGAGGACAGAAAACTTCCAAATGGCAATGTCCCTGGGGTGGGGGAGCAAAATAGATTGAGTTTTTTGGGGGGTTTGGTTCACTTTAAGTAACATATTGTGGAATCGAAATACCATTGTAGTTCCAGCTTCAGACACTAGATGGTAGTGTAAGACCACAAATAGGAAAATAGAATTAAATTCAGGATTAAATTCCAAGGTGAGGGTTCCCCTTTAGTGTGAGTCAGGGGACAGAACAACAGGAAACTGATATGATTGCCTGAGAAATATAAGAATATATGTGGCCCCAGCAACCACAAAGAACACTCTCAAGGCACCAAACACCCAAAAAAGATTACATAACTACATCACATAATAATCGTGAATTTATTTTCTAAAAAAACACAACATATAATTAAAAACACATGTCAACAGGAGGGACATCACAGCTATCAAAACTTCACATTGTTTCCAAAGTTACAGCCCATCACAAAAATACAATCTGTAGTCTAATTTATATTCTTTGAAGAAATTATATTAATATATAATATATATATATATATATATATATATATATATTGTGGTAAATTGTATCAAAATGTCTATTTCTCCCCTGCTTGGCTGTATAAAGCACAATCCGGGCCGGGTTTTCAGGACTTTCCCAATTGTCACTTCCCCAATTCCCTAATGGGTTGTTACATGTTCTAAGGCCCTCCACAAGTGTGCACGCTGATTACAGGAGAAGCCTGTATAAGAAGAGAGCACACGGCCTTTCCTTTGTTGATGACCAGCCTGTTGGAGTGAGCCCAGGCTGAGCTGCACCGTGGTGAAGGATAGCACTGGACATTGAGCAGAGGGCTGATACGCCCTGTAAAGTGGACTGGAATTGATCAGCTTGCTGGAGTACCCAGCCCAGGACTATTTGGTTGGTGAAGTAACCCTTTTTGCTTACTGCATTTATGCTGCAATCTTTTGGACTATCTACTGAACTGCTGAATAAAAGCCGCTTTTGCCATTCAAATCCGTTGTCCGTCACTGCTGATTGTTTGCCCGCTTACAATATATATATATATATATATATATATATATATATATATATATATAAATAATTATATATAAGTGCCTGAAAAGACGACATCAAAAAAGTGCAAATGCTAACCTAAAGTGCTAAGAATCATATAGATTGACCCATACAGAAAAAATAAAACAATGTACAAAGTGCAAAGTGCATGAGAAGAAACAACTTGAAAGGATATCACCAATGATGAAGGCTGGAAAGGGTCCCCACTGTGCCTGGAATCCTTATGGCTCACGCGTTCCGTAGGATGCCCCCACTTTTTCAAGGTGCCAGGTCCTGATATGATATGAAACTGATATGATTGGCTTGTAGAGAACCAAGGTGATATAAGGGAGAACTCAGAAAAACACTTAGGACTGGGCAAAGCCCAAACCCTATGTGTGACTGCTGGGAGGCCACTTACTTCAGAGGTCCTGGGAGATGCTGAAGCGAGTGAGAGGATAAGAGCTGATTAGGGAGTCTGGGGAGCGAGATTGAGTCGAGGTCATAACTCTACCAAGGTTGAGGGCTGGTGAGAAAGAGAAGAGTGCAAATGTCCAGCATGCCTGATGGAGCGGCTGTGCCCCCCCCCCCCATCCTGCTGCATCCCTATTATATTTGGGGTCATATCCAAAGAACCTGAAGTGCATAAGCTGTATTCCTGGGATAGTTTCGTGTTGGCTGGAAGTGTATTGAAGCGCTCTGAATTCTGAAGGCTACTGCCCCTCCTATGCTACTGGGTCCCATGATAATTCCAGAGAGTTCTACTGTCTGTTGCAGGTCTCCTCAAGTGCTATGTTGTCCCCCCATCTTTCCCCATTCCATTGTGTCATCTGAGTTGACTGTGACCCTGCAACAAAAAAATAAGCTGATTATTTCACCGCTGCTGCCTGTATGTATATTCATTAATTAATAAATTAATAAACTTAATCATTAATTAATAAACTGGTAGGTAACAGCACACCTGATAAGAGAGATCTATAAGGCTATGGGTGCTATCTATTCAATGGCTTCCATCACTTATAGCCCCACTAACAAGGCATAAGCACATATCAGAATCAATAATAGCATCACATCAGTAAATAAGTACAAACGAATAGCCTTAGAAAGGAACGGTAGCGAGTGCTAGAGACAGCCTACGTTTCGGGGCATCAAGCCCCTTTCTCAAGGCAGCTGCCTTGTTATATACTAGATCATGGTCACTGCTCAGTTCTTGCTAGTTTAAGGTGTGAAGAGACGTGTTTGTCATGGATCCCTCAGCAAAGAGATCCCTTATTATAGAATGACCAGGAATGAGGCTGCGAGACAGAGACAGATATGCGACAAACCGTGACTAACAGTGAACAGAACACACATCAACCAGACTGCTGTATATATATATATATATATATATATATATATATATATATATATATATATATATATGGAGTCACAATACATACATATATAGGAGTCCCAGGAAAGTCCAAAGGCAGATGGCAGGAGTCCAGATTTCAAGATTCCAGGATTGCAAGGTACAAGATTCTAGGGTTTCAAGGTACAAGGTTCAAAAGTCCATAGTCAGGGTCCAGGTCTAGGTACAGGATTCAAGATACAGGGCTCTTGGTACAGATAGACAATTCATTGCTGATCCCCTGGCTCCATGTGTGGATCAGTTTATATAGAGCAGGAAGTCACACAGGAGCTGGCTGATTACCAACACCTCTACAGGACAGAGCTATCTGCTGGTGGAGCGGCATATAGCAGGGGAAAGCCAAGCTGTGGAGGAACTCCAGACCTGACAGCGTTACACTGTTCTGATCATTACTTGCTTTTCTTTCTGTACAAATTCACTGTGTGCCATATACATGTTCCTTAACACATCTGATGTAACCAGCATCACTGAGCAATGTTATCTCTGTGCATCCAACATTTGTAAGCTATCCACAGGAGGATACAAGTGCCATCCTTTATAATAATTATGGTAAAACCTTTTTATCTATATTTAGTGATTAAGTACATAGCTAGACGTTACGGACTATTTTTCACCTATTTATTTGTTCTTAAAGGGGCAGAATTCTCCTGAGGATTCCCACTGGATTGTGATCGAGATATTTCATGAATCCCTTTCCTAGTTGGTGTAAACATAATACTTATGGCGTATTATTTTTAATACACTTTGATTTGCAATTTAAAGAGGTCAAAACCTCCCCCAAGCCTCACTGATCTACCCCCTCCCCATTTAAACTTTGGTAATTTTCTACTCTCTTTCCCGGGGGAATTGTCTTCTCCGTCTCTCAGATTCCGGCGCCATTTTGCATCCCATAAGGCACTGCGCAGGGCCCCTGATCTCGTGCCTGCATAGTGCCGATAAATGGGATGCAATTGAGCCACCCGAAATCTCACGAGACTTTCGCTGAGTGGTGCAGGATTTTGAAGAGGCCGGCTAAAGCCATTCTGTCACTAACAAAAGCTAAGCAGTTTTGGGGGGCAGCGATTGGGCCCTGAAGCAGGCGGATATTGCGGCAGCAGGCTGCAGCAACATGCAAAAGGTAAGTGGAGGCCGATGGGGTAGGGAATCGGCCCCTTTTTGTTTTTAGTCCGATGTTCCTCTTAAACCTTCCTTGTGTGGTGTGCATCCTTCATAACTATTTTTACATGCTGTATATTCATATCTAAAATACCAAAAAGAAAAAGATAGACGTGTACCGCCAAGATCTGCTAATGATTTTTCTTTCACAGAAAATCTCTGGCATCTGAAATGGCTGTGGGTTATGTAATGGGGAGAGTTTTGATGCAAATGCAGATACTGTGAGTATTTTTAGTTCCTATAATAATATACATTACATACAGATTTGCAGGGTATCAGATGAAAGCCCTCAGAACTTTTGGGATTTCTAATTTATTCTAATTTAGCAAATTTGAATAGAAGCTCAGTATGGTGTGGTTATGTTTGCAGCGGATAGCTCTATATGTATTTCAAATATGTATTCAAAAATAAGCTTCGGTATCTCCCCTTTTTACTTATGCAAAGAATAAAATTGTTCTGAGGCTTGTGTACTGTACCAGTGTCATGCCTCTTGTGCACAGGGTCACACTCATAATGAGGCAGGGCTTGTGGGCATAAGCGCAACCTTGGATTTGTTCTCATCATCTGAGCACTGCATATTTATTGCATTGCCCTGGCTGCTGGTGACAATAGAATAGGATAACATAGAACTTACAGGGTCTCTAAACCCAATTAAAAAAATTTACAGCTCCCAGCGAGTCGGGTGCTCAGAAACATCACGTTTCTGAGAACTTGTCTCCAGATGTCCTTGTGTGCTTCCATGCCTGGCCGCTAGCCTCTAGCCTTTTTTATTAAAAACTTCACCTCACTAAATATTTAGCATGCCCCCAATGTCTATTTTATGGCTTTTAAAATTTGAAATGGAACAAAACCCTGTGTGGTCCACACCTGATCTGGATGCCCCACTATGTGAAACCCTGTTAGTCACCAACAGAACTCACCTTTGTCAACCATTCCCACATTAATCAGCCAAATCCCCGGCATCTCTGGCTTGAGGTGTATTCCCGTACCCAGCCACTTACATAGGCTTGAGGCAGGACCGTTCTCCAGTCTAAAGGCTGACTTGTCATTTGGCAAAGTGAGAACAGCCAATCAGAGATCTCAAATTTGCATTGTGGGTGTGTTTATGTTGGTGGAAAAGCCTGGCTTATTAAAAACTGGGCAACTGTAGCCACACACCACTTAGACTCGGGTGGGGGGGTTACACGTGGGGGTGGAGGTAAACAGGGTTTTGTGCACAAAAAAAAAAAAGAGATCTTCTCTTTTTGCATAACCTGGCTCTCCAGTGGCGGGTGTTGGGGGGGGGGGGGGGGGTCGGGCGTGCTCCATAATATGTTGCAAATATGAATTTGTCTTTGGTCAAGGAGGATGTCATGTTTTTACCCCTTTTCTCTCTTTGTACTAATGCTGTATTCTTTATATATGATGCAAAACTACAATAAAAAGATATTGAACTAAAAAAAGTGCAATAAAATGTTTTTGTTGGGGCAAGTTTACAGGTAAAGTACATAATTTTGACCTAAGTATAATTATTTAATAGATAGATTACAGTACACTATGAGGGTATACTAAAGAATATGCAATATCCCATACGGTTTTGCTGTTTCCAAAACATATTAACAATTATTCTTACCTCAATGGACAAATGTAATATCTCATCTCGAACTCTTTCCAAGAAAGATGAAGGGTCAACTTAATATCGAGAACTCAGGTGGGCATCAGAAAAGGATATTAAAGTGAGTACACGAAAAATCTCCTTTTTGCAGTTAGAAACTACCCAACATTTTATTACAGTCAATACTGATCTAATGGCCTATTTACACAGAGCAATTATCAATCGAGAAATTACTAAAGCTACCGCAATTTAGCAATAATCCTTCTTTAGACGCACAATGAATGAGATTTGGTTAGTCGTTTCAGCATACAAAAAAATTCTCATTCATCCCTTGATGCTGAAATGCTTAAACAGAAGTTGCCCTAAAAAAAAAAGTGTTTTTCTATGAGAACCGGTTGACCAACAAATCCTCGGCATCTGAACCCAATCACAGAGATTTGTATGGAGGCTCGCTGAGCGAACAGCCAATTGATCTGCTCATGTAAACCCAGCTTTAGTCTGGGCACAGTTCAGACAATGAGTTTGTCTTCAATGACACCTTATTGCTGCACAGACATCCTTGGAAAATAGCTGACAGAGCTTCTTTTGCTGGTGAATCCTCACACTGGAATATTGACAGTTCTCTAATTACATTTCTAAAGCATCCATCTAACATCTCTTTCATTCAATGTCTAACTGAATACATGGGTGTATCACAGCACATGGCAGCCAAGACTATTGATTTTAATATAAAACAGAATTAAAGTTTTTCAATATAACTTCGAAAAATCAGAATCGGTTTATATATTGTATCACCAAGTGCATTGCATAAGTAGAATTTATTTGACAACTTGGGCAATGATGCATTGGTATATTGATGAAAGCAGAAAGCAAGAAATAAAGGAGTTTATCCAGGAAGATATTTTATTTTACATGGTACAGGTTGTCAGTTATGTAGCTTTGTATTATTAGAAAAGGTAACGGTTGGTGAAAGCAATATACAGTACAGCTATATGGACTCGCTACTTTCTAATAATAACATATACTAGGACACTAGCTGGCGGCCGCATCAGCGCTGCCGTTGTTTAGTTTCTTAAATGGAACGCTGAGTGCCACTATAGAAAAATTGTCGCTGTGTGGCGCTGATGCTTCATAAGGTTTCCTGTATTACAAAGTAACAATGTACTTTTTCTGACAACTTAAACAATATATAATTATTAAAATTGTATGTATGTTTATTTGCCAGTTTATAGTGGTGCAGCCGGCTTAGCTCCCATAGAGCACAATGGGCAGCACACTGTACAGCGCCATGGAAGATGATGGTGATTTATAAATAAACTTTAATAATAATCTGTACTGATGTGTGTTACACACATTTATTCGGTGCCCTGTCAATAAAGTAAACTTAGGACATGGAGGTCAATTTATCACTAGAGTCTTATGGCGCCAAATGAGCGCCGAATGACATGACACATGACTGGCAAAAAACATTCTGAACAGGCCAGGGATCCCATGTCACTTGACTGAGCACAAAAAAATTCAAATACACTAACCAGAAGTCACCACGGAGCTCCTGATGTGATGTTGCGATTTAGGGAACACATCGCTGGCGCTAACAAAGCACCCAGCAAACTTGATACATGGAACGCTACATGGCGCTAGAAGAGGCGCTAAACATTTTCTGCATTATAATCCATTAGAAAGTGGACTTACATTTATGTTTTACCATGTGTTATGCTGTCCCCTGTGATGGGAGTGGCAGGGCTCAGTGATGCAAGCACACTGTGTGCATTGCATTGGAGTGAGCTGGGTTTGATTTTAGCCTATCACTAACAGTGTGGGTGTTAACTTTACATAAGCCTCGGGATTGTATCGGTGGTTTGGATCAGGGAGGATGCCCTGGAGGCAGAAGAAATAGAATAAGGAATTCCCCTTCGTTTCTGTGACCAGAGCAAACAGGCAGCGTGAGACTAGTTAACTTTCTTTAAGTGATTAATCTGATAAAATATACTCAGGTGATTTGAAGTATAATTTTGAATGAACTGCAATCAACATCACAGATTAAATTCTTTACTTATATCACCACTGGGAATATTATCATATGTCTGTGACATCATCAACCAGAGAAGCAATGGTGCTCAGACAGAGAATCCTGGTGACCAATCTACAGTGAGAATGGCATCCCGTTAGCCTTGCATTGATAACAGGAGCGTCTCCAGTTTTTATACCCTTTATTCAAGGTTTTTGGTCTGCTTTATACTTGTTGCTCTGACTCTTAATCTTATCAAGCATCTAAGGCTACATTTAATACTGCTGAGTACTGTTGAGAGAATATCCCAGGTTTTGGTCCCTCTCTCTGGGGCCTTTCCTATTTGGGATGCCCCGCTGCGTGAAACTCTCTGGATCGGTGTAGAAACTTACTAATCCAGCAGAACATGCATTGTGACACGTGACAAGAACCTTACTGCCGCATCCCTGCTAACCGCTATCTGGGGGGAATGTCCGCATGGGCATTTGCAAATTAATGGACTGGGCATGCATCTGACTAAGGGTATAGCAGAGTCTGTGTGAACCTCTATACCAGTTCTACCAGTTCAAAAGGCAGTAGGGTTGGCAACTCACTTACCAGGATTAGCTCACTAATTCCCTCTCCCCCCACATTTGCTGCATATCCTTCTTGCCACCAAGGGAGCAGAAGTGCCCTGTGCTAATTGACAGTTAAAAAGAAGCAAACAACTTGATCTGAATATTGTTGCAATTTTAGTCTGGACAATCTGAGTAGGCATTATTTGAGTGGACTTAAACTATGACTCTGTGATCCGAAGTTCCCCAATAATGTGCTACAAATAGTCCTACAACCTACTTTCCATTTTCATATAGACCAATATGGTGCACCACTAATGATAGGCTAATGTGGGCGTGCTCACTATACCAAAAGTACTGAACAGAATTTTAACCCAATGGTCGACAGGCCAGAGAGTCATACAAAGGAGCACCGCCAATTTAAGTTCATACTAAGTTTATTGAATTAATACAAACACAAACACATTTAAAACCACAACTACATACACAAAGTTAAAACCACCTCCACCACCCTGAGACGTGCCTAAGCACCTGTCCTAACAATGCCCATATATAATATAGAATCTCAGAAAAAATTATGGCCTGAGCCTCTTGTCTATATCAGCTGAACAATCCCTAATATTTAAGTAAATGGATACTTTTGTGCCGGCACAAAAATGAATTCAAAAATTAATAATATATAAACTATGTGAAAAAAACCCTACCTAGTAAACCCTTTGACTTAAAGTGACATGTGCATTGTGCAAAATAATCCACATACTATTTGCTCAATTAGAAAAAATACAAAATTGCATGCGTCAAGGAATCAAGATCAAGACACCTCAAAATAAAACAATCTTCATAGCTGTGCAGTTATAACCGTGTGGAAATACACAAACGCAAAAAGTAACAAATAAACAAGAGGGGAGATACTCAGCTGTATGACAGTATAAAGATCAATCTCCAGGGAGGACAGTCAGGGTGGGAGGCTGCTCCACCTGCGCTTCGCAGTCTAGAAACCGCTTCTTGCTTGGGTGCGGGGACCTTTGTTGTGGGTTCCCACTCTTAAATATCACGGAGGGAAGGAGGGAGGGAGGGGGAGAGGCGGGGCAGGGGATCCGGCATGTGAAGCCAGGTGAGAGTGCGTCACCACCGTCACCACCGCCGGAGCCGGCCGCGGCGAGAGAGCGTTGTCAAGGACGCGCCTGCGCTTGACAACGCATAGATGGAATGATGCGCATCTGCCAGTGCGCAGGGGGCCCGTAATGCCGAGTACCCCCACACACGTCAGTGCGCACGGCACGTCACATGAGGCGCACTACCGCCGCCGCCGCCCCGGCCAGCCATGACGTAGGCGCCGAGAGTCCGTAACCATGGACGCTCCTGTGCCCACAACAGCCATCCTGCAGCCCATCTCACCCACCCATCCCGGGACCTCCATCTGTGCCACTGCAGTTTGCGAGGGCGCGCGTTCCCCAACATGAAGCATGTGAGGGTGCGCGCGCGCTACCAACTTGCCACAGGCACCTGTGTCCAGGCGGCTGTGAAAACTGCAATGTACCACAGATCCCGCAGAGATAAATAGAAGAGCTAATAAAAACATATTGTACATATATCATTCACAATCATGAGTTATATTATAGACTGCATAATCAGGTATTAATCATATATCTAAACTGTGAGGACCTATCTATAATGTATCATATAGATGTATCAGAATTGCTAGCATATGTTATTCCAGTTGGATGTCAAAATAGGGGGACAAGTAACACCTAAGTGGTGCCCTATGATTATTTGTATCTTTGGGGTCCATGGCCCATCTGGGTTCTTGTCTAGCTGAATCACCGAATCTTTGTTGATGAATCACCATATCCTTGCTGGTGAGTGAATTGATGACAATATTCCTTTTCCGTGGGAGCACTTCCGAAGTTGGTATCTACAACATCTCTAATGGGATCCTGCTGCCCTAGTGTCCTCTCTGGCCAGAACATATAACTCCTTCGGGGTGAGTGAATTCGTGCCCCCTACCTGTGAAAAAAACAAACAAAAATCATAAGGCAAAGTTGGATCACACTCCAAATCCGCATTAACCCAGTGTGTCTTGTGAGGGGCTGGACTATGGACATTTAATGTGCCCATATGTCCAAACCCACTCCAAGAGTGAACAGGACCCTTTCAATCAACCAACTGCGAATTCCGCAGAAAAACAAAGAAAAAGAGAAATAATATATACTGTATAAAGATATATACAGACATAAACCCGTGAAAATAAAATCTCATTACTCATGCAACAAAATAAAAAGTTGGAGGATATCCCTCCAGTTTCAAAGTGAACAGTGACAGATGAGAGACCCATTTCTCTCCTACACATAAAGTGAAGTGAAGTGATTATCAGTATGAGGACCAAAAGGTCACTCAACTCCCCGTGGGTGATACACAGATGTTCTTTCTATTCCGAGAGGATCACATGATTTAAAGTAGAGATGATGATCCAACCAGTGTATCCTCCTCTACCCCAAGTATGGGGAGAAGGACCAATCCTCATTCATTCCCAATGGGGATCTACTACTGAGTTGGAAGATCCAACGTAATTCCCTACGGAGTAAGAGTTTCTTCAAGTCCCCTCCCCGGGGCCCCAGGGAGACTTTTTCAATACCTATCACTCTTAGAGTGGAGGGGTCCCCCCCATGTGCTTCCAAAAAGTGTCGTGCCACGGGAGAGACCATCTTACCTGCTAGGGTGTCCCGGTGGGCCAAACGGATGTTCGAGATATGAGCTTGGATCCTTACCCGTAGGGCATTCTTTGTTTCCCCTACATACAGCATAGGACATCCACATCTCAGTTGGTACACCACCGATCTTGATCTACAATTGACAAAATGCAGAATTTTAAATTGTTGACCTGTCTCCAGATTAATCACTACATCTGTCTTGTCCATGTAACGACAGACAGAGCAACTCCCACAAGGGGCACTGCCTTTAATAGACAGCTTTGACAGCCATGTTTTTGGTGGCGTGTAGTGGCCATGACAGAGCTTGTCCCTTAGATTGGGAGCCCGCCTAGCAGTAAGTCTCGCCCTCGATCCAACTATAGGGAGAAGGGTAGGGTCAGTACTCAGTAGATTCCAATGGGTCGAGATGATACTTCCCACCCTCCTCCATTGTCTGTGGAAGTCCAGAACCAGTCTAACCGGTTCTCCTTTGCTCGCTTCAGATGTATTTACCTTATTTTGTTTGTTCCGGTTGGGTATTAGAGTATGCGATCGTTCTGTTTCCTTGGCTCTCCGATAGGCCCGTTCTATCACATTGCGTGGATATCCCCGGGCTTGGAACCTCTGTGCCAGATCTACTGATTGCTCCTCAAAATCCTGAGTCTTGGAGCAATTTCTACGTACTCTAAGAAATTGACCAGTGGGAATTCCATTTTTGACGTGTTGAATATGTGCACTCCCGTAGTCTAAAAGACTGTTGACTGAAGTGGGTTTCCTGTACAGTCTGGTGTTGATGGTGCCATCTTGTTCCAATGTGACCACTAGATTCAAAAATGTCACCTCTCTCCGGGAGATCTCGTATGTTAATTTGATGTTTAAATCGTTCCGATTCAGCGTGTCAAGAAATTCCCGGCAACTTTCTTCCGGACCCTGCCAAAGAAGGAGAACATCGTCAATATATCGGTGCCACCCCAGCACAGCTGGGTGGCACCTCTCGAATTCCGACAAGACCGTAGTTTCCTCCCACCACCCAAGAAAAAGGTTTGCCACAGAGGGAGCGCATTTCGCCCCCATCGCAACTCCAGAAATTTGCCTGAACACCTGACCGTTAAATGTGAAGATATTATGCCCCAGGATAAACTCCAACAGAGCCAAGATAAATCTAAGCAAGTGGTTCACGATCTCTTGACTCCTTGTCCAGGAAATGTCGAACTGATGTGATGGCTAGGTGATGTGGAATGATAGTATATAATGACTCCACATCACATGTCACAAGGCAGGTGTCAGGGGGGACTTGTATGTGTTCTAGTTTTCTAAGTAAGTCCCCAGTGTCCTTGGTGTAGGAATTCAAACTAGAAACATGAGGCTGAAGGAATGAGTCTACGAAAGTACAGGCGGGCTCTAGGAGACCCCCAATCCCGGAGACAATAGGTCTACCGGGCGGGGTGGCCAAATTCTTATGGATTTTTGGCAATACATAAAAAGTCGGTATTACCGGATGTACCACCGTAAGAAATTTGAATTTGTGTGAATCAATGATACCTTCTTCCTTGGCCATCAATAGCAGTAGATCCAGCTCTGCCTTGTTGTCCTGTAGGGGGTTGTTGGAAAGTTTTGTATAGTACCGGGTGTCATAAACTTGACGATTGACCTCCCGGACATAATCCGTGGTATTCCAGACCACCCCATTCCCCCCCTTGTCTGCTTCCTTTATTGTAATGGAAGGATTCCTCATTAGGCCCTTAAGGGCTTGTTGTTCCGCCCAGGTCAAATTACTCTGTCCATACAATGGACCCAATTGGATAATTTCCCTCACCACCTGGTCAAAAAAGACCTGTACTGGTGGTGAGGATCTTAAAGCAGGACAGAAAGTAGAGGGGCGCTTGAGCCCACTATTGTCTCTTACCAGAGTGGATACCATAGAAGTGGTCCCAACCGCATCAGAGGAAAGTGTCAAATCTTCTTCCTGCTGGAATGTTGGATTTTGTTCTGCTAGAAGTTCCTGGAGTCCCAATAGGGCCTGATGGTCTTCTGGGCCCAACATGACTTGATGTGTATTTGCATGCCGTGAGCCAAAATGTTTCCTTAAAATAATTTTCCTACAAAACAAATACATGTCCTTAATAACAGAGAATTTGTCTAGATTTCTGGTTGGCGCAAAGGAAAGGCCTTTTGATAGTACTGACATCTCAGATGGTGTTAAAACGTGTGATGAGATGTTCACTATTTGGAGTGCATGCGTGTCCCCCGATCTTTCCTCCCCGTCAGGCGCTTGTAGCCCCAACGGTCCCTGCTCCTGAGAGATCTTTGGGCGCCGTCTACCCCCCCTCCTGGTTCTTCGTCTATTTCGCTGCCCGATGATAAAAAATGGTTATATAAGTCACTTCGGGAGGAATTCTGAGAACCAGGAGGGGGGCCCTGCGTGGTGGGATCTCTCTCTCCACCATATCTCTGTCTGTCACCCCGGCTATTGCCTCTATGTTGCCATCTATATGCACGGTGGTGAGCATAGTCTGAGATATCCCTTTGTAATTTATTGCGTTTGGTATCCATAGTTACCTGCTCAAATCTGGACAGGATGGCTGTTGTGGGCACAGGAGCGTCCATGGTTACGGACTCTCGGCGCCTACCTCATGGCCGGCCGGGGCGGCGGCGGCGGCGGTAGTGCGCCTCATGTGATGTGCCGTGCGCACTGACGTGTGTGGGGGTACTCGGCATTACGGGCCCCCTGCGCACTGGCAGATGCGCATCATTCCATCTATGCGTTGTCAAGCGCAGGCGCGTCCTTGACAACGCTCTCTCGCCGCGGCCGGCTCCGGCGGTGGTGACGGTGGTGACGCACTCTCACCTGGCTTCACATGCCGGATCCCCTGCCCCGCCTCTCCCCCTCCCTCCCTCCTTCCCTCCGTGATATTTAAGAGTGGGAACCCACAACAAAGGTCCCCGCACCCAAGCAAGAAGCGGTTTCTAGACTGCGAAGCGCAGGTGGAGCAGCCTCCCACCCTGACTGTCCTCCCTGGAGATTGATCTTTATACTGTCATACAGCTGAGTATCTCCCCTCTTGTTTATTTGTTACTTTTTGCGTTTGTGTATTTCCACACGGTTATAACTGCACAGCTATGAAGATTGTTTTATTTTGAGGTGTCTTGATCTTGATTCCTTGACGCATGCAATTTTGTATTTTTTCTAATTGAGCAAATAGTATGTGGATTATTTTGCACAATGCACATGTCACTTTAAAGTGGACCAACACCCAGGATTTTGACTATCCTGGGTCTTGGTCCACTTCGGTGGGGCACCCCCGATCGGGGTGCCCCGCTGTGTGAAACCCCCCCTAACCCCCCGAAAAACTCACCTCTCCCCGCTCCCAGCGCCGACGTACAAGCGAGGATCAGGAACGTCTAAGCGGCAGCCGCCGCCGCCGCCTCCCTCGCGTCACTTTCGGCGCGCGCGCGCGCCCCGCCGGCCATTCGCACGCGCACGCCTACAGGAGCGCGAGGGAGGCGGCGGCGGCCGGCCGCCGCCGAAGATAAGGTAAGGAGTTTGGGGGGGTTTCACCCCGCGGGACATCCCGATCTCGGATGTCCCGCGGGGTGGGGGGTGATCGGCCCGGGAATCTTATAGATTCCCGGGCCGATCACCCGTGGGTGTTGGTCCACTTTAAGTCAAAGGGTTTACTAGGTAGGGTTTTTTCACATAGTTTATATATTATTAATTTTTTAATTCATTTTTGTGCCGGCACAAAAGTATCCATTTACTTAAATATTAGGGATTGTTCAGCTGATATAGACAAGAGGCTCAGGCCATAATTTTTTCTGAGATTCTATATTATATATGGGCATTGTTAGGACAGGTGCTTAGGCACGTCTCAGGGTGGTGGAGGTGGTTTTAACTTTGTGTATGTAGTTGTGGTTTTAAATGTGTTTGTGTTTGTATTAATTCAATAAACTTAGTATGAACTTAAATTGGCGGTGCTCCTTTGTATGACTCTCTGGCCTGTCGACCATTGGGTTAAAATTCTGTTCACTACTTTCCATTTTCCTGAATCATGACTCTTACAAATGGTGCCCTGGAATAGACAGTCTAGTATAGGAATTCCCTCCATTGTCTACCTCCAATCTCTCACCTCTTAACCTCATGTTGTTGACCAACTGATCCTAATACCCATTATCCATTTTCCTGGACCAGAACACCACTCAAACCCAAATTTTTCTAAAGTGAACCAAACTGAGCCTACAAGCCCTTAAACTTAAACTTACGATCCAGTTATTTGTCATTGCATTTTTTCCATCCCCATACCCAATGTACTAACCCCCCCCCCACAATAAAAATAACTGCATTCTGATTTTATGTATGTTTATGTAAATATATCTCTCATGCGTTTATTACAAGAGCTGTGTTATCTACTCCACCTTGTCCCATTTGCAGGATATCTAAATCTGTGCAATAGCCGGCCCCTCCAGGTATCCTCTGGTGTACAGAGGACAATCCATGCACTTCTGCCCATTTAGTTAGCAGCGTGCTTATTATTTTCTTTATCAAGGAGAACACAAAATAAAAACTGTTAATTATTTTAGGATATATTCCTAAATATAAAATATATTTTTCGAAATAGATATTTCCTTGTATTTAGCTATTCTATAACTTCCCATTATCTAATGATTAAACAACACACCCTCACTCCCCTGCCAGTGCATCCTGTATAGCACAGAAATGTTATAGCTGCTGTGCAAAGATCTGACCTTATGCCTTACAGAACTTCATGATTGGTTGTATTATTACTTAGCATGTGCATTTTTTTCCGATGCTGTATGTGCTAATGTATCAGACCTATGACCCCCATAGTCATAGTACAGACTAAGGTATTATTGTAAAAAGAGAATACAATGATGAAAGTATTTGAAGGGTTTGGCTGGCACATGAGATTTCTAAGTTACTGAGTCACCTTTCAATATAAGCTCAAGACAATAGCCAGCCTTACATATGTTGCGGGGGTTTAACAGATCAAATAAAGCATCTGCAGGCAATAAATAGTGATTTAATTACTTGGAACACTCATGTGCCAGTTATGGTTGCCCATGCTCTACTTGGATCCAGGCAGGGTGTTACTTACATGAGAAGTTCAGACAGGAAGCTTTTTCAGTTGCTAGGAAATCAAACAGGTCGCCAAAAAGCTGACCTCTATATAAAAACTTAGACATGCAATAGATAGAAATAGTCTACACACACTTGTTAAAATGGCTGTTTTTTCCATGTAAAATAATAAGACAAAAAAGAATTATAGAACTTTTTCCACCTATAATTTCACTGATAATCTTTTCAGGGTGGAAATAAAATAAAGAAATAAAATAAAGTAGTTGCATAAATATGCACTCCCTTCAGCTGAAATTCTGTTGAATGACCCTTTGGATTTATAACAGCATTCAGTCTTTTTGGGTAGGAGTCTATCAGCATTGCATTTCTAGACTTGCCAATCGTTGCCCATTCTTGCAAAAGCGCTGTACATTTGTCAGATTGTGAGGGCAAGTGCTGTGTATATCCCTCTTCAGACCATTCAGATTTTCAAGTGGATTCAGATCTGGGCCTTGGCTGGGCCATTCCAAAATGTAGGTATGCTTTAGGTCTTAATCTTCAGCTTTTTAGCAGACCTGAAAGTTTTCTGCAGAAAAACAGCTGCAGTGCATTATGTTGCCTCCCCAGTGCTTAACTATGGGTATGGTTTTCAATTGTTGATGCGTAGTGTTGGCTTTGCACCAAACATACCTTTTTGAATTATGTTCAAAAGGTTCACCCTTAGGCTCATCATAACATGTTTCCCTACATGATTTTGCAGACTGGGCTTGATTGCTTTTCCTTGTACGATATTCTCCCATTTTGCCACCCTACCCCACAGCCGAGATGGGGAGGCTAATTTATTATAAAAGGTGCTGCCGAGCATCTCGGATGAGGAACTCAAGTGCCATCTGCACCATTTATAGCAATGCCAACTTCAGCCTGCTGTTGCTATCAGCTGTAGAGCTCCCGGCCGGGAACGCTGCAAGTTGAAAATATTTAAGAAAAAAATACATACGGTAGCACTTGCAGATGCGCTCAAAAAATGGGATTCCAGGCACACAGCTCCTGTTGGAATCCCAATTTTAAATTTTTTATGGTCATCTCTGTTGATAGATGGGACACTACCTGGCTGTGATGGCCAGTGAGACACTTGCCTTCTGTAAGCTGACAACCCTCAATCTCCACTACTGCTTCCGCCTATAGACAAGCCCCCACACGCCGGGATGCGCAATATACCTCGCTGGACATGGTTGCCCCCAGGACTTAAAAGGAGCAAAGGATGTTAGCTTACGGTGAAGGCTGATGAACCACAAGGGGTATCCCAAAGCCAAGGTCATACACAGGTAGTCAGTCCGAAAGTGCGTCTACTCACAAGGGTAAGGCAGAAGAATGGTCAGAAACAAGTTGAGGGTCAGGCCGGGTGATCAGAGGTACGCGGTATCCAAACGGAGTTCAAGGTCGGGCAGACAAAGGTTCGGTTCGGGCAACAAACTGGGATGGTCAGACGAAGCCTGATCAATCCCGAGTAAAACACACACACTAAGTCACACCCTGAGCAAAACTGGCTATAGAGGGTCAGGGCTGGATTCTATTTAATTGATGGTTGGCCAATAGGAGTACAGGTGAAATGGAGTGTATGATTGGTGCAACTACAAACAAGAATATGACTGGAACTAATCCCAGGGGCTGGACTGCCCTGACCAGTCAGGCTGTCCAGCCCCTGAGAACGTCAGGTGTAAACTAAACAACTAGACAGAGCGGCATTGGATGCAAGACTCTCTGTCAACCAGTAAGGCGCACGTGCGTGCACGCGCTCGTACAACTACAGGGGAGCGAGGGAGGCGAGCAGGGCGGCTCATCGCGCTCTCTGGCTTGCCGTGCTCTCTGGCTTCTGTGAGCGCGCCCTGCTCCAGACAGCCGGGGAACTATCACAGACGCTCTGGAGTTTTGACTTGATAAATACACCATTTTCACTGGGACCTGACCCACTATGTGGTCTTAACGTTTCTTAAATAAACTAAATTTTGTCACATGCAGCGCATGGCTAGTTCTTGCCAGAAATTTCTACAGCTCTTTCAATGTTTCTGTAGGTCTCTGGGCAGGCTCCAGGGCCAATTTCCTTCTTGTCTTTTCGTCACTTTTTGAGGGGCAACCAGTTGTTTCCAGTTAATGTCACTGTTGTGCCAAATTTTAGCCACATCCCCACTGTGTTTCAATGTACAGTATATCGAATGCCCTGTACCCTTCTCCTGACTGATACCGTTCAACAATGAGACCCCTTTTTATGTGTTGTAACCTTATTATAACAGCTATTGCTGTAAAACCTGACCAGTTACTGCAAAGGTGCTTATAATATATATATATATATATATATATATATATATATATATATATATTTTTAGTAATTTTCTTCATCAAGCAGGGGCCTGTTGGCACTGGGGGTAGTGGGTGGGGGCACGTAGTATTGATGGTGTAAGTTAGGGTAATTTGCTTGGGAGGCACCATTGCCTGATCATTAACCAGAAGCAACCACAGTTTAGTTAGCTTACAAATCATGGAGGCAAGGAGCCTTTTATCTATGTTGGGGGATGGCAGACAGCTTTTGTAAGTGAGCCTCCATATTAGGATGATTTGTTTGATACTTCTGTTAGTTAAGACTGATGCGAGAAGCCTGGAACATTTACCATCTCACTCACGATTACAAGACTTGCCAACTGCACTAATTCTCTGATATGCCCTACCCCAAGCAAATATATTAACTCACAACCTCATCTTTTTAGGGTACCACATCCCCTCATCTATTTAACCAACTTTCAACCTAATTTTTCTAGACCTGACCCCTCATCAAACATTTTTCACCACACCCTTGCACTAAAAAAAAAACTAGATCAGCTTGTGGCTGGCCCATACAGTTTGTATATACTCTTATCTTTGCAAAGATGGTTGGACCATGGTACAAAGAGCTTATTACCATTTGTACCACCCCCATTCTCCTGTTAGATTGTAAGCTTGCGAGTAGGGCCCTCATTCTTTTTGTTTCAATGGCTTACCCATTTTGCTGCTATGTAATTTATTACTGTGTTTGTACATGAGCCTCGATTCAAAGACACATTCGTTCGGACTTCCGTAGCTGTCTGTGAAAGTTTGGGTGGGTGTTGGTCTTTTTTTTGTTTTTTTTTGTCCATCTTCTACTCGCACGAACATTCGAACTAATACGTATATGCTCTTTCGATGATCCAAAGGAAATCCGAAGTTTTGCGGAAGTTCGGGACCTTTTCCAAACCAAATCTGAAATGTTTCAATCGTTCAGAACACTTACGTTATTGCAATGGGCTGGCAATTAATTCAGAGAGCTGATTGCCGAGGGGCCAACACCCAATAAAGCCGTTTCATTTTCGATCCCCTAATGGGACCATTTTGACCTCGGAACTAGTAGGCTAGCAGCTATGGACGACTCAAGTGCATTTGAGGAGCATGAGGATCTGCAGCTCATGGGCAATGAGATCGTCCGGAGGTCAGAGGCCAGATTGCACCGGCGGCGACGCATGGACATCAATGGCATGCATGACATTGAGCTGTTCGAGCTCACCCGGCTTAATCGCGCTTCCCTCCATAAGTTGTATAGTGAGCTGCGGCCATGGCTAGCCCGCACCACAAGGAAGGGGCAAGCAATTTCAGGTATGACTAAGATGCTTGGCTGCCTGCAATTTGGCGAATGGCTCGTTCCAGAGGCTGGGTGCCCTCTCCGTGGGGATTTCACAGCCTACACTGAGCCGCGCCCTATCCAAGTTTTGGGAAGGCATGGGTACCCTAACTCGGAAATATATTTTTTTTCCTGAGGATATGGTAGCCAGAAACGCGATTAAGCTGGCATTTTATAATATCGCTGATATGCCCAACATCATGGGTGCCATTGACTGTACCCACGTTGCCCTGGTCCCTCCGGCTGCCGACGAGTACATCTGCAGGCAAGTACAATCTGTCATGTTGAAATAAACTTTTTCTTATTTTATGGGGTACTTTCATTTTTAGTCCCTCCTTGTAATTTTTCAATCATTGTAAACATAACCACCTTGTAACTAGTCCCTCCTTGTAATTGTTCCCTCCTAGTAAATATTCCCTCCTTGTCAATATTCCATCATTGTAACTAGTCCCCCCTTTTAATAGTTCCCTCCTAGTAAATATTTCCTCCTTAAAAATATTCCCTCATTGGAACTAGTCCCTCCTTGTAATTAATCCTTCATTGTAAATAGTCCCTCCTAGTAATTATTCCCTCATGGGAAATATTCCTTCATTGGAATTATTCTCTCCTTGTAATGTTTCCATCCTTGCAAAGAGTCCCTCCTTGCCAAGAGTGCATGTGAACCAATGGCCCGTATTTTTGACTAAAATAATTTATCATGTGGTGCAAAGGCAAACATTTTAAAGTGGCCTTCTAATTGAACAAGTAAATTTAACATTTCAGCTGTCTAACATACATATCCTTTTTGTGGGGACTAAATTCTTATGTAGTCGTTTTGTGTTATTTGTATTGGCATCCACGTTTGACTTAGGGTGTTAATAAGCTAGTGTTTAAATAAATTCCCAGGAAAATGGGCCACTCACTGAATGTGCAAGCAGTGGTGGCCCAGGACATGCGGTTCCTTAGCGTCCTCGCCGGCTACCCAGGCTCATCCCATGACGCCTACATCCTTAGAAGATCTGGATTGTTCCGTCGGTTTGAGTCTGGGGAATTTTCCGATGCATGGCTCCTTGGTAAGTTGAGTCCTATAACATCATTTTATTTTCAAGGTATGCCTTTGATTTTTGTTTTGTTCCCATTTCTTAAACTATGCCTTTTTCCTCACCTTGTTACCATGTGAAACACGACTGTACCCATTACATTAGCAAAATGTTGGTCCTGCATAGTGAAAAATCTAAAGACTAATTTGAGGCAAATTACGAATCAGTCTTCCCAACACTTGTCTGTAATTCTGTTGTGGACTTTATCATAGGGTCTGCGCCATCTTTGCTTAGATGCATTACACTTACTGAGTAGAGGAGAGCGGGATAAAGTGCAGGGGCCGGGTTAGACCTGTTTTGGCCTCAGACAAAGCAGATAATGGGTCCAGAAAACTTAACCCATCCAACATTGCTGAGCAGCACAGAGCTAAACCAATAGCTCTTAACAGTCTGGCTGATTGGCCAGCATCCGCAATATTGGTTCTCTAATGTTGGACCCCATCTATTAGATAATGTTTCTTTGTGGATTTGCCCTGTGCAATATGTATGCTCATGTTTTTGGCCCAATGTCACCTAGCCTCTTATTCAATTAGTTTGAGCGTTTTTTGGCTTCAATGTATGGAGTAATTTAATTTTTTATTTTTGCCTTTAATTCTGCCAGGAGATTCGGGATATCCACTCCTCCCGTGGCTGTTGACGCCTGTACTACGCCCACAGAATGCAGCCCAAGAGGCCTATAATAGGGCGCACCGCAAAACCAGGGCAGTGGTGGAGAGGGCCTTTGGCCTATTGAAGACCCGATTTCGATGTTTGGACCATACCGGTGGATCCCTTCAGTATGACCCAAAAAAGGTCATAGATATCATCATGGCCTGTGCTGCGCTGTATAATTTTGCAATCTTGCAGCGGGTCCCCCGGTATGTGGATTTGCCACCCTCTCCACCCGCCGATGAGCCAGAGGACGCCTATGTTGGGCAGCACAGTGCGTCTGGCCAAGCCGTCCGTGCTAATTTAATAGCAACACATTTTGCTTAATTGTTTGCTCCTTTTTTGTTTTGTTTTTACCTTGTTTGTTGTTATTGCTTTGTTCCATTTGTTTTTTGCTTTGGCTTTTATTAATAAAAAAACAGTAATGAATTAATTACCAAGACCATCAACAATGTTTTGAGACTCTTTTTTTGTTAATTTTGGGTGTTTGTTTATGGGGCAACTTAGTCAGAAACACGTGTATTTTATTTTCTTTTTGATCATTTTTTAAACAAAAAATTGGGAGTTGATGGTCACTCTCCTAGTTATGGGGAATACATGGACATGAAATTTAGCCCAAATCATGCCACATAGCAATTGCACACAGCCTGGATTTACAAAGTAAGGCACTCCAGGACTAAGTTAACCTTAAAAAGAACATACTAACATATATGTGCCAAGCATTGTCAAGTGGATAAATCAGAGATGTTACATGTTCAAAATATGGGCACAAACACACCCTCTCCTGCTTGGGCACATCTGCCACAGGCACAGGTTGTAAGCAGACATAGCCATAACAAAATGCTATATTGGTAGGGCTCACCAGACAAGTCAATACAGTGGGGATGTAGAGCAAAGATGTAGAACAGATTCAGCCCAAATACACCTTAATATGGGGGATGCCCATAGGTCCTTGGTGGTGGGCCCTAACCTGGGCCTGTGTGGCATTCAGAATCTGCAACTGTTCCAAAATGTTTCTTTGGTTAGTGTGCAATTCAGCCATGCTGGCCCTGAATTCGGTTGTCAAGTTGGCCATGTGGCTGTTATGGGCCCTAAATTCAGTCAGCATGGCACTTAAGTTATTATTGAGGTTCTCTAACTGGGCATTAATATGCTCGTGGTTTTGTTGATTTTGGCGCCGAAATAGCCGCCTCTCATGGTGCCATGCTGACTCCATCATCTGCACACCCCTCCCCTGGGAAACTGGGCAACGTTGCTGAGTACGCCTCCCAATTCCCCGGGTTGTGGGGCGTGCAGATGATGTTGCTCTAGGACCCCCAACAGCTACAGGTATGCTGGGCAAATCCTCAACAGCAGATCTGAAACTGGGGCCTGGAGGGTCAGTCTCTGCATGCTGCCCACGATGTGCAGGCAGCATGCAGCCAGCTTCCCTCTGCTGCTGAGGATTTGTCGGAGAAACATTTTGGGACAGTTGCAGATTCTGGCCCAGGGGGAGATCTTCATAAGGTCCCATGCAGGTTCCCTCCTCCTCCAACTCCTGTATTTCCTCCATCAGGGTGTGGGTCTGTTGGGACATGTAAATAAAAAAGGATCAGTTTGGGGAATACATATGTAATTCAGCCAAAAGAAATGGCAAGGCACATGCATAAGCAACATCATAAAAAGACACTTACCGTAGATATCGGATCGTGTGTCCGAGGCAGCACGGAAGTAGACGGCATTGTAAAACTGGCTGAGGATTCCACACTAGCTGGTGGATGAGGCTGGGCTGCATTAGAAGAAAACAAACAATGTAAACACACAACTATGCATTGGTGATGCTTAATAACACATATGCTTAAATCAAACACGTGGCCAAGCTGGAATGGCCACTACCACAACGGTGCAACTTGACCTTCACTATGAATGCCATTATTTTGAAAATGGATTATGAAACAGGTACATACACATTGGTCACCTGAAGCCAAACAAACATGCAAGTACTGCCTGTTGTGTGTGTTTAAACATCCCTTATAGGCCATTAAGTGAACACACTCAGCTTGCAAGTAGCATTTACAATATGATTCTGCTCCTTAGCATTGTATCTATGAAAACATTGCAATCACCCCATCTTAAGCTGTTGGGACCCAAGCACAGCTCAAACCCAAGTGGGCAACAGATAAAGATGTAAGTGGTGGATGTGATTGAATAGAAATACATATCAGCCAGCTAATCTCATACTTTACTACTCTTCCTAAATGTTCTGAAACGTCAAGTATGGGCAAGCAAATTATAAAATTATCTGTCCACACACATGACACACCCTGGTCAAATTGTTCACTCCACTACAAGGCACACACTAGGGGCATGTGTTTAGATATGCCTTGCTGGCTAATTTCACAGGTTGCACAATTTTTATGGTAAATAACACATTACTAACCTGCAGAAATAGGTGGGTTGCCCGTGTCCTGTTGTGCCGAGTGTCCCTCTAACGCAACAGGATGTAGCAGGCCCAGCACCATCTCCTCAGCCTGGGTAAATTTCAATTTAGTGGGGAAAGTTTCATTGTCATTTATTTAAACACATACATTTACAACAAAGAAAGGGTCAAAGACATATTTTTATATCAAGATTCAGATGTCCGCGAAGTGGTTTGGGTAAGTTTTAGGGGCCTAAAATGGAAGAGGAACCTAACTGTGAAGTGGTTTGGGTAAGTTTTAGGGGCCTAAAATGGAAGAAGAACCTAACTGCGAAGTGGTTTGGGTAAGTTTTAGGGGCCTAAAATGGAAGAAGAACCTAACCACGAAGTGGTTTGGGTAAGTTTTAGGGGCCTAAAATGGAAGAAGAACCTCACCGCGAAGTGGTTTGGGTAAGTTTTAGGGGCCTAAAATGGAAGAAGAACCTAACCGCGAAGTGGTTTGGGTAAGTTTTTGGGGCATAAAATGGAAGAAGAACCTAACCGCGAAGTGGTTTGGGTAAGTTTTAGGGGCATAAAATGGAAGAAGAACCTAACCGCGAAGTGGTTGTGGTGAGCTTTAAGGGTCCAAAAGGGAAGATGGAGGATAGCGCTAAGTGGTTGTGGTGAGCTTTAAGGGTCCAAAAGGGAAGATGGAGGATAGCACTAAGTGGTTGTGGTGAGCTTTAAGGGTCCAAAAGGGAAGATGGAGGATAGCGCTAAGTGGTTGTGGTGAGCTTTAAGGGTCCAAAAGGGAAGATGGAGGATAGTGCTAAGTGGTTGTGGTGAGCTTTAAGGGTCCAAAAGGGAAGATGGAGGATAGCGCTAAGTGGTTGTGGTGAGCTTTAAGGGTCCAAATGGGAAGATGAAGGATAGCGCTAAGTGGTTTAGCTAAACATTGTAGTAGAAGTGAGGGTGGCAAATATGTAGGCAAGCACTTTAATGAGTTAAGTTTGTAGTGCGCAGGCGCAAGATCGTAAGGATTTTCGTCTGGACGATTACTTTTGGTAAAAGTGCAATTCCCACTTTGGTTACTGGATGGGAGTATAGGACCACAAATGACATAATAATTTAATTCTGACTCTCAGAATTCTAACTCAGAGTTGCCCTTTAGAATGAGTTGATTGGCATAAGATACATTTGGGGAACAACAGGAAACTGCAGAGCTTGGTTGGAAGCTTTTGTGGAGGAAAACCTCAGGCCACAATGTGTAGAGCAGAGGTAATATAAGGGCAAACCAGACTGACAGAGGGGCAGATTGTCCATAACCATGTTAAGAGGAAGACTGGTGTAGGCTCCTGCGTAAGACGTCTGTTGGGACTACCACAGAGACGAGGCCCGGGTGCAGTTGGAAGGGAATAGAAAGATGTGGCTGTAGTGAAGCAGAGCCGTGCTGAGTTGCAAAGAGAGATTGAGAAGACTGAGGTACGAGGAGTCCACGCAGAGGAAAAACTTGGCGGGAAGGAGCCCAGAAGGGTCCTGGCATGGATGTGACAGAGAAGGTGTTCCTTAGGACAGACCACAAGGAGGAAGCTGCTGTACCTGAGATTCTGGTAAGTAAGGTGTGGCTGCTGTCTGAGGCCCCTTCCCTGCAGTAACTGTTGTGTGAGGGAGAAGCCCTTGTGTTAGGAATGGTCCGGGCTTGGATGCTATGGAGTAAAGGTTCACCGTGTGTTTTAATCGCTGGCAGCTTGACGACCCTCTGTTGAGGCTGGGCAATTCCGCGTCTCAATCTGGGATACCCCATAGACAGTCTCCACTACAAGGAGGTGCTCAGCTCAAAGTGGGGTGGTGGCTGCCCAAAACCCCCTCTGGGAAAAGGCCTACATTTAATTGGGAAATCCAATACAGCCTGGCATCAATACTGACACGTGCTGACAAGCAAAAGTACCTGTGCTTTATGTGAATGGACATAAGCCTGTTTAACCCTTTCACTGAAACGTCCTTATGAAGCAGGTGTTCATGTATTTGCTTTTCTATCAAGCTATGCAAGTTTATTGGCCTATGAACTGTGTATTTGATCGTGACATGGAGTAAAACATTACACTTTTTTTTCATGACCCTGTAATAATACAAGCTGATGCTTTCACTGATCCTGCTTGCTGTTGAGTATCTGTCTGCTGAGATAGCATCTTGTCAGCTCCCCTGCTGCTGTCCCAACCCTTACCATCGGCTACCATACCTGTGTGCTATGACATTGCCTGAGGTAAGTTGACATGTGACATATTTCAGATTGCAATTAAAGCGGAACTTGACCCTGGATAAGAGTCTATTTTGTATGTTTCCCTCACCCCCTACATACAGATTGCACACATTAAATATCATCCTACCTGCACCTATTGCGTTTTTGTAACCTTTGAACATCAAATATGGCGGCCTGTGGGGTTTCAGGCTGCCTGCAGACAGGAAGTGTTTTCTGAATATGCCGCTCTGAATTCTGAGATTGCTAACGTTTTCCTGACCTCAGCTCCACTCTGTCTGTGAGAAGCACAGCTATAACCTGTTATAACTTGCTCACCCCCCTACCTCTCCTCAGTATGTGATGCTTCTGAGGCAAGATGGCGGCGCCCATATGCTAGAGTCCTGAACAGAGTTGCAGCCCAGTGGGGGAAAGAATAATAAGTAAGCGACTAAACTTAAAGTATAATAATTCTAGATGCTGGGGAATAGTTCTTTAAGGGTTTGGGCTTTTTATTAAATGATGCTGAAGGACCGGTTTAAAGCTGACCGTAATTACTGCTGGTTAACTCCAATAACTACCGTTACATGAGTTAGAGCCATGTTCCCAGGCCCTGAATAATAATGTTGATAATTTTGTATAAATAGTGATTGAGCTGCTCCCTTCCCCCTTTGTTCATTTGAATTGCCATGAGCACAAGCAGGGAGGAATTCAGCTAATATGGATTTCTCCCTGTGAAGTGTTCTAAAGGGAGGCTGGCTGCTTCCCAGGTGAGTAGCTCTCAGATATTTGTCTGCATTGCATGTCCCAACTTTGGGGACTCAGAATTAAGAGTAGGGACCACACTAAACACAGAGTGCCTTGCCGGGGCAGTGTGGCTTCCACATGTATCTGCAGATATATGCAACCAAATCTCTGTCTTTCCACATAGCTAGACATGTTTGTTGCTTGATATTTAGTTGATGAGAGGGTTAAACTGGGCGGTAAATTAGTTCCCAGGCCCTGAATAATAATGTTGATAATTTTGTATAAATAGTGATTGAGCTGCTCCCATCCCCCTTTGTTCATTTGAGTTAGAGCCACTGTCGGTGATGACCAAGCAAAAAAGGGGATGCCCCAAACCCCCTAAATAGGGGAAAAACCAGAGACTAACAATGGCACTCTATAGTGTTTGAAAAGTAAGAAAGTTTATTATGACATCTAAATCACATACTAAGACATATTAAAACTACGCTTGTTTAAAACACATATAACATTTATATCCATACCACTAACAAGAGATGGGGGGAGGAGGGGGACATACACAGTAGGCTATTTAATTCTATCAATAAAAATACTAAAGCCCATACAATTGTGTCTATTTATAAACTAAAATTGTACAGAAAGTGCCAAGTGCTAATCAAAGTGCATCAGTATCAAACATATACCCCTCGATTCAAAGAGCAAAAGTTAATTGATTTCGTATCGAGAATCGTAAGTTTGGGTGGGTGTTAGTCATTTTTTCCTGTTTTTTTGGCCATTCCCGACTCGCACGAGCCTACGTACGAATGCGTATATGCTCTTACGATCAGCGGCAGTGCGTTCGTAAATTTTAGGATCAAAACGTAAAACTTAGGATCAAATCCTAAAACTTACGATGAAAACGTAAAACTTAGGATAATTGGATGTGTTTAGGTGTGATTCAGAGAAACCTGTAAACGCGTTTTAAAAGAAAGCCACAGCCGACACCTTTTAGCAGCCGGATTGCTGTTCGTGAACAGGTTTTTTGGCTATGTGGAGGAGTCTGCGCGTCTTGTGCTCCAATGAACTGCATGTATCAGCATGGCCGAGGCCATTAATTGTATGGCAATGCATGCCTGATTTAATACATTTCCATGTATGCCTTATAAAAGCATTTTAATGTGGACCTTAATTAGTCCTTTGCATGTAAACCTTTATTTTGCAATATATTTGCGTTAATTAAAGAAACTTATGTCCTTTGTTATTTATTGTTAAATTGATGTACTAGAATAATATTTTTAGATAGCATTTATTGTTTTAGTTGTTTACCTTTGCTTTGTTTAATTAGTTAAGCACATCTTTGGTCAGATGCATCACACTTACTGAGGAGAGGAGAGCGGGATAAAGTGCAGGATGTGGGTTACTGCTGTATTTTGCCCCCAGAGCTGGGGGCACGGACAGTCACAAGGCCCTTTCTGTTTGCAGGCTGCCCGAGAATACCTGAGCCGCCATCTTGGCTGTTTCTAGACTCATAACATGCAGAAGTTGCTGGGTGTTTTTTAATATTTGAGAGCAATCTGTATGTAGAGGGTGTGGGTAACCACACACCAAAAATTTAAGTTGTACCATTTGAAGCCAAAATATTAAAATTAAATCCACAAGTAAAAAATGCAAGTTAACTAAAAATTAAACAAAGTAAGATTTTATTATGCAAATGCATTCATTAATGGTTGGTTTCAACAAAATGAATGAAATAAAGAAAAATAAAGAAAAATAAGACCAAATATTTATAATGCACTTTAATGAGGTAAGTTTGTAGTGCGCAGCAGCAAGATCAGAAGGATTTACGTCCAGACAAAAAAGGAAAAAGGGCAAAACCAATGTTGCAACCTGAGAAATGAAACGGAAAATTCAGGATGGAAACTGACATAGGTCTGATTCCCGAACTGCCATACGAACGGACGTATATTTTAGGATAGAAGCGTATTTGCTTATTGAATCACTCGCAAGTTCATACGAACGCACGAGCGGACGTGAAAAATAGGATGATCGTGAGCCAAATCCAAGCTGTTACATGTTTCTTTGAATCAACCCAATAGACTGTGAAAAAATCCAAACCATACAATAAACATACCAGTAAATACCTGACAATGAAAGTGCTAAGTGCTAATAGCCACTGGAGCCCTCCTCACATCAAACAACCCTGGACGCGTTTCGTGACGTCACCGTCACTTCCTCAAGCAGAGTATCCAATGGATACTGGTATGTTTATTGTATGGTTTGGATTTTTTCACAGTGTATGTCCCCCTCCTCCCCCCATCTCTTGTTAGTGGTATGGATATAAATGTTATATGTGTTTTAAACAAGCGTAGTTTTAATATGTCTTAGTATGTGATTTAGATGTCATAATAAACTTTCTTACTTTTCAAACACTATAGAGTGCCATTGTTAGTCTCTGGTTTTTCCCCTATTTAGGGGGTTTGGGGCATCCCCTTTTTTGCTTGGTCACTTGTAGAATTGGTTGGGGGAAACCAGAGCAGGGCACCAGAACATTATCCTTAACTTTAGCTGGTGCCGTCTAAACTTTCTTTGGATTCAACATCCACTGTCAGTGATGTTGGCCATACAACAGGCACCTGAACCATTAAACTGTGCTCAGTCATGGGGAGGGGGCACAGCATGGCACATACAAGATGGACAGCAGCAGCACCATAGCTCCTTCCTGTACTGTGAGCTATTTGGACTAGAAAACTGCTGAACCACTTATTTTGCCCTGACCATCTAATAGCTGATGCAGACATCTAGCAGCCTGTAAGACATGCCATTTCCATGACAGTAACCCCTGTACCCCACCCCCTGTTGTGCTCTGAATGGCCGAAGAACTTAGCAGGTACTGCAGCAACCATGTAGGTGGTTCAGAAAGATCCATTGCTTCTGTTACTTTATCAGTTATCATTAAACATTCACAAAATGAGTGTTGTTCCCTGCTCAGCAGGACATCCCCTGCATAATAACAGCTAGTAAACCAAGTGATCTTACTTTTCAAGTCCCCCGGCAAAGTCAAGAAGAGGGTGTGGAACCATTTCCATGGATGCTGCTATTTCTGCCCAGTGCTGGATGACAGAAACACTCATTCTTTCTCATTGGTAAGTATGAATATGGTGGAGCTGCATGGAGGGACTGTGGGTGACAAAAGGTGAGTATATACTTTTTAATGACACATGTAAACACATCACCGATGTGTACACTAGATAGAGTTGACATTTCTGACTTCTTCACAATGCAGGCTGACGCTGTTGTATAAGCTGCATCTGTTTTTAGTGATGCTGAAACTTAGAGGAACAACACACAGGAATTTCATTTTCCTGTTTGTTGTTCCTCTCAGATGGGGCATCCTAAACTGGGATACCCTGCTGTGTGTATCCCCCCAGGTGGCTGTCAAAACTCACCATCCCTTCGTTCCCACGGTGCAGCCACGGCCAAAACCGCGTAGTTCTGCTCGGCTCTGCTAGCCGCTGAGCTGAGCGGCTAAGATGAAGGAACCTGTGCGGGGCCGAATGTGCCATCGGCCATATCCCCTGCTTATCTTCTAGCTGTGGCGTGCCCGCGTCTGCCATCCATAAAGGCTTAGCGCGGGTACGCACACAGCTAGAGGTGGGTGGGGATACAGCCGCAGCACAGAGACGCGCAGAGGGCTCGGGAGCAGGTGAGTAAAACTGGGGATCCGGGGGATTTACATAGCTAGGCATCCCGAATCGGGAACCAAATTTGTTGGATGGCGGAAGGAGGGGTCACTTATACACCCAAGAAATATCCAGCCAGGCTTGTTTTTCTTTCTTTTAATGGGAGGAAAGGACATCCGGGGGTGACAGGCTCTGCCTCCCCTGACAGACTCATATTACTATAAAGGAGTATATATCACTTAGGCCTATATTCAGTAAACTTGCCTTAAACCAGACCTTCATCCTGAATAAGAGTCCATCTTGTACGTTTCCCACACCCTGTACCTACAGATTGCCCACATTAAAAACCATCATACCTGCACCTAGTGCGATTTCTGAGCCTTTAAACATCCTCAATGGTGGCCCATGGAGTTTCAGGCTGCCTGCAGAAAGGAAATGTCTCCTGACTATACCGCTCTGTATTTTGGGATTGCTGTCCTTTTCCTGAGCCCATTGGTGCTGTCTGTGCCCCCACAGCACAGCTATATTCCGCCCCCCGGGAACATTTCGCCCTGAACAGAGTTGCAGCCCAGTGGGGGGGAAGAATAATAAGGATGTGACTAAAAACTTTGGGCTTTTCAGTAAATGGTGCTGAAGGTCTGGTTTAAAATACGTCATGAAATTTAGGTTTGTAGCTTTATTTTAAAATAAAATGTAAGATTCAGCAAAGGGAGGACGTTAGAGCATGATTTGCACCTAAAACTTTCCTGGAGCAATGTGACAACTTATTAAAGTGCACCTATACTTGGAAAGGTTGATGTAGTGACTTCTATTGAGAAAAGGACCACCAGAAAATTATTTCTAGTCCCTTCCTTTCTAGGGCACCACCATCAGCAACGCATGGGTTAACCTCAGCCATAGACGAGGACTGCAAGAAAAACAAACTAAGCTCCTCCTAGCCTATAGAGCACAACAAGTGGCCGGACACCCCCATTTCTTTTCTTGCATGGGACTGTGCAGAGATTCAGGATTTTATTTCTTTATTTTCAGTTTTGTTGCTTTGACAGTGCTGATCGGGGTTTTGATCGGGGTTTTGACTCTGAACTTTCCTGAAGACCTCACTTGGACACCTGAAGTTAGTCTTTAAACCATGGGACAGCCCAGTGTGAGGGATCGTGCACAGGTCAGGTAAGCGCACCTGGGGCTCGGTCGGTTTTGGTTTGGAGCTTTGAGGGTCAGGACCCTCCAGCAGGGTACCAGATCATAAGGCTGAACATGGTTCCCTGCTTTGTGTCACCTTCCCATTTGGTCCATTTGGTCAATTCCCCCTCCAGTGTGCCTGCCTGCCCTGGTCACAGTGTGCTCTATCCCCAGTCGCTGCAGGGGGGGAACGAGCTACTCGGCCGGGCTCTCACAAGTTTATCTTTCTTTACAGACATACTGGTAGTGCTCAGGCTGAGCTAGGGTGCCCGTGTGTGTGTGTGGGGGGGTTTGTTCTGCCATGGCGGGGAGGCTGATTTACGTCCATCGGCCTACCAATGGAGACTGTGGGGAGGGGGTGGGGGCATAGCTTCCGATCTTGGGGCTCCCGCATTCACGTACTCCTTGGCTCTGCCTCCTCTCTCTTTCAGCATGAGACACTGCCTGCTGCCTGGGACACCCGAGACCCCCCCCTGTTGCTGCTGCTGCCTGCTCTGCTTCTGCAGAACTTCTTCTGATGGCTGAGGATCATTCCAGCCAGGCTGTCGCCCCATGGTGTTTTCCACCCTGGTCAGGTAGGGCTCTTCTAGTGGCACAATTTCTTGCCTCATTAGATCAGAAATCTTTGATGTATGTTTTTTGACTTCCAGGGTGGGGGTCCGGAAGCTGCTGCATCTGTCCCGTGTGGGTTGGCAGTGTTATTTATTTCTGTTTAGTGCGGGCAGGTTGGGCCACGGGCGTCAGGCAGGGAGGTGTGGGGGGCTAGCGATCAGAGCGGCCATCTTACCATGTCAGAGGCATCAGAGGCACCGGGGTTTCATACCATAATGGAGGGTGGTGCTGCATGTCCCATGTGCCAGGTGTCACTGGCCTCGGACAAGAGGGCCCTGTGCACCATTAGAACTGCAGTTCTGTGGCGCCTTACACAATTGTCAGGTTCCGTATCTCCACTGGACCAGACCGTATGGATACTCCATGGGGGACCTGCCGAGTCAATTCTTGTCCCAGGGTCCTCCAACCGATGGGGTGTTGTCTTAGGAAGTAGCAGTCAGGGTGGCATATTTGGAGAGTATGGTCAGTAGCCTTGGTCCCCTGGGGCATCCCAGGTCGGTTTCCGTTTGAACAGGTGGGAAGGCTACTGCTAAGTGCATCACGTTGAGGCAGAGACCTCTGAGGATTCCAGCTTCGACGGCGAGTACCTTTTTAGCAATTCGGTCTCCAGTTCTGATCGGTCAGAGGGGAGGTGTCAGATTCCTTTCATGCGCCTGTCACCCCTTCAGATCATGTGACGGATCCAGTTTATGAGCTCATAGAGGCAATTTTGGAGGTCCTGCACCTGGCTTACCCTCTGCCATGACAGAAGCGGCAGGGTGAGCCTTACAAGCACCAAAAGGCCAGGCAGGTGTCTCCCAGACTTTCCCATGTTGACAGGCTGGTGGAAAAGGGGTAAGAGAAGCTGGATAAGCTTCCATCTCTCCCTTCCCGGAAGAGGCAGTTAAGGTCTGGTCTCTGCCACCTGAGGTAGATGATCTGATATTGGGGCTGGCTCAGCATGGACCAGGTTTCTCGGCATGCGTTGTCTATGGTGGGGTCAGCATTGCTTCTGGCTTGCTCCACGTTGTTGATTGCTGTTGATGCCTTCTACAGGGTCAGAGTTTTCTTTGCTAGGTTTGGAACAAGTTATGTGCAATACGCGAAGGTTAGCATCGCTCCCCTCCCGGGGTTGTGCTGGACTGCTTTTTAATTAACTGAAGGTGTCTGGCAGCCCTATATAGGCTGGGAGGAGCTTAGTTAGTTTTTCTTGCAGTCCCCACCTATGGCTGAGGTTCACCCGGAACGTGGTGACCCGGAATTTAAGATGACGAAAGATATTTACCAGTGAGTACACAAATTTCCTTTATTATGGTGATTGGCCTGCAGTATGCTAATTACACATTAGGGCTGATTCAACACCATGAGAATTTTTTTGTTCACGTTTTTCTGTAAGAAAAACATTTTTATGATGATTTTTTTCCTTAGTGCAATTCAGCACCATTTTAGCTGTGAAGGAAAAGAATCATTTAAAAAAATTATTATTATTAATTTATTAGCTGTGCCAATTTATAAAACATTTGTACAGCTAAACATGGTGCTGAATTGCAGGAAACAAAAATCAAGATACATTTTTTTCTCATAAAACACGTGATGCTGAATCAGCCCTAATGACAGTTAGGCTAAAGTGCTCCTCATTGCTGATCTGTGTGTATTGTGACCACATCATACCTCGCGGGGCTGCTCGGCCAGGGAACATTATGGCCAACTGCATCCAGTTTGTGTTGTTATGAATATTGGGCAAAAGCTCTAGTAAAAAAAGAAACACAGGCTGTTTTGGGCCACTGGGCTGGGGATGGAAGGTGATGACATAAACTTCCCTCTGAATATAGGTGCACTTTAAATTTGTGTTTTAAAGTGGATCATTTTAATGCCTGAATAAAAAAAATTGACATATATATATATATATATATATATATATATATATATATATATACACATAAACTCATGTAATATTTTATTTTCTTTGAATCACACCTTATTTTATCCCATGCCATATTTCAAAACAAGGGCAAAAATGGCCCTAATTTCCATGAGATATTATAAGGAAGGTTTACTATATTAAGGCCTTAGTAGTAATAATTAATAAGCCACAATAACTTAAACAATGGCCACTTTAAATCCCATAGTGACCTCTTCTGGTTATTCTAAGAACTGCACCTGTAAATTTACAGGTATGGAAATCATAACGTGGCCTTTAGGTGGAATTGCACATCAATGGCATTGGCTACTCTCATCCCACCCCCCTTGGAGGAGTCTATAGGTATAAACCTCATATAACATACTTACTCCTGTCTCAAAGCTCTCTGTTATTTCCCTGTATTTGTGTGCATAATGCATATCTCATGGCTGCCACATATAGAATTGTCAACTGTACCTCCTACTCATGTCTCTGCTAAGTGGAGCCTCAAAGTTTCATTCACACCTACCATGTATCTGAAGGAGTAGAGCGCCAGCTATTGGACACTTTGGTGTATTACCCTTTTGTTGTTTACTCTGAATACAATAACATAGTCGCAAGCCAGTATGTGGAGAGACCCATGTTAGGCTTAATAGATGATTTGCATAGCTCCGCCTACTGCAAGGGTAGATGGGTAATGCTATCTGTCCTTGGACTGGGTACTGTGCAAATACTTTCAGTTCTAGGAAAGACACTCTTTTTCTGAATACAATACAAATCAAACTATGGGGTTTATTCATCAAGGGATAGCGGCAGGTAGTGCTTCATAGCGAGCAGGCAGCATCTAGTGAACGCTGGACGCTGTACGCAATACCACATTTATGAAGGCGATTCTGGTGAGCGACTCTAACAGCACCATATAGCGTCCGATTCATCATTACAGGCAGCTCAGCGTATAGCTGAGTTCCATTTCTTCTGTTTAAACAGGGTTTTTTTGTTTTTAATTTTTTTTCCCCCAAAATAATTGTGTCACTTCTCCTGGCCTAGAAAAAGTCCTTTTTAAAAACTTTTTATATGTTTTATATTTTTATGCAGAATTGTCATTACAGGTCTGGCATTAAAGTATTACTGTCACAATGTTACAACAATGTAATTCCATATGTTTTCGCTTTGTTACAGGTGGATATGTGTTCAAAAACAGACTTTAATCACACAGTGTCTGGCTCTTTATGCTATAGCGACCAGATCCAGAGCGCCTACGATGTGTGTGTGTCAATTTTTTTGTTGAATATGGTGTGAGTCGCTGAGAGTGGGTCGCAATGAGCTGGCGCTACCTTTCGCTCCCTGCAATGCTGTACTGGTGTTAGAACTCCCAACATACATCTCATTCATCAATGCCAGCCAGGTTACTACAGCGACTGACACGCTCTGTTACAGCACCGATCACAGCGTATACTAGCGGTCTCTCTTAGCGCCTGTGTACAGACGCTCATCTACCAATACCTGGCGCTAGTAATGAATCAGCCTGTCCGGGATTGATTAAATTTCTGTCATTTCTGTACTATGAGATATTTTAAAATATATCTTTGATATTCACCAACATTACAGAGGTGTGTCGACTGTTTGTCACTTGTCAGCCGCACTTTTTTCCCTAGCAATGAGCTGTCCGGTGTGGTAACTCAATTTAGCATTTCTATCCACCGGTCTATAAGACTCTAGGGCAGTACTCTCTCACTTTACTGCCCTAGAGTCTCACTTTATGGGGCATCCCAAATTAGCATCGCATCTCAACCCACAGGAACAAGGGAATGGTGAGTTATCAGGTGATCCTTGGGTATACATACAGTGGGGCAACCCAAATTGGGATGCCCCAGGCAGGAGGAGCATAGAGAAAATCTTGGGTTCTGTTACTCTTTAAATTGCTGCAGCTGTACAGAGGTAGTCATGTACATACATATATGCAACAAGGTGCTCACACAGACACACATATTGTCATCACCAGAATGTTACCATGGTGCAGGGGTGCAGTATAAGGACTTAGGCCACTTCTTGCTGTCAGTGTATTAGCCATACTCTCCCTCTGTGGAACTGCAAGACCCAGCTATAAATGCTTCTCCAATCACTGAGAAACAAACACCAGACAGAGCTCAATCACACCAAGTACTCTCCCCAGATCATTCCATAACTCTCCCAATACAGCCTACAGCCACCTGTGCTTGCTTTGGCTTGTTTCATCTGTATCACCCCTACCCAGAAATTTATCAGTAATAGAAATAGTGTCAGTACATCCCCAGACCCTAAGTAATATGCAGACTGCATAGTGCGAGCAGATCACCCCAGATGGGCTCTCAGAGATTAGAGTTAGGATTGCACCCCACAGAGGCACTTTGGCGTAGTGGTGCAGCTTAAGCATACTTCTGCAGATGTGTGTGACCGAGTCCTCTGTTTTTAACCAAGTTTAGAGACAGATTATAGGCTGGCCTGCAAGCTAACAGGGTTGAGTGCTGTGACTCCTTTAAGACTTGTGTGTACTAATTGCCCTGCTAACGTGCACCTCCCAGGTTAGTTATAAAATGGTCTGAGCGGCTGCCACCCCCCCTTTGTTTCTTTTGAATTTGTGCAAGCACATGGTGTGTGGGGTCTAGGCTGTATTGCAAGGTCTTTGACCCTTCCACCCCATGGCTTGCACTTGAGAGGTTTAGGGCAACCTCAGGTAAGTCTGCTCCCAATTTATCTTTTGCATTGTATGTCCCAAATGGGGCTCTCAGAGATTTAGTATTAGAGTTAGGACTGCACCCCACAGAGGCACTTTGGCGTAGTGGTGCAGCTTAAGCATACTTCTGCAGATGTGTGTGACCGAGTCCTCTGTTTTTAACCTAGAGACAGATTATAGGCTGGCCTGCAAGCTAACAGGGTTGAGTGCTGTGGCTCCTTTAAGACTTGTGTATATATTTACTGTTCATATGAATTATATTTTGGCATCTGCTGGTAGTAAAATATAGAAGTCTATATGCATGAAAATGTTAATATTGTTACTACTGTTTCGGATTCAGCTCAAAGGTAAATTGGACCAGAAATTAGCAAATTCAGGTTAGGTCAAAATAGAATATAACAAAAAAAAAGTTTTTTAACAGAAGTAACCTGTCTGTAGATGCAGATGCAGTTTACCCTTAGCCAATTAATGTATTTGAAAGTGGCAAACAATAAAAGAGCCTCCCTTTAAAGCAAAACAAAACCCTAAGCGTCCAGCCCTGTAGGCTAGAAGTCTCCAGGGGTGGCCGCTGGGCTTTACTCAGGGCATCCCATATCGGAACGCACCCCCATGTTAAACTGACTTTATCGGATTAATTCAGAAAGGTCGGGGATGGGAGCGCGCCCCAATCTAAAGGGCACTTGGAATGCGGCTGCTCTCGCTCCGGTCTAAACTGAGCCGTATAGCTGAACATTAATGAGCATGGTATATGGCTCTGATTGGACGAGAGCAAGTGCATGCAAGATAGGATGAGGGAAAGGTGAGTTTTTATAGGTGATCTGCGGGGTTTTACACAGCAGGGAATGGGACAAAATGCCAACTGAGCCACCACAGAGCTGTCCACATCACTCGAGGTACTCAAGCAGGCAGGACGGTCGGGGAACATAGGGGTTGGCAAAATTGGTTTTGTGCCACTCCTTTAAATAATCTTTATGTAAAGCTAGAGGGCTCTTTAACAGTGTAATGTACTGTTAGAGTGGAAGAATTGACCTTTTCTTTATGGCGTAACGTCTGCTATAAAGCCAAGAATACAAATGTATCAGTAACTGTTACATATTATCATGGGGAGGCTGATTCATTAATATCGGCAGGTAGCGACAGTTGAGCGACTGTAGCGGCATTTTCAGAGCGCCCGCTAGTAGTCGCTGTACTTGGCCGTTGTTCGGTAGTTGATAGCGACTCAGTCGGTTTGCCGTAATGTTGAATATTGGGTGAGGAGTCGCTATTTGACCGGTTCCGCTCTGTATGGGAGCGCATGATAGCGACTGGCCCTAGCGACCGGCTCCCACCATATTCATTAAAAAATCACGCTCAAAAAATTCTTGCGCTGTAAAATGCATGTTTAAACCCCAGAGCGCTGGCGGTGATGGGTTAAAAGTAGTTTTTTAACCCCCAAACAACCATATTTTTGGAAACCAAAAAAAACAAGTTTTTTAAATAATTTTTTTTATACCTTAAAAAAAATATCTAAAATGGCAGAAGTGGTCACAGAATTTTTCACATTTAAAAAAAAAAAAAATTAATAACAGTTAATTATGAATATTTAAAGATTGTTCCATTGAAATGCATTGGAGAGTGCCAGGTAGCGAGAGGTCATACCTGTCACTGTTCAAGGTCGGACGCTGGCGCTGTGGGCTGAGGCTGGAATAATGATGAATGAGTGGCTATCTGGCGCTATCTCAGTCGCTAAGCAGGATTGGCTTGATAAATGTGTGATTGTGGTGGGGGGCCGGCATTCTCGTGGCGGGCCCGTCATTACTGGCCACTCACCAGTCGCTATCCCTTGTTAAATAAGGGCCTAAGTGTTAGAATTGTATCAACAAAGAATAAAGTGGATCAAAACCCAACGATACCCTCCCCCCCGGGGCATCCAAAATCTGGATGCTGTGTGAATTCCCTCCAGGTCGCCCTATTCACTTACCTTGCTTCCCGGTCCAACGGCGCATGCGAGAGCCGCGGCCGCATCCCCAATATTCCTCTAGCAGGGTGCATGCCCACGTCAGGCATTTGGGAATGGCCGGCATGAGCGCACTCCCTTTTAGAGAGAAACTAGTGACATCAGCGGCTCCGAGCGTGCTGATTGTACGAGCGGCCACGCATGCGCCGTAGGACCGGCAAGAGGTAAGTTGCGCTCGCCGATCTGTTGAGTTTCAGACAGTGGGGCCAAAACCTGGGATGGTCAAAATCCTGGGTTTTGGTCCACTTTAATGATTAAATAAAGTTATTAAAATGTACTACTTTTAAAGCTAAAAATACGTTATTTGTGATTGCACTTTTTCACCTTTTTATTGTCATCACCAGAATGTTACCATGGTCCAGGGGTGCAGTATAAGGACTTAGGCCGCTTCTTGCTGTAAGAGGCCGATTCATTAATAGCGCCAGGTAGCGACAGATGAGCGACAGTAGCGTTATTTTCACAGCGCCCGCTAGTATTCGCTGTGCTTGGCCGTTGTTCGGTTGTTGACAGCGACTCAGTCGGTGTGGGGTAATGTTGAATACGGGGTTAGGAGTCGCTGTTTGACAGGTTCCGCGCTGTATGGGAGCGCATGACAGCGAATGGCCATAGCGAACGGCTCCCAGCATATTCATTAACAAATCAAGCTCAAAAAATTCTCGCGCTGTGAAATGCTTGTTTAAACCCCACAGAGCTGGCGGCGATGGGTTAAAAGTAGTTTTTTAACCCCCAAACAACCATATTTTTGGAAAAAAAAACAAGTTTTTCCAAACATTTTGTAATATGAATACATTAATATCAGACCTGTAATCTCAATTCTGCACAATTTTTTTTTTTTTTTACCATAAAAAAAACATTGCAGAAGTGGTCACAGAATTTTTGACATTTAAAAAAAAAAAAAAAACATTAATAGCAATTAATTATGAATATTTAAAGATTGCTCCATTGAAATGCATTGGAGAGCGCCAGGTATCGAGAGGTCATACCTGTCGCTGTTCAAGGTCGCTCGCTGGCGCTGTGGGGTGAGGCTGGAATAATGATGAATGATTCGCTATCTGGCTCTATTTCAGTCGCTAAGCAGGATCGGCTTGATAAATGTGTGATTGCGGAGGGGAGCCAGCGTTCTCGTGGCGGTGACCGTCATTACCGTTCGCTCACCATTCGCTACCTGGCGCTATCCCTTGTTAAATAAGGGCCTAAGTGTATTAGCCACACTTTTTCACCTTTAAGTAGAGCTCTAGCTTTATAGACAGATGTACTAACATTAAAGGGAAATTCTTTCACACAGTTAAAGGAAACCTTTAGCTTTATATAAAGTTAGAGGGAGTTTTGTGTTTTTATTACAAAATACTTTTTGTTTGTTATTAAAACAATGTTCCTCAGATTCTGGTCCTCCCATCATGTAGGTTGGGGCATTGAGCTGCTTTAGTTGCTTCCCAGAGATCCAAAAGCACATCTGGAATTTCCCCTTCATAGACAAATGGGATTATGTTTTATGAACAAACAATATTAATAATAACTACACGGAACAGAGGCAGAACAGAGGCTGATTTGGTTATGATGATTATAGCTGATGGTTTGCTGCCCTCTGGTGTTTTACTTCTGTTTATCAGGTGCTTTATAGTTAAGTTATACTGTACAAAATATCAGTCACCGGGGGTTGTGTTAATTAGATATATTTTTTAAAGCTTGAAAATAACAGCTCTCTATGGGTTTTACAAAACATTTTGTATTTTCTTCTGCATAGGGTGCTATTACTGTATTTCTAAATTCTCAAAACAATATATTTTTATATCAATTGTAAAAATGCCCCATCACGGGTACAGGTAATTTTTGGGGGAAACACTGAACAGACATTATATAGTGTTAAAATGATAAAGTTCACCAAGATGATGGCTGCAATACAGACTGCAAGGCACTCCCAGAGTGCACCTTGCTTCACCAAGTAATTAGCATGACCCATTAGGGGTTGTTTCAGCACCAAGTGTTTACTTTAGGTGAAAAATAAAAGTGCTCTTTTTATACCTGGCGTTGAAACGACTCCTTCTCTATAAAACCAGGTGCAAAAAGTGCACTGCTTTTTTGGGGAGTAGAAAGTCCCATTCCCTTTCATGGAGAGTGATGATAATTATTTGGTGCAGCAGTGGGGGTCATGCTAAAGAGCAAGGTCACTTGGGTCTTGAGGTGTCAAGTGCAACCTGCATCTCTGTGAGTGGCCCCACAGCTTTCTCTGACGACAGACAGAGCATGAACAACTCTCCCCAGCTCAGCTATGACCGGGAAATTGATGTGAAGAAAACGGTATTGCTTAGAATACACAAAGAATTTACATGTTATTAGAGTTTTTAGTAAGCTCATTTGACACTGTTTTCAATGGTGAAAAGGGGGGAGTAATTTAGTGTGCCTGGAAATGTTTCCATTCATGTTTCCATTCTATGTACTACAAATTGAATATTTATAAAATGTTGGTACTTGTCCCTGGTCAAGAAATCTAAGTAGGCTTGCTATTGTGGGAGAAGCGGTTTAGAGGCTGCTTAACTCTTATTCTAGCTCAATAGATTGTATCTGAAAGATCTTTGTTGACACCATTTGTGGGTTAAAGAGCTCTTCAATTAATGTTAGATGATCTCTTTGCCTAAATGCATGGGCAGAGGATCAATTTTCCAATTAAATGGTCACTGGTAGTTAATTAGATTTATTCCCCAGGAATAGATATATAAATAGATACATAAAGGACCTGTAGGTTCCTGTAGGAACTCTTGGTCTCTTTCTGCTGGTGGTCCTTGGTAACAGAACTTGGTCAACCGGCAAGAAGTGCTAACCATTTTCTATTGAAATACCCTTTGAGAACACGCAATGCCAGGTAACATTGTGAAGTCTCTTGGAAGCTTGTTGTGATCCTGATCCTTTTGTTTTTTTGCTCCTGCCTGACTGAAATCCTAAACCATGTATTTGTTGTGCACCTGCTTTTCACTGGAAGTCATCATTAGCCCAAAATTTCCAATGACCAACAGCAATTTTCCACCAATGAGTTGGCCTCCATAAGGGATACTTTTTGCCGGGCTGCTGTGTTGCTGTCAGGCTAGTCCACGTGTCTGAGTGGGTTTCCAGACTGACAGCGGCCAGGCAAGGGACAGTTTTGCAGGCTTTGAAGGAGGACTTTTCCTCACAAGATCATGGCACCCAGTGCAACTCCCACTGAGGACAGATTATCTTTGACAAGGGGCTGTCTGGTTCACTGGTTCAATGAGCCACTGCATGCTCCAGTGCCTGTGGACTGACCGCAGAGATACCCGCATAGTCATCAGTGCCAATTACTGGGTGGCCACCCTGCTGGATCCCTACTATAAGAATAACATCACCTCCTTGATTTCAGCACTGGGGTGGGATAGAAAGAAGAGAAAGTACTAATGCACTTTGGTGGACACACTATTGGTGGAGTTCCCAGCTGACTTTAGGGGGTCAGTGACGGCACAAGGCCGAGGAGGTGAAAGACACAGGTACTTTGCATGCTTTGCCACCAGTCACTAAAGCTAGGGAAATCTGTGCACGACGTTCGTCACCAGGGACCTGCAAAGCAAACAGAAAAACATTATTAAAAAAATTATTATTGAAATAAATATCTGCAAACAACTGAGGCTCCCTCTGATGCTTCCGTTATCTCAGCCTCGAATGCCACCTCCACAAGGCTACCTGTCTCCCCCAAAGGTAGGATGTGAGACCACCACCACCCCACCACCCCCAAGCCTGTACACACCATCCCAGGGAAGCATTTAGCTCTCTATTCCTCAAATAATGGACAGAAAGTGGAAGGTTGGCCAATCTCAACCTGCAAACCCTGGGCTTTAATGCAAAATTTCTTGCCTTTAAAATGCTCCCTTTCAGGCTGCTGAAGAGCTTTAAAAATCTTATGGTGAGGGGGTTGATCGAATCGAATCTGCCGAACCCCAATTCATTACGAATTTCAGGAAAAATTTGATTCGTAACGATTCCGAATATAGCCGCAATTTGATCGCTCGAATCGCTTCCTTAAAACTCCATCTACTGCTATCCAGCCCATCTGAAATGGTGGATCCCCATGTCAGGACATGTCCCATGGGGCAAGGAATCCTGGGTAGGCGTCACATGCTACCTATCAGCAGACAGGCTTACCGATGATGTCACAGACCTATATAAGCTGCGGCCATTTTGCGGAAGCTCATTCTGACATTGTATTGCGGCCAGAGCAGATCAGGCAGGGAGAGAGCGAGGGACAGGTAGATAAATAGATAGATAGATAGATAGATAGATAGATAGATACAGCAAGGAAGAGATAGATAGATAGATAGAACAAAGAACAGAAGAAGCGAGGGACAGATAGAGAAGGAGAGAGGCTGTGACAGTGACAGAGAAAACCAGGGAAAGTTTAAAGTGTTTCAAGCCTATTTAGTGTTAATAACACACCTGCCTATTTAGCTTCACAAGTCACATTTCCACTGTAAAAGCAGCCAAACTATGTATTTGAAGAGGGGGCATCCCAAACACTAGCATAAATATTTCAAGAGTACCTCTCTACTAACTGGTTGCATTTTGTAAAGAAAGTCACTTTTCCACTGTCAAAGCAACCAGCCTATGTATTTGAAGAGGGGGCATCCCAAACACTAGCATAAATATTTCAAGAGTACCTGTCTACTAACTGGTTGCATTTTGTAAAGAAATTCACTTTTCCACTGTCAAAGCAGCCAGCCTATGTATTTGAAGAGGGGGCATCCCAAATACTAGCATAAATATTTCAAGAGTACCTGGCTACTAACCGGTTGCATTTTGTAAAGAAATTCACTTTTCCATTGTAAAAGCAGCCAGCCTATGTATTTGAAGAGGGGGCATCCCAAATACTAGCATGAATATTTGAAGAGTACCTGTCTACTAACTGGTCACATTTTGTAAAGAAAGTCACTTTTCCACTGTAAAAGAGGGGGCATCCCAAATACTAGCATAAATATTTCAAAAGTACCTGTCTGCTAACTGGTTGCATTTTGTAAAGAAAGTCACTTTTCCCCTATAAAAGCAGCCAACCTATGTATTTGAAGAGGGGGCATCCCAAATACTAGCATAAATATTTCAAGAGTACCTCTCTACTAACTGGTTGCATTTTGTAAAGAAAGTCACTTTTCCACTGTCAAAGCAGCCAGCCTATGTATTTGAAGAGGGGGCATCCCAAATACTAGCATAAATATTTCAAGAGTACCTGTCTGCTAACTGGTTGCATTTTGTAAACAAAGTCACTTTTTAAGCAAACTTTGCCTTTCGCCGGGGTGGGGTGGGGGGGGGGGGGGGCATCCCACATACTAGCACGTGTCTTTTAAGAGTACATGCCTACTTACCTTTTGTATAAAAAAGTCTGGTTTTCAAGTTTAAAGCACCCATTGCCTTTCACCGGGGGGCCATTGTCAGTGCTACCACTTATCTTTTAAGAGTACCTGCCTACTAACCTTTTGCCTTTTGTAAAAAAAGTCTGGTTTTCAAGTTTAACCCTTTAACCGCCAGCCTACCTTGAGATTTTGTCACCCTTTGTTGCCAGACCATTTTGCGCTCCCCATGTTCAACTGTGATTTTTGAAGGGATTTCCAGGGATTTCCCAGGAAAGTGATATATTGTTTTTTTCAGCGGAGCCTGGGCTTTAACATGTCTTGTTTGTCATTTTCTAAGTGTATTCTCAATATTTTTGGGTGAAAATTGTGCAAAAAAATAAAAAAAAACTATTTTTTACAATTTGTAGTGTTTTTTTGTAATAAAAAATGTAAGTTTGTCAATAAAATCTTATTGCGTGTGAAACCCCAATTTCTCCCGGTTACAGCGGTACCACATATGTATTGGTAGACACCCTTTCCTGCCCAGGAGACTCCCCCAAACTGAAACAACGCTTTAGGAGATTTTCAGATAAAATACAACTATGCTTTGCAATATGCGCACCTTGCAGTTTTTCAAGAAAAACAACCCTTTACATTTGAAATACCCCCAATAAACTATATATTCCCTAGAAGTACACACCTCAAGCTTTCTAGGCGTACCAGGCTTGTTGACATGGGTGCAGTTTTCTGGAAGTAATCCCTCAATGTATTCTTTGGTTGCACAGGGTTTCCCTAAAAATGAATAAAAAAGCAGAATCAAAACCACATTTTCCTAAAAAAAACCTATATGCAAACCAGAAAAAAACAGAAAATCTGAAAAAGCAACATCCCCCAAACAGAATGATACCCAACATGCATAGGTTCTGTCAAGGAAAGAGTTGCCAAACACACCAAAGTAAAGCATGCGCATAACGGTAATTTTACTTCAGATATTCAGCTCTGCAGACAAAGTGCGCGCCTTGTGCTTTTTCTACCAAACCAACCCTTTACATTTGGAATATCCCCCATAAACCATATATTCACTGAAAGTACACATGTTAAGCTTTCTAAGCGTACCCAGCTTGTTGTAGTGGGCTCATCTTTCTGGAAGTAATATCTCGAAGAATTCATAGGTTGCACAGGATTTCACAAAAAAATGTATAAAAAAGCAGAATAAAAAACACATTTTCCTAAAATATCAATATGCAAATAAGAAAAAACAAGCTAAATCTGAAAGCGCAAGGCCCCCCGAGCAGAACAATACCCAACATGCATAGGTACCTGTAACCTTTTGACTGCCAGTCTACTTGAGATTTTGTCACCCTCTCCTGACAGGATATTTTTCACCATTTTGCGTGATGTTTAACTGTGATTTTTGCAGGAATTTCCAAGAAAATGGCATATTTTCTTTTTGTGGCAGAGTTTAGGCTTTAACATGAAATGTCTTGTTTGTATTTTTTCTACTTTTTTAAATATTTTCAAATAAATAAATAAATAAATAAATAAATATATATTTTTTAAATTGTCTCCTTTATTTTAAACAAAAACATTTATTTTATTAAAGAAAGCCATATTGCATATGAAAGCCCCATTTCTCCCGATTACAATGATACCACATATGTATCGGTAGCCCCCCGTTCCTGTCCAGGTGATCCCATAAACTGAAAAGAGCACTTTATAACATTTACAAATAAAATACAACTACTATCCACATAATAAAGGGTTAAATAAAAAAAAATTGGTGTGGGGTCCCCCTTCACAGGGGGGGGGGCACCATTTCTTGGGGGAATTTTAAGGTTTTTTTGGGAGGCAGGTAATGGGGGGTCTCTGGGTTAATGGCAAGTCACCCACTAGCCACAGGTGACTTGCCAGACCCCTGAGCCCTGTGAACTGGTATAGGGGTCACATGGACCCCTTACCAGTTCACAAAGGGTTAAAAGTAAAAAAAAAAAAAAAAAAAACACACACAGAGACACACTTTAAAAAAAACTTTATTAAAAAAAATATTTTTTTAATTATTTTTTTTAATACTTACCTCCCATCCATCCCTGTGTCCCACGCTGATCACTTAGGCTTCTGCTCTCCTGCTGGGTTACAGGTAACAAAGGGTTAATTAAAAAAAAAAATGACATAGGGTCCCCCCTCAAAGGGAGGGGGACCCCATTTTATTTTTGGGATTTTTAAGGGTTAAAACCCTTAAAAATCCCCCCCAAAAAATGGCGTGAGGTCCCCCCTACCCAGCATAACCAGCCTGTGACCAGCTATGGGGGCTTGTAGAACAGGGCGCAGGGGCCAGCTTTAGTGGCCCCTGGCCCTGCGGCTACAAGCCGTCATAGCCTAGGGCCACGGCTCTTCTGCCCCCCCCTGGGCTTTGGGGAGGCAGGTAATTTGGGGGGCCAGGGGTTAATGGCAAGTCACCCACTAGCGCAGGTGACTTGCCAGACCCCCGAGCCCTGTGAACTGGTATAAGGGGTCACATGGACCCCTTACCAGTTCACAAAGGGTTAAAAGTAAAAAAAAAACACACAGACACACTTTTTAAAAAATATCTTTATTAAAAAAAAATAAATGTTTTTTAATATTTTTTTTTAATACTTACCTCCCATCCATCCCTGTGTCCCACGCTGATCACTGAGGCTTCTGCTCTCCTGCTGCTGCTGGAAGCCTTTTATACCTACTAGGCTACAGGTAACAAAGGGTTAATTAAAAAAAAAATGACATAGGGGTCCCCCCTCGAAGGGAGGGGGACCCCATTTTTTTTTGGATTTTTAAGGGTTAAAACCCTTAAAAATCCAAAAAAAAAATGGCGTGAGGTCCCCCCTTCCCAGCGTAACCAGCCTGTGACCAGCTATGGGGGCTTGTAGAACAGGGCGCAGGGGCCAGCTTTAGTGGCCCCTGGCCCTGCGGCTACAAGCCGTCATAGCCTAGGGCCACGGCTCTTCTGCCCCCCCCTGGGCTTTGGGGAGGCAGGTAATTTGGGGGGCCAGGGGTTAATGGCAGTTAACCCGCTAGCGCAGGTGACTTGCCAGACCCCCGAGCCCTGTGAACTGGTATAAGGGGTCACATGGACCCCTTACCAGTTCACAAAGGGTTAAAAGGTAAAAAATAAGACAAGACACGTTTTTGAAAATAAGTTTATTAAAAAAAAAAAAAAACCTTTTACTTTACTCACCTCCGATCTTCATCTTCTGTGTCCCGCGGCGATCTGCTGTCAGTGACGGCTGGGCAGAGGAGGGGGGAGGCAGGCGATCGGAGGATCGCCTACCTCCCTCCTTCCCCGCCCAGCCGTCACCGGCATCTGAGAGTTGAACTGCCGGGTGCCCCGATGACACCCGGCGGTGACGTCATCTGGCCCCGCCCCATGACGTCACCAAGATGGCGGCCGCCATCGGAAGACAGAAAGAGAGGAGGGCTGTTATGCCCCCTCCAGAAGACGGAAGAGCGGGGAGGGGGGATCGGAGCCCCCCCCCATGAAGAGGAGAGCCTGCGGGAGCCGGCGGGGACAAAGGTAGGTAACTGTCATTTTTTTTTTTTTTATGACAGGAAATCGGGCGGCTGCTGAAACGGGGGGGGCACCCTGTTCCGGGCCCTCCCCTGCAGCCGGAGGAGCCCCGATGGGCGATCGGAGCCCCTCTGGCTGAAGAGGAGACCCGACCGGATCGAACGAGGGGTCAGGTAAGTGTCTTTTATTTTTACTTTTTTTTTTATTTCTGGGGAAAGTCAGGCACGTAAATTTTACGTGGCTGGCGTTTAACTGTTGGAGAGGCAGCCACGTAAAATTTACGTGGCTGGCGTTTAAAGGGTTAAAGCACCCATTGCCTTTCACCGGGGGCCATTGTCAGTGCTACCTACCACTTATCTTTTTAGAGTACCTGCCTACTAACCTTTTGCCTTTTGAATAAAAAAGTCTGGTTTTCAAGTTTAAAGCACCCATTGCCTTTCACCGGGGGGCCATTGTCAGTGCTACCACTTATCTTTTAAGAGTACCTGCCTACTAACCTTTTGCCTTTTGTATAAAAAGTCTGGTTTTCAAGTTTAAAGCACCCATTGCCTTTCACCGGGGGCCATTGTCAGTGCTACCACTTATCTTTTAACCCTTCTAGTGCCAGCTACGTGAGTCTCACGTAGCTGCCTCTCCAACCGTTAAGTGCCAGCTACGTGAGACTCACGTAGCTGACTTTAGAGCCCCATAAAAAAAAGTAAAAAAGATACAGACTTACCTGACCCCTCGTTTGAAAGTGCCAGCGATTCTCTTCAAAAATCAGCTATGATTTTCACCCCCGGGCCTCTGATCTTCAGGAGGGGGCCCGGAATAGGCCCCCTGCGCCATCTGAAAGAAAAAAAAAAATTAAAATGACACAAACTCACCTGACAGCGCGATCGCTCTCCCCGGCTCTTCTCTTCACCAGGCGGGGCTCTGATCCCCCCCCCCCCTGGACTTACCACTCTTCGGGTGAGGACCCAGCAACGGGCCCTCACCGTCCTCTTCGGCCGGCGCTGGCCCCGCCCCCAGCCCCACCCACTTGTGGGAGGAGCGGGATGACGTCATCCCACTCCTTGTAAACTGGCACCCGGGCCCCGACTGTCACTTGTCGGTAGCGATCGGAACAGGGAGGGTGGGAGGCAGGGAGGCTCTGATCTCCCTGCCTTCCACCCTCCCTGCTCTGACCACTACCGAACAGAGAAAAGCCATCAATGATTTCTTGATGATCCAAGCAGATAGGGGGACTCCCCTGTGTAACTATAATGTAAACCAGTGGCAGCTCATACGTGACACCTGCCGTTTGCTCAGGCCCTTTGAGGAAGCCACTTTATTTGTCAGCCCGGATTATGGCATGAATGACGTGATTCCGCTGCTTCATGTAATACAACACATGTTGGAAACCATGGCTGGTCAGGGCACTGGAGACATGGCGTCTACATCTTACGGCCACATGAACCCTTGAGGAGGAGGAGGAGCACAGTGAAGCACAGTTAAGTTTTGGCGAAATGGGCGGTTTATCTAGTCATCTGACAGGAGAGGAGGAGCAGGAGCAGCCAGAGGAGCTAGAGGGTTGTGAGGAAGGCGAGACAGAGGACCCAGACACACCGTGGCAGTATGCAGTGTAGATGGAGACAGGTAGTCCCTCCGAGTCACTTGCACAAATGGCACTATGCATGCTCACGTGCTTGCGTAGTGACCGCAGAATTGTCTCCATTTGTCAGCGGGATGAATTCTGGCTCTTCACCTTATTGGACCCTCGATACCGGCACAAAATGGGGGCATTTTTTACACCCACTGAGAGGGAGGACAAACTGACAAAGACATTCTACGTAGTCAGTTGGCCGATGCCTATCTGCGCCATGGTCCACACTCTCACAGGTCTGACTCGGGGGGACCTCTGCGCTCACTTTCCACTGCCATGGCTGCTGGGGGGGGTGACAGGAGCAGCAGCCTCAGTCTTCAGTCGCTAATGGGTAGCTTTCTGCACCCGCATAGTGAGGCTACTCATCAGCAGCAGGAAGACCTGGAGCAGGGCCTGAACCAGCAGGTTGAGTCATACTTTGAAATGACCACACCAACGCACCTTGAGGATCCGCTGGACTTCTGGGCAGCCAAACTTGACTTGTGGCCGCAACTGGCAGAGTTTGCCCTGGGAAAGCTGTCCTGCCCGGCTAGTAGTGTGCCATCTGAGCGGGCCTTTAGTGCTGCGGGGGCCATAGTAATGCCAAGGAGAACTTGTCTGTCCATGAAAAATGTGGAGAGACTCACCTTTGTGAAGATGAATCAGGCATGGATCAGCCAGGATTTCCACCCACCAATAGCTGATGCATGCGAGTAGCTGATGCATGGTAGCTCCTTCTGCTGCTGCCAACTCCAGGGTGTGTCTTTCAGGCAATTTATGGGCTCCTAATGCTGCTGCCAACTCCACTGTGTGTCTTTCAGGCAATATATGGGCTCCTAATGCTGCTGCCAACTCCAGGGTGTGTCTTTCAGGCAATATATGAGCTCCTTCTGCTGCTGCCAACTCCTGGGTGTGTCGTTCAGGCAATATATGGGCTCCTAATGCTGCTGCTGCCAACTCCAGGGTGTGTCTTTCAGGCAATATATGAGCTCCTTCTGCTGCTGCTAACGCCTGGGTGTGTCTTTCAGGCAATATATGGGCTCCTAATGCTGTTGCTGCCAACTCCAGGGTGTGTCTTTCAGGCAATATATGAGCTTCTTCTGCTGCTGCCAACTCCTGGGTGTGTCTTTCAGGCAATATATGGGCTCCTAATGCTGCTGCCAAATCCAGGGTGTGTCTTTCAGGCAATATATGGGCTCCTAATGCTGCTGCCAAATCCAGGGTGTATTTTTCTGGCAATATATGGGCTCCCTATGCTGCTGCCATCTCCAGGGTGTGTTTTTCAGGCAATATATGGGCTCCCTATGCTGCTGCCAACTCCAATGTGTTTTTCAGGCAATATATGAGCTCCTAATACTGCTGCCAACTCCAATGTGTTTTTTCAGGCAATATATGGGCTCCTAATGCTGCTGCCAACTCCAATGTGTTTTTCAGGCAATATATGGGCTCCTAATATTGCTGCCAACTCCAATGTGTTTTTCAGGCAATATATGGGCTCCTAATGCTGCTGCCAACTCCTGGGTGTGTTTTTCAGGCAATATATGGGTTCCTTATGCTGCTGCCAACTCCATTGTCTCTTTCAGGCAATATATGGGCTCCAAATGCTGCTTCCAACCCCAGGGTGTGTCTTTCAGGCAATATATGGGCTCCTAATGCTGCTGCCAAATCCAGGGTGTGTCTTTCAAGCAATATATGGGCTCCCTGTGCTGCTGCCAAATTCAGGGTGTATTTTTCTGGCAATATATGGGCTCCCTATGCTGCTGCCAACTCCAGGGTGTGTTTTTCAGGCAATATATGGGCTCCCTATGCTGCTGCCAACTCTGCTGTGTGTCTTTCAGGCAATATATGGCCTCCTAATGCTGCTGCCAACTCCAGTGTGTTTTTCAGGAAATATATGAGCTCCTAATACTGCTGCCAACTCCAATGTGTTTTTTCAGGCATTATATGGGCTCCTAGTGCTGCTGCCAACTCCAATGTGTTTTTCAGGCAATATATGAGCTCCTAATACTGCTGCCAGCTCCAATGTGTTTTTCAGGTAATATATGAGCTCCTTATACTGCTGCCAACTCCAATGTGTTTTTCAGGCAATATATGGGCTCCTAATACTGCTGCCAACTCCAATGTGTTTTTCAGGCAATATATGGGCTCCCTATGCTGCTGCCAAATTCAGGGTGTGTTTTTCAGGCCATATATGGGCTCCCTATGCTGCTGCCAAATTCAGGGTGTGTTTTTCAGGCCATATATGGGCTCCCTATACTGCTGCCAACTCCACTGTGCGCCTTTCAGGCAATATATTGGTTTCTAATGCTGCTGCCAAATCCAGGGCATGTCTTTCAGGCAATATATGGGCTCCAAATGCTGCTTCCAACTCCAGGGTGTGTCTTTCAGGCAATATATGGGCTCTTAATGCTGCTGCCAAATCCAGGGTGTGTCTTTCAAGCAATATATGGGCTCCCTATGCTGCTGCCAAATTCAGGGTGTATTTTTCTGGCAATATATGGGCTCCCTATGCTGCTGCCAACTCCAGGGTGTGTTTTTCAGGCAATATATGGGCTCCCTATGCTGCTGCCAACTCTGCTGTGTGTCTTTCAGGCAATATATGGCCTCCTAATGCTGCTGCCAACTACTGGGTGTGTTTTTCAGGAAATATATGAGCTCCTAATACTGCTGACAACTCCAATGTGTTTTTTCAGGCATTATATGGGCTCCTAGTGCTGCTGCCAACTCCAATGTGTTTTTCAGGCAATATATGAGCTCCTTATACTGCTGCCAACTCCAATGTGTTTTTCAGGCAATATATGGGCTCCTAATACCGCTGCCAACTCCAATATGTTTTTCAGGCAATATATGGGCTCCCTATGCTGCTGCCAAATTCAGGGTGTGTTTTTCAGGCCATATATGGGCTCCCTATACTGCTGCCAACTCCACTGTGCGCCTTTCAGGCAATATATTGGCTTCTAATGCTGCTGCCAAATCCAGGGCATGTCTTTCAGGCAATATATGGGTTCCTTATGCTGCTGCCAAATCCAGGGCATGTCTTTCTGGCAATATATGGGTTCCTTATGCTGCTGCCAACTCCAGGGTCTCTTCCAGGCAATATATGGGCTTCCTATGCTGCTGCCAACCCCAGGGTGTGTTTTCAGGCAAATTATGGGCTCCCTATGCTGCTGCCAACTCCAGGGTGTGTTTTTCAGGCAATATATGTGCTCCCTATGCTGCTGCCAACTCCAAGGTGTGTTTTTCAGGCAATATATGGGCTCCCTATGCTGCTGCCAACTCCACTGTGTGTCTTTCAGGCAATATATGGGCTCCTAATGCTGCTGCCAACTACTGGGTGTATTTTTCAGGCAATATATGGGCTCCTAATGCTGCTGCCAACTCCTGGGTGTGTTTTTCAGGCAATATATGGGTTCCTTATGCTTATGCTGCTGCCAACTCCAGTGTCTCAGGCAATATATGGGCTCCTAATGCTACTGCCAACTCCTGGGTGTATTTTTCAGGCAATATATGGGCTCCTAATGCTGCTGCCAACTCCTGGGTGTGTTTTTCAGGCAATATATGGGTTCCTTATGCTTCTGCCAACTCCAGTGTCTCAGGCAATATATGGGCTCCTAATGCTGCTGCCAACTCCAGAGTCTCTTTCAGGCAATATATGGGCTCTCTATGCTGCTGCCAACTCCAGGGTGTGTTTTTCAGGCAATATATGGGCTCCCTATGCTGCTGCCAACTCCAGGGTGTGTTTTTCAGGTAATGAATGGGTTCCTTGTGTTGCTGCCAACTCCAGAGTCTCTTTTAGGCAATATATTGGCTCCTAATGCTGTTGTCAACTCCTGGGGGTGTTTTTCAGGCAATACATGGGCTCCTAATGCTGCTGCCTACTCCTGGGTGTGTTTTTCAGGCAATATATGGGTTCCTTATGCTGCTGCCAACTCCAGTGTCTCTTTCAGGCAATATATGGGCTCCTAATGCTGCTGCCAACTCCAGGGTGTGATTTTCAGGCAATATATGGGCTCCTAATGCTGCTGCCAACTCCAATGTGTCTTTCAGGCAATATATGGGCTCCCTATGCTGCTGCCAAATTCAGGGTGTGTTTTTCAGGCAAATTATGGGCTCCCTATGCTGCTGCCAAGTCCAGAGTGTGTCTTTCAGGTAATATATGGGCTCATCATGCTGATGCTACCTCAAGGCTCTCTAATTGTGCCGCTCTGCGACAGTGAATCTAATAGCTACGTCTCTGATCTGCATGTCATACTTCTTTACAATATTATTTCACTAACCCAGCATGCATCCTATGCATGTTACAGCCAAGCAAAACATTCTGCAACCCTATGGAGGCTCTCGGAAGGACAGAAATAGCCGTTTTTAATAGCGATTCGTTGCGAATAAATTCGGACCGAAACCAATTTTTCCGGAAAATTTGGCAAATCGGCCGAATCTAATTTTTCAAAAGTTCGCTCATCTCTAGTTAGAGTAGGGTGCTAATAAAATTCTTATGGTTGCGGCTGCCCCACAATACATCTTTCCCAGCCACAACTTTTTTTGGCAAACCATCTCTGCCCTGCATCAACAGGAAAAAATGAGGTGTGCACTGTGCTATATGTTATAAGGTCCACAACACAACTGACACATGGTGAACTAATCATGGGCAGAGATGTTACATCTCTTTAACTGCCCACTGGGTTAATGTTGTGGCAGCATGGCTCAAGCCACAAAACTGTTTGGCGCATATACTTCCACCACCCAGGATTGTCAAGCATCACTTATTGCCACATGTTGATCCTATTCTGCTTTCTCCTCTCCTGCATTCTCATCCAGTCAGTGCCTGCACTGCTATTTTGAGTCCAGCCATGGGGAAATGGCAGCAGGTGGTGCAGAATCGTATCTGTCTGGGAGAAAGAACACACATCGCCTGGGAGCTGTGGACTGGCATCCAGGAGCAGACAGATGAGTGGTTGCTGCCACTGCACCTTAAGCCAGGCAAGGCAGTGTGTGACAATGAGTAGAACCTAGTAGCCGAGCTGGGTTGAGGCACATCCGTTGGCTGGCACATGTGCACAATTTGGTGGTGCAAAACTTCTTGGCTCATTATGTAGACATGCCAGAGCTGTTACATAAAGTGCGTGCCTTGGGCACATGTGTGTTCACATCCTGCTGCTATTCGCCTATCTACACCGCAGAGGAACTTTGGCCTTCCTACTCACCACCTCATAGGTGATTTGCCAACCAGGTCAAATTCCACTTTACATACTATATGGTGGACAGGGTGTGTGAGCAACAGCAGCAGATGATAGTGGAGTTCCAGCAGGCAAGTCTATAAATTGGACACGTGGCAAGAGCTTGCCCTCTATGCTTTGGAGGTGCTGGCCTGCCCTGCGGCAATTGTCCTATAAGAATGTGTATTCAGCACCGCAGGGTGGTGTGATCACTGACAAGAGAATCCACCTATCAACAGCCAACATGGACTTCCTTACGTTCGTGAAGATAAACCAGAGTGGTAACCCACAGGACTTGGCTGTGCCAGCACCTGAGCAAGCTACTGAAGTGAGGTGCCATCTCTTCCACCTACCTGGCAAACATAAACATCGCAAAAGCATAAGACCAAGCAAACTAATTTCTCAGCCTATGAGAAACATTGTTGGCTGATGGATACAACATGGTTGGAAAGAAGGCAGTGACCCAATAATAGAATAAAAAGAAACTGTTTTACTAGTCAACTCTTCCCCCTGAACTCCCAATGGATGAAAGGGAGTCTGATCTTGAAGTACTGCCAGAAAGAGTTGCTTCGTCAAAGATAAGCGATGCCTATTTGGCAGATACAATGATTGGTAAAGCTGTGAAACATATGTTTGAAACACAAAGATGGTTCCAAATATGAATGCTGAGGGATGGTTTTAGCAAGAGCACCAATCATGAACACATGTTTTTATACAATATAAGAAAAGGACCCTGTTCTATACATGTATCAGCTTTTAGATAACTATAAAGAAGGACATCTTTACATCATGCCTAACTAACTAAAAAGATGGCTCAAAAAGGACTGGCATGGTAATTCATTAAGTCAAACCTTCAGTGGACCTCATCAGGTTTGATGACGATGTCCATATAGATAATCCAACTTTCAGATTATAATATTGTATTCCTACAAACCCTTGCATTTAAAGGAGTAAAGAGAATATGCAAAGGAATTTTTGGACTACATCAGTTCATTCTAACTTACATAGGAATAAATAACCTCTGACAAATTAGGGGCTTAAGGAAATAAGGAAAGAAACTGTACATAAAATGAAAATGGGAATTGTAAAAGAACATGAAGAATGAATGGAAGAGTTGTGTGACTGCTCATGATGAAAGTTATTCTTAAGCACTCATTCTTTACCTTCAAGGCACTGTTTTGGTATAGTTTCTCTACATTAGGTGTGTGTATATTTTAGCATTCACCACCATATTGAAGGCATTATAGGTGAACAGTATGTTTATATTGCCATCTATAGATAACAATGCACTCTGGTGTCTCCATATGTTCCTCTTTGTCTAATGCCACATGTGTCCTCAAGTAACTGGTTGATCAAAGGCCAAAAGGGTCTTATGCAAGTTGTTCCAACAAGTAACTAGTTTAGCAAAGGCCAAAAGGGTCTAATGCAAGGTGTGCCCACAATTAAATAGTTTTACCAAAGCCCAGTAAGGTCTAATGCAAGGTGTGCCCACAATTAAATAGAAACATAGAAGGTTGACGGCAGAAGTAGTCCATCTAGTCTGCCCTTATGTAACTGTATGTACTCTTTATCTTAGGATAGATGTGTGCTCATCCCAGGCATGTTTAAATTCAGTGACTGTTGATTTTTCAACTACCTCTGCTGGAAGTTTGTTCCAAGCATCTACTACTCATTCTGTAAAATAATATTTTCTAACATTGCTCCTGATCTTCCCCCCGACTAGCTTCAGGTTGTGCCCCCTTGTTCTATCATTAAGTTTCTTCATAAAAACACTTCCCTTCTGAACCTTATTCAATCCTTTTACATATTTAAAGGTCTCAATCATGTCCCCCCTGTCCCTTCTTTCCTCCAGACTGTACAAATTAAGTTCTTTAAGTCTCTCCTGATCCCTTCCACCATTTTTGTTGCCCGCCTTTGGACCCGTTCTATTTGAATAATGTCTTTGTGCAGGTAAGGTCTCCAGAACTGTACACAGTATTCTAGCTGTGGCCTCACCAGGGCTATATACAGCGGCATCACAACCTCCCTCTTCCTACTGGTGATGCCTCGAGCTATGCAGCCGAGCATCCTGCTTGCTTTTCCCACTGCCTGGCTACACTGTCCACTCATCTTGCAGCTATCAGTAATCAGTACCGCTAAATCTCTCTCCTCCGAGGTCCTGGCTAACACAGTACTGCCCATACGGTACTCAGAGCAGGGATTCCTTCTACCCAAGTGCATGATTTTACAATTAGAGATATTAAACTCTAGTTTCCACAGTTTTGACCATCTATCCAGTAAAGCTAAATCATTTTCCATGTTGCAGACACCTCCAGGAATATCCACCCTATTACTAACCTTTGTATCATCAGTAAACAGACAAACTTTTCCTACCAAGCCTTCTCTTAGGTCACTTACAAATATATTAAAAAGAATGGGGCCCAGGACAGAGCCTTGTGGCACACCACTCGCCTTTGTTCAGATTGCACACCACTAATAACAACACTCTGATACCGATCCTTCAGCCAACTGGAAATCCACTGAACTATCCAGGGATTGAGTCCTACCTTCAATAATTTATCTATGAGCTCTTAATGTGGTACAGTGTCAAAGGCTTTGCTAAAATCCAGATAGGCAATATCCACCGCACCGCCTTCATCTAACACTTTAGTGACATTGTCAAAGAAATCAATAAGATTGGTCTGACATGATCGGCCCTCAGTAAAGCCATGCTGTTTTGGGTCCAACAGGTCATTAATTTTTAGATGGGAAATTATCTGTTTTTTTACATTAATTTGACCACTATAGATGTTAAACTAACTGGCCTGTAATTACTGGCTTCTTCTGTACTGCCCTTTTTCTACCCTCCTTTTCAATAGTTTATCAAAGCTCAAAAGAGTATAATGCGTGGTGTGCCACAATTAAATAGTTAATATTAAACCAAACAGTACTGACACACAAGTGGCCTGACCCAGTGAATACTCCACAAACAATTTGTATTACAGAGCAGTGACCCCCAGGTGGTTTGACCAATTGATATTACAGAGCAGTGACGCCCAAATGGTTTGAACAATTAGTAGTACAGAGCAGTGACCCCAAGTGGCCTACACAGTTAGTATTACAGAGCAGTGACCCCCAAGTTGCCTGAAAAATTGGTATTACAGAGCACGGGCACACCCATGGTTTGAACAATTGGTGTCACACACCAGTGTTTGCAGCAACTGCTATGACAAAGTAATGACAGCCAAGGGAGACTACACAAAAATGTTTTTTTTTTTATTTCAAGAGGGCCCTAACTGCCCTGACCTAGTGCATCGTGGGTGAGTACTGACACTGAAATGCTATTACACAGTACTGACACTGCTGCAGTACTATCAGAGTACTGACACTAAAATGATATTATACAATACTGACACTCAAATGCTATTACAAAGTACTGACACTGCTGCAGTGCTATCAAAATACTGACACTGAATGCTATTACACAGTTCTAACACTGCTGCAGTACTATCACTGAGTACTGACACTGGTGGGACGGGAAGGAAGCACAGTAGCCAATAAGCCTTCATCCAGGTTTAGGCCAAGCGCTGAATACGTGCACGGAGTTCTATTTGAAATCTGTGCTCGGGTTCGGGGACCCGTACACTCAAAATTCGGTACAAACCTGAAACTTGGTGGTTCAAGTTGGCCCAACCCTAGTTATTAGCTCTCATGACAAAGTAGTCCCAGCTTGCTACTGGCATCTAGCTGAGAAGGAAATAGTGTCAGATCTGAATTTAGCCATAATATCTACTGGAACGAGGGCTTTATAGCCTAAGCTCTAACTGACAGAGCATAAAGTCATGCGATGGAAGAAAACTATACCTTATTTCCCAACTCTGTGCACACCACTCTTGACATTTGGGTCCTACTATTGCACAACAGGCTTTTCCGCTGCTTCTCTGTGAATTTGGATTTCTGTCAATAGCATTTCATGTTAATAGCATCTGTGAAGATACACAGAAACCCAGCTGCAGATTCTTTATCCCCACCGCCTCTTCCAGTAGCATAAGCCTTGGTTTGATTTATCCCCTTTACAAAAATAATATCAAATTATGTCATCTAACACCAAGGGTATATTTTAAAGGCAACCTCAGTGAATACTGCAGCATATTGAGCAACATTGTAGCATATGCTACCATGGTGTGTGTCCGTTGCGATATGAAACACACCACTACATTTCTGAACTCAGTCTACTGGTAAATAAGACAAAAACACATTTTGTGCTAGGTCTGAGTCATCTAGCCCCCTCTGTGAATAGGAAATGCTGCTGTATTAAACTGCATGTCATGTGTTATTATGGTGATCACAGACAATGTGAGAGAGGGGGGGGGGGGGATGGTTACATAATTATTCTCATGGCCTAAAGGCTAAAGGACTAGTTTTTTAATACAATGTAGGATATTAACCAGTGTAGACTTTTTATTAGAATTTCTGCAATGTTCACATGTCAGGATTAAGGATCACTCTAAGGTGAGCTCACGAAAGGTGGTTCTCATAAGTCAGGACCTCTATGCTAACAATGTTTTTTGTTACCTAAGCAACGTCGTCATATATCACAGGACCCATAGCAACATGTTTATTCGCCTCCTTCCAACTCTGCATCACAGAGGCCTGAATATTCTGTACTGCATATTATGATAACAACTAGACACACAGCTATAGCAAAGGGATTTAGCTCAAATGTACTAGATACACTGGAGTGAAACATTTCTTTCAGATTACATCTAAGTGTTTCAATTAGATGCATCAATCATTAGATGCACCAATCAGCAATACAAGCTATTTGATAGCGGTTACTCCATGCAAATGTTGGGATTGCAGGCAGATATGCTCCTGAACTGCATGGGAGCAGCCATCTTGCCATAATTTTGAAAGTCACACCCTAAATTTTCTTGAAATAATTATTTAATTTAGCCAGAAGTAAAAAACCACCAGCTGTAATGACTCATCACTGCTCAGAAAACTCCTAAAACATTATATCAACAATTGCAATGCTTTGTGGCAGCCAAGTTCATTGAAGTACGTTGATATATAGTTAGATTCATCCTCTCCAGCAGCTGTTGATTCAGTGTATGTAACATGACAGACATGCTGATCCCTTTTCTGAGGTAAATCTCTTTCCCAAGCTCCAGACAGCCTGCCCTGTGTGGAGAAATATGACATGCACACTGCAGCCATGCTGACCTTTACATAAATGCTGCCAGCTAGAGAAGGTTTTATCTCATTCTGTGTGTGGAAGCTCCCATCTTCACTAGAGTCTATGTGCTAGCAAAGGCTCTCCCCCATCCCCCCACTTAGGCACCTGTGTAAGAAGGGCTCTCAGGTGCGATCCAAGATGGTCGATCATGTAATTTTAGGAGTACAGCAACATCTGCATGGGGTTAAGCCCTCTCACACAGCATATGCCACTAATCGTCAAAGGGGGGCTTGCCTGTCTTGTTGTGTACATCTGCCCTGTGTTACTACGTCACCACAGGACTGCCAGGGCCCTTGTGTACTCTCATACATTTTGGGCACTGTTGCAGACATGGGTAGGTTACTAGCGTTCCATCGAGTGCCGAACCCCATATGCCTTGGGTGGTCCGCGACTTACCTCTCTGATGGCGCAGACGGGTTGTTATGTCTTGTGTTTTCATGTTGCTAATCAGCTACTCTGCTCTCTTGTCCCCAACACGTATCCTGACTCCTGCACCAGGAAATACTCAAACCTGCCAGCACACCCAGAAATTTAGTTCACCTGGTCATGACAGCATTGTTCAACGGGATTCACGCATCAGTACCTAATAGTGACACCGTTAAGGGAAAGTCCACTTTCAATGGCATTTTTTGGACAGTTATATTTTTGTGATCCAAAATGATGTCCTTATCTAGTATTTTTTCTTTCTTCTGTTAACATGTGTTTTATGGAACCAGTTTTCACTACCAGTAATATGTTGCTATTGCCAACTGTACACCAAATCTGTAAACCAGGATCTACAAGAAGAGAAAATGCTACTGCTGATGTGTAAGTTTGAGTAGGGACACTTAATTGTCCCATGTTGTCCCACCAAATTCAGGACATCTGGTCAGTTTACAACTGGAGCCCTATTCAGGGTTTAGGCTACACCATTTTATACAAAGATGATTAGCTTAGAATGTTGCTTATATTTGTTCCTCAAAAGCCTGTGGATAAGCCACACCCATTACCCTGTAAAGGGGTCGATTTAACTTTGAGTCCCCCCAAAAATGGTCAGATTATGCTAGACTTATACTAACACATAATTCCAAATATTTTGCTATCAATGCTTAAAAACTGTGAATACAATAGTTAGTTGTATGACACCTTCCTTAGGCTTAACAATCTTTTTAGATAATGCAAAATTGGTACTCTTTTTTTTAGCCTTATATAAATAGCCTTAGCCTGAACATAAATATGTTTTATGTTATCCTGGTCCCAGCTAGGCTAATCCTTTGTTCTTTTGATGAATTAATGTTTTGTCATAGAAAATACTATTCTTACCTGCAAATCCACCATTTCGTCCTTCATATACTAGACTGCCACCATTTTTCAAACCCACATCTCGCAGGCTGCCATGTTGCTGCGTGCAAGTGATCCGATGAAAGTCCAACTAAATTTTGCCCTTAGAACCAGCTAGTATAAGAATTGATTTGTAATAATCTATTTAAACGTCAATGCCATTAAACAACTGACCAGTGGGTATTATGGAGAAGTAAAATTAAAATCTTGTTTAATTTAAAGTAGAGGTGGCAAGATAACAATTAGTGAGGTAGTGGAATAGCCACTTTTTATAACTATTAGACACCACTGAGAATGCAGAGCACTCACGCTTTTGAGCGAGCAGCTGCCTGTGAAGAGCTGCCCATAGTAATCTATGAGCGCTTTCCTATGAGTGCTCTGCAAAAGCCCTGCCAGCAGTGTCCTGAGGGCACAGCGCTAGAGATCTCCTTCAATCTGAGTGGAGAGCGCTAGCGCTGATTGCCTTCCTCATGCTGCATACAGTGATTATGCGAAATGTAGTTATGCGTATGTGAAATACATTTGGCAAAAAATCAGGAACATAAACATGTACATCCTAACATGGAACAGGGGAAACAGCTCCTTTCTTATAGCAGGTTAAACATTATGCCTACAGTCACATGGTCTGTCTAAGACTTCCTGCTTTTCTTTTAAACTAACTTTATCAATAGCATAACAAGCAGTCAGTCACAAACATGATGTAGTTGTTGCAATAAAGCTATTCCAACACCCCCACTCAGCAATGACTTATCCTGTTAGTCCCATTGCAGTTCTGAACTCCTCAAACTTGGCTCTTGATAGTGGCTTTTTTATGCCATTGGCTATCATCTTGTCAGACTCACAATAGACAAACTTGAGTATCCCATGTGCCACTAAATAATGCAAGTGGTGATGTTTCACATCAATGTGCTTAGTCCTTGCACTAATCTTTTCACAGCTGGCAAGTTTAATACATAATGGTTAGCTGAGTTAGTGGTTTACCGAAATCTTCCATATGTTGTTTCAACCAAATTACTTCTTGACTTGCATGAGCAGCAGACATGTACTCTGCCTCTGTTGAAAACAATGCAACTGACATCTGTTTTCTACTGGACCAAGAAACTGAAGTTTCTCTTAACTTGAACAAGTAACCACTTGTTGCTTTCGGATCACTTGAATCTCCAACACAGTCTGCGTCTTCATAACCTCTGAGAGTCAGATCTCCTGGATATCTTAAGATTTAGCCTTTGGGTTTCTTTAAGATATTGTAGAAGTCTCTTAATTGCATTCCAGTCTATTTGGTGTGGCTTTCTTAATCGTCTACCAAGACTTCCAACTAAGGCTGTGATATCTGGGCGAGTAGTAGTTGCTATGTACAGAAGTGCCCACATTGCTTGTCAGTAACTCTTTTTCTAAAACTAAATCTTTTTCTCCTTATAACTTCAAGTAAGATGGATCCATTGGTGTTGATGCCCATCTTCCTCTCTCTGGATTTGGATTACCAAATAATATGTCACATTTCCAAGGTCTTTAGTTGTGCCAAAGTGCTAGTTGAGAACTTCACCTAGTTTTGCTGTCATGGTGGCTTCTCCCTTAAAGTGGACCAAAACCTAGGATTTTGACTATCCTGGGTTTTGTTCCTTGCCCCCAGGGCCCCCTGATTGGTGGTGCCCTGCTGTGTGAAACCCCCCAGGTCTCTGAAACCAACTCACCTCTTGCCGGTCCAATGGCGCATGATCGCCCGCTCGTCCAATCAGCGTGCTCAGAGCCGTTGACGTCACGTCGTCTATGCCTTCGTCTAAGGCAAGAGGCTCCGAGCACGCTGACAGCCGCATTCCCCCACTACCCTCTAACAAGGAGCGCACCCGCAATGGCCATTCACAAATGCCTGGCGTGGGAATGTGCCCTGCTAGAGGGGTAGCGCAGTTGGACTGGGAAATAAGGTAAGTTTAAGACCTGGGGGGTTTCACACACAGGGGAGGGAATCGTTCAATTGTTGTAGGTTGATTTGCATGAAACAGCATACTTCTTGCACTTTCACAGAGTGTGCGCTTCTTTCTTTCTGCTGCACTATTTTGTTCTGGCTTGTATGGAATGGTAGGCTGGAACACGACTCCTTTCTTTTTCAAAATGATTTGCACCTTGTCGCTTGCATATTCAGTTCTATTATCTGCATGCAGGGCTTTTGGTATTCTTTCAAATGTGTTAAACACTTCAGCAAGATTTTCTTCAAGTTTCTGTGACACTGCATCTTTGCTGTACAGTAGGTAGACAATTGTGTATCTGGAAAAATCATCAATGAATGTGAGAAAATATTTCTTTTTGCGAGGGGTTAGAACACTCATTGGACCACATACATCTGTGTGTATCAAATCCAGTAGCTGTGTAGATCTAGTGTTGCTATCTTTAGGAAATGATTTTCTGGACATTTACCCTTGTTAATGCCATCCTACCTAGAGATTTTGTCACCCTCTGTTGCCAGACAATGTTTCACTATTTTGCACTATACATGTTCAACTGTGATTTTTGAAAGCATTTCCAAGGATTTTCCAGGAAAATTATATATTGTTTCTTTCAGCAAAGTCTGGGCTTTAACCTGAAATGTTTTGTTTTTTCATTTTTAGTGCATTCTCAATATTTTTTGGTGCAATATGTGCAAAAGAATCAATTTTTTACAATTTGTAGTGTTTGTTGTAATACAAAATGTACCTTTTTTAATATCATAGTGCATGTAAAAGCCCCATTATTCCCAGTTGCAACTGTACCACATATGTATTGTTAGACACCCTTTCTTGCCCAGGAGACCCTTCCAAACTGAAACTGCACTTTAGGAGATTTTCAAATAAAATACAACTGCTATGCTCACCTTGTAGTTTTTCAAGAAAAACAACCATTTGCATTCGAAATCCCCCCCAACAAACTATATATTATTTGGAGATACACACCTCAAGCTTTCTAGGCATACCAGGCTTGTTGACATGGGCACCGTTTTCTGGAAGTAATACCTCAATGAATTCTTTGTTTGAACAAGGTTTCTCTAAAAAAAAAGAATAAAGAAGCAAAATCAAAGCCACAGTTTTAAAACAACAAAAATAGGCAAACAAGAAAAAACAAGCTAAACAAGTGCGCATCTTGCACTTTTTCAACCAGAACAACCCCTAAATCTGGAAGTGCAAGATCCCCCGAACAGAACAATACCCAATATACATAGGCACTTTAACCCGTTTAACTGCCAGCCTACTTGAGATCTTCACCTTCTGTTGACAGGTCATTTTTTCACCATTTTGAGCTATGTTTAACTGTTATTTTTGCAGGAATTTTCAGGAAAATTATATATTTTATTTCAGCAGGCTTTAACATGAAATGTCTTGTTTGTTTATTTTTTCCAGTGATTTTTAAAATATTTTTTAGTTAAAAAGGTTACTTTTTAAAAAAATTGTCTAATTTATTTTAAATAAAACATATTTTATTAAAAAAACCCATTTGCATATGAAAGCCCAATGTCTCCTGATTACAATGGTACCACATATGTATTGGTAGCCCCCATTCCTGCCCAGGAGGCTCCCCAAACTGAAAACAGCTCTTTATAACATTTACAAAAAAATACAACTTATATCCACACTATAAAGGGGGCACACTTTTTTATTTTCAGGGTTAAAAACCCTTCAACATTTTGTTCTAAAAATGGTGTCGGGTCACCCCTTACCAGCATAGCCAGCCTGGGCACCAGCTATTGGGGGCTTGTAGACCAGGGCACAGAGTAGCCTCAGTAGCGGCTGGCCATAATGTCTACAAGCCTGCATAGCCTTCACGGCCCCCGGGCTCTTCTGCCCCCCCCTGGGCTTTAGGGAGGCAGGTAATGGGGGGCGGGGGTTAGTGGCATGTTCTCTGCTAGCCACAGGTGACTCAAGCCTTGTAAACTGGTCTCATGGACCCCTTACCGGTTCGCAAAGGGTTAAATGTAAAAAACACACATACTTCAGAAAAAAAACCTATATCATTATTTGTAATACTTACTCTCATTCATCCTGAGCACTGTGTCCCATGCTGATCACTCTGGCTTCTGCTCTCCTGCTGCTGCTGCTGGAAGCCTTTTATACCTGCTGGGTGATGGGACATAAAGAGTTCAATAAAAAAAGTGACATAGGGCCCCCCTAAAAACCTTGCCAGCATAACTAGCACTGGGCACCAGTTATTGGGGACTTGTAGAACAGGGCATGGAGGCCAGTCTTGGTGGCCCCCGGCCCTGAAGGCTACAAGCCCACACAGCCTTTGCAGCCCCCAGTCTCTTTGGGGAGGCAGGTAATGGGGGTTAATGCCCCCCGTTAGCCATAGGTGACTAACTACATTCCACTGTTTAGTGAGCCTTTTCACTGACAAAATACTGCTTTTAAGACTGGGAACATATAATACATCCTTTACTGGGATCTTTCTGGTTTGTGATGGGGAAACTGGAATGTGGATTAAACCATTCTCCACATCTACTGGAGTAAGATGCATTTAAGATCCCTGTGTCTAAGGTTGGAGAATGATTTCCTCTGAGGAGACCAAGGAACTACAGTGGACCCTGGGTATGAGGCCACACAAGGTGCCAGTTATACTAAATTTTTGATAAGCTGAGCTTTGAACAGCACCATGCACCTGAAAGTGTGCCTGTTGGTTTTAGATACCAGAGCTACAGAAGAGAAATTGCTGAGCAAAGTGCATTTTAAGTTAGGAGATGAATCCAAGAGATCACTTTCCCACTGGGGTAATCATGACCGACAGTGAATTGTGGCCCATAGAAACTTAGGGGCCCTTTCACAAACGGGTGAGTGCGAGGTGATCATTACTAAAATACAGGTAGCTGTAACTCACCGGTACACAGGAGCGAGGGGTAGCGTTCATACTATGTCTTGCTCCTTGCTCCCGTGTTAAAGCCAAAAAGACCTACAGTCGTCTGCCTAAATTGTTTTCTAATAAGCAGTTAGTGAATTCCTACAATAAACCAGGGTAATGTAACCATAGAAAAAAGGGAGGAGTAACAGTAACTATGTAAATAGAACAGGTCCCTTTTCCCCACAGGGCTTCATAATCTCAGCAGGGAAATCAACTGTTGTACACCTGACATTACATCATCCAATATTAGCAATAGCAGTTACAACAGAAAACAATAGAAACACATACAGTTCAAATTAAGGATCACCTTCTCCTGCCTAAAGGTTAGATCAGTCAAGAGCTGGAGAAATGGTTGTTACAATTCATTTCACTGTGAAATCAGTAGAAAATGTGGAGACCCAATACAAAAGTGGATAGATCCTTATATGCCTATTACGTTGTCCATTTTTCCATGCTATGAATAGTAGGTACAGGTCATCTATTCGCATCCAATACAGTTACATTTCAGTCCTAAAAATAAGACTGAAATATTTGCTTGTAACTGTAGGGTGCCCCCCCCCCGAGTCAGTTCCACTGGTGGGCCCCAGATACCCCTGTGTGGCACAGGGCTCAGGCTAGTGGGGTTTCACATTTCTGGGCCTTCAGCATGATTTCATGAAAAACTCAGACATTAAAAAACTATTCCCCAGCATCTAAAATAAATTAATATAAAATTGATATATTTAGCCACATACTTATTATTCTTTCCCCCACCGGCTGCAACTCTGTTCAGGACTCTAAGATACGGGCGCCACTATCTTGCCTCGGAAGCATCACATACTGAGGAGAGGAAAGGGGTAAAGTGCAGGGGGTAGGTTATAGCTGTGCTTTGCACAGACAGAGCAGAGCTGGGGTAAGGGAAAGGACAGCAATCCCAAAATGCAGAGCGACACAGTTAGAAGACACTTCCTGTTTGCAGGCTGCCTGATGCTCCATGAGCCGCCATCTTGGATGTTTAAAGGATCATAACATGAAGCAGATGCAGGTAGGATTTTTAATGTGGGCAATCTGTATGTACAGGGTGTGGGAAACATATAAGATAGGCTCTTATTCAGGGTGAAGGTTCGCTTTAACCATGGGGGGAATCTTTAAATGAAAGCACGATCATGCCCTATTAGTGTGTCCAAATTACTACTCAATAGTACATCTAACATACAGACATAAAAAACATTGTAAATGAAAAGCAACGAGACTGAGAATTTGTAAATCATAAAGAGATCACAGCTAAATCTATTGGCAGAGAAAACAGACACAGCCTGTGGGATTCTTCCGCCATCGCTGCCCCTTCATAAGCAGTACCCAGGCAGCCTCTCATAAATCTCTTCCCATCGCTAGTCAGGTTTTCACTTCCTATTTGGAAAAACAATGGCAGTAAAATGTACTTGTCTCTGGACAAGGCTTTATAAAGCCATGCAGGCTATTGTGCTGTTGATGGAAACGCGTCTCTATGGTATACCGATCTGTCAGATGGTGATGAGGAGAAAGAATCATTACTGTTGCGGACTTTTCATGGGCCTTCAATGAAAGTAACAATAATGCTTCCTCTGGCACAGACATTAAATAAGCCCTGCATGTGGCTCCCTGGCACAGAGTGGCATAGATATGTATACATTTGTCTCCTGACATCTGGCGTCTAAGCTTCTTTTGGGATTTGTCTCACCAGTCACCACTAATTGTTTCATCAGCAGCATAGTAAATAAATCTGCCGTGTCTGACATCTACACCTCACGCAAGGGAATCCCGATTGGCCAGGGATTTCTACCAGCCCTACTAGTGGGAGGTGGATACTGTACATTCAAGTACATTAGTTATCATTACTGGCGCAATCAGCTCCTGCGTTTTCTTAAGTTTGGAAAAAGTAGGGGGGGCTTATTACTGTCATTAATGAAGTGCACCTCATTTTTTGTCCCAAGGTTTAGCTAACGACTAAAACCCAAAAACAAGTTTTGGCCATTGTTCCAAAACCCACCCAGGATAGTAAAGGCTAAACTCCAGTATGAGCCCCATTGCAATGAATGGAAGGGGTGTAGACAGGCACTGTGCCTGGCACAGAGGGGTCAGGGCCACAACTGGCACCGAGCACTAGTCACCCTCGTTCTCAGAAACCCAGAGGTTTTTGAGCGGTGGTGGAGCTGCTACAGGGGAGAGAAGTTAAAGCAGGCCAAAACCCACATTTTTAACTAGCATACCTTCATGAAGAGCACCTTTTGCCAATTTTTACTGCTCCTGCTTCACTCTACTCCCAGATAATGGCTATTGTTCTATCTGTAAAGTTCTGCCTCCTTCATTCATTGTCATTGTTGTGTGCGACAATGATGTCATTGCCACATCTATGCAATGGCCGATCGCCTGCCATCTTACACTGAGGGGGTCAGCAATACAGACAGTGTGCCAGGACGTTTCGAAAACAAAATTATTTATTTCCAGTTCTACACCCTAAGAAGGGAATATCGACAGGGACTATGGCCAAATATATTTCACGTTTGGTGGGTTTTGGTCCACTTTAAGTTTAATCTATGAGGGCCCTTTGGAACAGAAAATGCAATGGATAAATTGGGAGCAGCTTACCTGAGGTTACCCTATACCTCCAGTGCAGCACACGGGCAAAAGACTCAACCAAACAACTCAGGACCCCTTGTGCTTGAACCAAATCGAATTGCCCTGTTCACGTGCACCTCCTATGTAGTTAAAAACTGGTCTGAGTGGCTGCCACCCCTCCTTTGTATCCTTTAATATTTAGTTGTATTTATGAGGATTCACTTTATTATTGAACTATAGTGTTGTCAGTCAATTGGAAATGTTATTAAAGTGGACTAAAACCCAGGATTTTGACTATCTGCCAGCTGGTAGGCCACGGTCCGACCTGAGCTGCCGCCACCACTTCCCTCCCTCCTGTCTGCCTGTCCACCAGCCTACCTACCAGGTCATACACCAGCCATGCCCACCTACCTTCCAGGTCACCCAACAGCCTGCCCACCTACCCTGTTTGGGAGTGTAGTAGGTCCGCTCATGCACTTTGGGAGTTTGTGCAAACATATTTTGGAGTGCAGCCTTGTGTGTCTGGCGTAGGCTCCAATGTCATCTAGCACCAGGGGGAGAGGAAAGAATCACAGCCAGTGTGTAGGTAGCAAGTTCTGGGAATCCTACAAACCCCGGCCATTATGCTGATTATTATACAGCATTACAGAGTCAAGACAAACCACTTGCATATTGCATAAGGTGAATCTGTAAACCTCAATATCTTGGCCATTTCTTATTACATTTAGGAATGGAAAACAGTTTAGGACAGTGCCAAATGTAGCCTGACGTAATGCTTTAACAATTGTCTTTTATATCACTTTAAAGTAAAAATCCAGTGACCAGGTAACCTGTCCTGCCACCCACCCTAGGGGCTGAGCCTTATAATAAAAAAATTTACCTCACTGTGCTCTTCATCTGGCCCAACATCTTGGTTCTGCTGCACATCTTGCTTCTGCTGAGTGGCCTTCTCCCCTCTATGTGTGGTCACACAAACCGGGAAGGGGGGGGGGGGTGGGAGTCTGCAGCAGTGGTATTGTAAAAAGTATTCAATGGTAGGCAAAGTTCAACTGATGTGGATAATAGGATTCCCAGCAAATAGATCCCAAGTCCTGGAGACCCCCAGTACCCAGTTTGGAAACTGGAGTCTTTTTCCAGAGTACCCCTGGCAGAGACAGTTCCTGTAGGAAAAGCCCTGTCACTGAGGTGAGAGATGTGACTGCCATGCTCATGGCCTGGGCTAACTGAATCGGATGAGGGACCTCCACAATGGTCTGTTTCAGGCAGCTGGACCCCATCACCAGGGTATAAACCAGGCTTCCCTCTACTGGGAGACTTGTTGAGAATACCCTTGGTGCAAGGCAGCCCAGATGGAGCAACCTTTTCCCCAAGAGCCTTACTCATACCCCAGAGGAGTTCAGACCCCTGGTTTTTGGCCCTCCCATTTGATCAAAATCTATTGAGGCAACTGGGTCACACCTGATCACAGAGCTAGTGGCAATCCTTGGCAGGACAGCAATAGGGGTACGGGGTGTAGACAGAGGGCAAAGTGGGAACTAGGGCAATGATTCTGGGTACCGAGTGGTCCCTAATGGGCATGCCGCAACCTGGGTTGGATACACAGTTCCAAATGATTGCAGGAACTGTAAAGGTAGCAGGTTGGCCAAGAATAGTGGGAGCAAATGGTCTGGTATCATCGGTGATGAGTACATACTGGCAGAGGCAGGAATCACCAGCAGCTGTGGCTGGCAGGCCAACTTAATCAGGGGCTGCTGTTGGCAGGCGGTGTCACCCTCTGGAAGATGGCGGTTGGTAACTGACATCAGAGGCGGCATGGCAGAACCCTCTGACCACAAAGGCTGTGTGCCAGTGGAGGGCAGGAAGCAGGTGCTACAGCAATCCCCTTCGCAGAAGGACTGAAAACGGTGGCAGGCCCCTTCACAGGAGGACTGGAAATAGCAGCAGGCCCCTTCACAGGAGGACTGGAAAATGGCGGCAGGCCCCTTCACAGGAGGACTGGAAACAATGGCAGGCCCCTTCACAGGAGGACTTGAAACAGCAGCAGGCTGCTGAGGATCAGTGGTAATTGGAGCAAGATTTTGTATAGACTTGGAGGGAAAATATTTTCTTTTTCTCTTTGGTTTGTATTTGGACACAGAAGGCAGTATAACAGCACTAATGCAGGGTATGGAGCTTGATGTGGGAGTCTGGACTAAGGAGGAAGGAAATGGATTTGGTGGTTGCCAGTGGTAAGAGAGTAGTTGTGGGAAGTGGAGGATAGACAGGGAAGGTGCTGGGGAATAGGGATATACAACAATAATGCCTATAGAGGGTAATACCGCGCTGCTCCAAGAGGAGGTAGGTAGCTCAACGTGTAATTAAGGGCATCCCTCTCCCCACAGAAATAAAGTCAAGAAAGGGTAAACAATACACAGAGCTGATAAGTGTCCGAACTGGTGAAGATTAATCCACAAGTGATCTCTGCAGGGTGTACAATCCACCACCAATAACATTACCAGAAACCTGGCATATAAACGAAGAACAGTGAATCTGTGATGTTCTTCACTGACGGATTCAAATAAGAGACTCCAATCCAAATTTCCAGGTCCAATTAAGTCACAGCAGCAATCACATATGATAGGCCATGTGGGAAAAAAATAAGTACAAATCTAGTGCCGACTGGTGAGTTAAAAGCTAATTTAATGAGTAGAAAATGCACTCAGAAACATTCCAAATGAAAAGGCATTGGTACAAAAAAGCTCCAGATCGCCACTAGCAGCTCCCACCGCACAAACGTCCAGACTCAGCATTAGTGCTCCAATGTTTCCAATAGTAAAACCGCATGTAAATATAAAAGAAAGCTGACCGTTCCAACGTGTTTCGCCCCTCCTTTGGGACTTCGGTATTTACCGGTATTACCGGTATTTATGGCAGCAAGATGGAAAGCACGTTCGGCCATTTCCGGCCAGAGCAAAGGGACCCGGAAGTTGTAAAGCGCGGCCGCGCATCCAAATCCGGCCAGTGGAAAGCAAAGAAAGAGTAGATGCGGAGCATCTCGAGCGCGTCAGCATGACAGCGCTTCTCAGCGTAGCGTACCAAAAAGTCAACATGCGAGAGCAGGCAAAAGCGTAGCCCACAGTAGAGGCAATGTTGCAATGTCAAGGGGCGGGGCCAGCTTCACTCCCCGGCATCAGGTTGAGGACACTGATGATCGAGGGGGCGGGTACGGAGTGAACACCGCACATAGACCCAACATTAGCAGCGTTGCCATAGCAATGTTGAGCAATGTAAAAATAGTGAACCCACAGGGCACCTAAACATAAAAACAATGGACCCATAATATATGACACAAAGCGGACATAAAGAAACCTATAACGGTCCGCTGACAACGAGCAAGGGATTCATAAGTAGTAGACACGGTCCATAAGAATGAAAGAAAAATCTTTGACCTTAGTATAAAAATAAGCAGAGCTTAACACCAGGTAAAACCAAGAGAAAAGTCAATTTAAAAACGGGCACGAATTGCAAAAGTCAGACATATGTAGGTGAGAGCTGCTTTACAAGAGAACAGTTTAAAATGTTAATATAACATACAATTTCTTTGAATAATTATCTTGTCTAAGAGCTGTCAATAAAGCAATTCAAGTCAAACTCGACGTTTAAGCCGTTGGGGGTTTCACGTTGAGACAATTCCCTCAGTAAGTTAGTACCATGCCAGTGGGATTCTATTTTATCAATACCCAGAAAGGACAACTGGCCAGGATCAGAGGCATGAAACTTCTTAAAATGGGCTGACAAATTGTGTGCTTCATAGCCCCGTCTAATGTTGTAAACATTATATTATGTAGGGTGACCTCAGAGCACCCTATCTTTTACCCATCCAGAGACTTACTCTTGCACTCAAAGGGGGTGGGGGGGTGTTGGGTGCGAGTGTGGGGTGTTGGGTTGTGGGTGGGCAGGCATCCTGGGTTACTAAGCGCATGTTGGGTCACGTTCACTTTGGGGTGTGTAGATACTTAATGTGTTACCCTATTTTTTAGTGGTGAAGACCAGCATGGATACAATCCATATCGGGATGCCCGGGAGGAACTATGGCAGTGCAGACCACCGTTATATGTGATTGCAGTGTATGGATGAAAAGCTAGGTGAATACCAAGATGTACGGGTTGGAGGAAGCATTTGGAGACCAAGTCATGGAAAGAACCTACACACACAGTGAAGAAAAGAGTCCTTTGAAAAATGAAAGACATACTTGGACTGTTAAATCCGCTGTTAGGTTTGCTATGTAGCAGCATGTGCAATTTGGTCCCTGCTTTCCTCCATTATCCCGCACTCATAGGTGACCCTCTGGCCCCTTCCAGGCCCTTACTTTAAGATTGGGTCTCGCTGCCTTCCTTACTATTGGCTTTGTATCTTGTCCCCCTTTATCTGTCACCTTTGCCTGTAGGACGTTTCCCTCTTCCTTATATATATATATATATATATATATATATATATCTGTTCTATATATATTTTTTCTACACTTTTTTTGAGTTTCTTTTCTTGTCCTTGTTGTTTCTTTTCTTGGCCCCCTGTTTTTAACCTAGTTTAGAGACAGATTGTAGGTTGGTCAGCAAGCTAACTGGTTTGAGTGCTGTGGCTCCTTTAAGACTTTTGTATTCTAATTGCCCTGCTAATGTGCGCCTCCCTGGTTAGTTATAAAATGGTCTGAGCGGCTGCCACCCTTCTTTTTCTTTTCTTGTCCTTAATCCCTTTTTGTTTGGGCTTCCTCTCCTCCTTAATGACAAGTAAAGGGGGAAAGCCTTAACATGTTAGAGAAATGTGGCCCTTAGTGGCCATAGAGACAAATATATAGCCATATCCTCAATAATGTAATTTAAATATGGGATGCCGTATTTGGGTTATGCATAGTATATTGCGCGATATTGATGTTTCATATAAGAGTAGAAATATGTAGTTATTGTGATAGCTTAAGGGTTAAGTGAGGCTGTGGTGGGTGCATCTCTGTCTGGCTGCTGCTGCACCTGGCCCGTGATTGGCCACAGACGATCTCCTGCTCCCGACCTATCAGGGTGCGGGGGGCGTGGCCAATAACAGCGCGTGCTGTGCGCTTCAGCGTGAAGCGCAGGCACGCATGCGCTGTGAGTGGGGGCACGCGCACTTCCGGCCGGAGTGCGCCGTCCCTCACACAGAATGGGGCCGGGCGCGGGAGCGGTCGGGCGGGTATGTATTTAAGGGAGCAATGTTACACCCTGTCCCCAGCCTCTTGGAATAGGATATACTGGCCGTGAGCAAGAGTCCAATTAGGACTCGAAACGCGTTGGTTCCAGCCCGGGGGGGGGGGGCGCCCATTGATTGATTGATTGATTCATAGTAAGCACTTGTCTGTTATGTGTTGTCTTTGTCTGCTCTCCTATATTGAATGCCCTTGAAGATTTTGCACAGGTTCTATTTGTGATGGAAGCACTGACACTTTAGTAGATGTAGAGGTAGGATAGTATTGATTTAATGGCACTATATTAGATTGATTTATGGTTAGGGCAAGTTATGCACATAATATATATTTTTAGTAAGGTTTATTAAATCACTGCAGATTATATATATTCTTTGATTGTATCACATTGTATAACTATAAGGCAGTGCGCCCCCTGGTGGCTAAACATGCATATGGCTTGGTAATATTGTTTTTAATGTGGTTTTAATCTGTATTACAATAAAATGAATTGGTAAATTTACCCTTTGAGTGCAAGAGTAAGTCTCTGGATGGGTAAAAGATAGGGTGCTCTGAGGTCACCCTACATAATATATTGTGCAGTTTTGGGCAATAATCCCACAGAGCAGTGCACCTGTACAGACATTGGTCGGTGCTGCCCACACTCTTTTGCCTTCGCCCAATGGGCGTGAACTAGTTGCTAATGTTGTATACATGTTCATGTATACGTATTTTGGCATTATGGCAAGTGGATATACAGAATGGAAAACCTAGTGTGTGGAAGCAGAGCCAGAGCGGAAAGCTGCAGGAGATGGATTGGTCACCAGGGGTGACAGGAAGATGACTGCTGGGTAATAGCAGGGGAGACCAATAATCCAGAAGTGGTTGGACTTCCCACAGAATCATTTCTATCTGGTCTACTTGGTAATGAACAGTCTGCATGCATTTGGCTAGAAGCTTCTTGGGGCGATTGTGTTACTGTTCATATAAATACTTAGGGTCATCATTAAGCAGATTAGGCAGACTATCTACCTGTGTAGCAGTAAATGGAGGCCTAAAGTCATCCCTGACCTTCATGACTCACTGATTAATGAGGCTGACAATTAGCAGCACCAGCTGCCCAAGAGGGCTACTGCAGAGATCCAGCCATTTCCTGACAAAAAGAAAGAAAGAGTGAATGGAGAAAAGCAATGAATGGGGAAAATGAAAGAAAGAGGTAGAGAAGGTTAAAAAAGGACATGGAAGGAAGTTGAAAGAGATAAAAGGTATGTAAAAAATAGATGAAGGCAGGTGAGGAAAGGAATGTGGAAAAGAAGCAAGATGCAGAGGTGAAAAAAGGAGGCAATGGGAGGTGACTAGAATAGAAAGAAATGGGAGGAATGTGGAAAAGAAAAATGAAGGGACAGTGTTGAAAAGTAAAACAAAATTGCATTTGGAAAAGAGAGAGGGATTGTTGTAAAAGGGAAGAAAACAAGACAAAAAGGGCGGAAGGAAGAGAGGGTGAAAAAAGAGCTGAAGATGGACGGAAGATGACAGCAGAATGAGATGGAAGGAATGTGAAAAAGAGTTGGAGGAACAGTGGGAATTCAGAAAAGAGAGAGAGAGGAGGGATTGTGGGAAAGGATGGGAAGACATAGGGCCTTATTTATCACGGGCTAGCGCCAGGTAGTGTCTGATGAGCGCCAGGTACCGCCAGCTATCGGCGGCTACCGACTCAAGTACGCCCGGCGGCGGTCACAATGACGCATTTATCAAGCTAAATGAGGCTAGCGCCGGCGAGAGCGTCAGCTAGCGCGGGATTCATCATGAAGCCGCCTGGAACGAACAGCGCCGCTGCAAATTCCTTCACAGCGCCAGGTATGAGCTGTCGCTCCCTGGCATTGTCCAATGCATTTCAATGGAGCAATGTTTAATTAATCATAATTAATTGGTAATATTTTTTTTTTTTTTTTTTAATGTCAAAAATTCTGAGACCACTTCTGCAATGTTCGTTTTTTTTTTTTAAAGTAAAAAAAATAAAAAAAAAAAATTTGTGCAGAATTGATCTTACAGGTCTGATATTAATATATTCATATTACAAAATGATTCCAAAAACATGTATAACGTTACAATCAAAAAATATGGTTGTTTAGGGGTTAAAAACTAGTTAACACCCATCGCCGCCAGCGCACTGGGGTTTAAACAAGGAATGGACAGCGCCAGCAAATTCGGAGCGTCATTTTGTAAATGAATATGAAGCAAGCCGTTCGCTCTGGCCATTCGTTGTCAGGCGCTCACATACAACGCTGAACCTGTGAAACAGCGACCCCTAAGCCCGTATTCAACATTACCGCACACCGACTGAGTCGCTGTCATCAAGCAAACGCCGGCCAAGCACAGCGAATACTGGCTGGCGCTGTAAAAATCACGCTACAGTCGCTCATCTGTCGCTACCTGGCGCTATTAATGAATCGGCCTCATATACAAGGTAAAAAAGAAGAATATGGAAGCAACATAATAAGAAAAAGAGATGAATGAAATAAAAAAGAGGCATGGATGGAAGATGTGAAACGGAAAGATGAAATATTGGAAGAAGACAGAACAAATAAAAAAAGTTAAAAGATTAGATTAAAGATTAAAAAAAGAGAAGAATAGGTCACACAAGTGGAGCCACAGAAAAGAAAGCCTGAGACTGGGGAAGAGATTGAGGCATCAGAATGGTGTCGCCCCTATACAGAGAGATCAGGATGGTGGCCTGTGCCACTTCCCAGCTTGCACCCCCCCAGGTCGGCCATGGCAGATAAGAACCCCCTTTAGAACTCCCTTTCTCTGCTTTCTGTAATGCAGAAGGTAACAGGGAATAGGCAGTGTAAAGAACACATGTAGGCAAACATGAACATCCTGCATATGAAATGCCCATGCATCCATTACCTATTACTTATTTTGCTGCTTTGGTCAGTGCTTTTCAGCATATAAAGGCCTGTTGTAAGCAATGTTTATTTTAAAAATGTTACTCCCAATAATAAACATAGAAACATAGACATAGAAGGTTGACGGCAGAAGGAGACCATACGGTCCATCTAGTCTGCCCTTATGTGTATACTGTATGTACTCTTTATCTTAGGATAGATGTGTGCTTATCCCAGGCATGTTTAAATTCAGTGACTGTTGATGTTTCAACATAATAAATTAGCTCCCAAGATGACGTGGAGTTGGCATAGTTGGAGTGAGCATAGATGCTTCTAAACTATTAGAGGGAGAATCTACCTTATGGTACAGAAGGAAGCTGTAAACTGTAAATTGTATTTTGGTCACTAGGGGGCGTGCTGTCCTAGATTAGCTGAGATTATCAGGAAAAACAACTAGAGATTTCTTACTGGCACAGATTCCAAAAAGGGAGCTTTTTAGAACAAAATATGATTTTTTGCCCATGGTTATTCTTTAATGCAGATACCATGAGGTCATGGCGAATTAAATCAGAAGGAATGCCATACCTCAGCTCTGCAGGTAATCTGGGTTTAGGACTGCGAAATGGGGATGCCCCAGGGATGGGGAAATCGGACAATCAAAACTCCCCTTTGTCAGGTTTTTGGTATTGTTTTCCTCTTTGGAATGTAAAATATACATTTGTGTTAGGATTGTGCCCCCAGACCTGTGATTTATTTACCAGCATGCTATTTTCATGCTTCTTATATCCCTGTGGCTCTGTGATCCTAAAGTGTGAGTGGCTTTCCTGTCCTTGAATACTTCAAATGTAACAAGTGAGCTTATCAGCAGCTTTGGCTAAATCACTCAGCAGTAATAACCCCTCCAAGTGAGAATGCTACCAGTAACCCTTTAGCTACTGGAGCACACCATTCTTATCTGCAGAGTTTGAATGAATGCAGATGGTGTAAAACCTGCCATTTCTGCCTTAGGCCCTTATTTAACAAGGGATAGCGACAGGTAGCGACTGGTGAGCGGCCGGTAATGACGGGCCCCGCCACGAGAACGCCGGCTCCCCACCACAATCACACATTTATCAAGCCAATCCTGCTTAGCGACTGAGATAGCGCCAGATAGCCAACTCATTCATCAATATTCCAGCCTCAGCCCACAGCGCCAGCGTCCGACCTTGAACAGCGACAGGTATGACCTCTCACTACCTGGCGCTCTCCAATGCATTTCAATGGAACAATCTTTAAATATTCATAATTAATTGTTATTAATGTTTTTTTTTTTTTTTTTTAATGTGAAAAATTCTGTGACCACTTCTGCCATTTGTAATAATTTTTTTAAGGTAAAAAAAAAAAAAACAAATTACAGAATTGATATTACAGGTCTGATATTAATGTATTCATATTACTAAATAATTTAAAAAACTTGTTTTTTTTGGTTTCCAAAAATATGGTTGGTTGGGGGTTAAAAAACTACTTTTAACCCATCGCCGCCAGCGCTGCATTTCACAGCGCGAGAATTTTTTGAGCGTGATTTTTTTAATGAATATGGTGGAAGCCGGTCGCTCTGACCAGTCGCTATCATGCGCTCCCATACAGCGCGGAACCTGTCAAATAGCGACTCCTCACCCAATATTCAACATTACAGCAAACCGACTGAGTCGCTATTAACTACCGAACAATGGCCAAGCACAGCGACTACTAGCGGGCGCTCTGAAAATGCCGCTACAGTCGCTCAACTGTCGCTACCTGCCGCTGTTAATGAATCGGCATCTAAGTCAATCAGATGATTAGCCAGGATGACTTTGATATGTACTCCAAAACACTGCATTGATGTAGATTGCTAATATAACACATTGTTGTTACAGAAACTGTTTTGGAAACAAATAAAAAAGAAAAAATAACAAATATGTTCAGCACATTGAGGACATCATTTTGGCACACAATAATGGAAAACTTTGAAGTGGCATTAACCTTTAAAGCAGATGGGAACCCAAAAATGGGTCCACAGCTCAATCTATGCCCCCCCCCCACCCGAGCAGCGGTGTGCTACTGTTGGCTCGACAGTGGCCCGGTTTTCAAAGAAAGCCAGGCTTTTCAACCACCGAAGCCATGCCCTGTGGCACTTTTTGAGAGAGCCAATTGGCTCTCTCAAAAGTGCCACTGTGACGAGGTGAAGCCAGCTGGCCGCATCCCAGGCACGCTATTCAGGTGTGCTCCCATGCCCAGCCATTCAGATAGGCTGGGCATGGGGGCTCACATGGCCAAAGAGAAGCCAGGGATGCAGTGCCAGCAGAGATTGCAGCGCGGGACCCGCCGGGATTAGGTAGGATCACCGACGACTCAGGGGGGGTTTCACCCAGTGGGGCACCTGGTGTAGGATGCCCCGGAGGGGGCAGGCTGGTGGCCGGGCCTGAAATCTTTTAGATTCCAGGGTCTGGCCACAAGGGTTTTGACCCATTTTAACCTGTGACTAATACAACAGAAAAGAGTAAAATAACAGCTGCTAATTGCTTTGCACTAGGTGGCAGCATAGCACAACCTAGACATAATACACAAAATAATGTCTATTAGCTAAATTGTTATTAAAGTGGACCAAAACCCAGGTTTTGTTCCCTGTGCCACTGGCATCCTGATTTGGTCTGCCCCGCCATGTGAAATGCCCCAGCACACCAGTCCTGCGGATCTACCTTGTGATTCCACGGCACATATGTAGGCTCTCCTATCAGTGTGCTATGCTATGCATATTAATAAGCAGCATAAATCTATGAATAGAAGGAGATCAGAAAACATCCCCTGGGCCACCTCTATCAGGCTGTGCGTACCCGTGCCAGTCATTCACATAGTCCTGGTGCAGTCGGGAAGATGATGCAGTGGCCTGGGCATTTGCTGTGGAATCACTGGAAAGGTAAGATTTACGGTGAACTGGGGAGGTGTTTTGGGGCACCCCAAATCAGAATGCACCATAGAGAGTCCACCAGCTCTATTGTCTATTAGACTCCAGGCTGGTTATTGCTTCTCTTTAAAGTAGACCAAAACTCATGCGGCCCAGCCCTGGAGTCCAAAAGGCTTCAAGGCCAGCTGATTGCCTACCCTGTATGAAAGCTCTGGGATTGCCAACAAAACTCACCATTCCCGAGGCTCCCCTGGCACATCTTCGTCCACTACCTCGTCCCTGACATCTTTGGGCTGAGGCGCGTGTCAGCTCCCAGCCATCCTGATAGGCCGGGGGTGGGAGTGCACATCAGATTACAGGGAGCCTGGGGATGCAGCCCGTAGGCTTGTCCTAACAGCCGGCATATTTGGGTCAGCCAATCGTCAATCTCAAAATTGCCGGGTGGGTGTGGCTACTACAGTGAAAAAAAGCTGTTTATTAAAGCGACACAAAACCCTCAGTGGCTGGCCCTGGAATCTAAAAGACTCCAGGGCCAACCACTAGCCTGCCTCTGGGGCATTCTAAATTGAGATAGCCTGCTGTGTGACCCCCAGGGTCGCTGGTAATCTTGCCATTCCTGGTAGCTCCTGCAATGCTGTGTTCACCGGCGGCCGCATTCCCGGCATCCCTGCAGCTATGTGTGCTCCCACACCCTACATTCAGAAAAGCTGGCGTACGTCATCCGGCAACCTTGAGATCAGCCAATCAGTCGTCTCAAAGTTGCCAGGTAGCCGTGGATTGAACGGTGGTTTAAAACCGGGTTTTTTTTCTGCTTTAAAGACCAAGCCATTGCCTAGTTTGTTGCAATTCCCCAGGTAGTCAGGTAGGGTGGGCACAGAGTTAGGGGAGAGGGTTTTGGTCTGCTTTAACTATTAAAGTGAAGCCACTGGCCTAGATTATGAAAGGCTCTTTGTGGGGCATCTCCCGGAATTGCAGGTATACTCAAATATATGGCACGTGTGCGGAGTGCATCCATGCTCACCTCTATCTGATGTGTGTACTAGAAATGCCTGGCACGTGTATGCAGAGAATGTGAGCATTTTGCAGGTGATCAGTAAGATTTCACACAGGTTAACTGGCCATCCCTGGAATCATTTAGACTCCAGGGCCTTAAAAAAGCTGAGAGGTCCTCCTTAAATTGGGATTTTGATTATACGTTAGCCCTTGCCCTCAGGGCACTTCAATTTGGGATGTCCTGCTGTATGAAATCCTCCATGTCGCCCAGTTACACTCTGTCCACCTTTCCGCTGTCCAACGACGTATGTGCGGACTCTCATCCAATCAACGCACTTGACAAAATTGGCTAAGGCCCGGCGAGGGGTCAGGTCTAGCCGAAACATATGGCTGTATCCCTGCTTCTCTCCAACAGGGTGTGTGCCTACAGTAGTGTCGTAGGGTTAGGGGGAGGGATATTTTACAAGGGACTCAAGGGGGGGGGGGTCACACAGTGGGGCATTCCGAATCTAGATGCCGGGGGGGGGGTATTCAGGCATTTGATCCACTTTAAAGAGCTGCTGTAGACACAGCACATATGATAGTAGGAAAAAGCTTCCTTTTTAGGGACATTAGAAAGACTTACCATAGTGCCCAAAGCAAAATGCCGGAAATAGAACAGAGGCTGACCAGTGCTGTGTTGCTGTAGGTAGGGAGGGATTCTCTGAAAGCAGGAGCAGACTGGCCATAGGGAGACCCGGGATACTGCCTGCTGGGCTGCACTGCTTTGGGGCCAGTTGGACTGCTACGCTTAAAGCGGACCTTCACCCTGAGTAATAGCATATCGTATATGTTTCCCACACCCTGTACATATAGATTGCTCACATTAAAAATCATTCTACCTGCATTTTATGAGCCTTTAAACATCCAAGATGGCGGCTCATGGAGCATCAGGCAGCCTGCAAACAGGAAGTGTCTTCTGACTGTGTCGCTCTGCATTCTGGGATTGCTGTCCTTTCCCTGACCCTAGCTCTGCTCTGTCTGTGCAAAGCACATCTATAACCTCACCCCCTGTACTTTATCCCACTCTCCTCAGTATGTGTGATGCTTCTGAGTCAAGATTGTGGCACCCGTATCCTAGAATCTTGAACAGAGTTGCAGCCCAGTGGGGAAAAGTATAAAAAGTAAGTGACTAAAAACATAAAATATATACATTTTAGATGCTGGGGAATTGTTTATTAAGGGTTTGGGATTTTCATTAAATGATACTGAAGGTCCGGTTTAACACCCACATTTAATTTCTGCCACCTTAGTCTCCCTATTAGTCCCACTGTAGCCACAAGCCAAGGAACCCCAGCCCCCAATACTTTAGGTCCTGCACCAGGGTTTAGGGCACTTTAGCACAGATGTCCTGGGCCAGTCAGGGGCTGATAAAATCCAGGGCTGATTTTTGGCCCCAGTCCGCCACTGTCTGAAAGTGTAAGAACAGATGAGAAATCTTAATTGGGCCCCATATAGGAGTCCAGCCTGTGCAGTCCACTATTGATGGGGCAGGTGGCAACAACCCTCCAGTCCTGACAGAGGGGAAGAAAGGTTTTGCTCGGAGTTAGGCAGTGCTGCCCGCTGTACCATTGGCCCCAGCAGAGCCCCTCTCCTCCCTCCCACCCCTGCAGAGCCCCCCCTCCTCTGCAGAGCCCCCCTCCCCTACAGAGCCCCCTTTCTCCCTCCCTCCCCTGCAGAGCCCCCCCTCCTCCCTCCCCTGCAGAGCCCCCCCTTCTCCCCTGCAGAGCCCCTCTCCTCCCTCCCCTGCAGAGCCCCCTCCCCCCTCCTTCCCTGCAGAGCCCCCATCCTCCCTTGCAGAGCCCCCTCCCCCCCTGCAGAGCCCCCCCTCCCTTGCAGAGCCCCCCTCCTCCCTCCCCTGCAGAGCCTCCCTCCCTCCCCTGCAGAGCCCCTCCCTCTCCCCTCCTGCCCGAAGCCGGGGCCACACATGCGCGCTGGCCGCACTGCAGAGTGGAGCAGCCGCCATCCCGCGCCATGGAGCCGGCAGGTAAGAGGCCCTCCCGGAGGCCGGCCATGATGAGTGCAGATGCGGCGGGATGGATGTGCGACGTCTGTAGTGCATGACGGGCGTATAGTGGGTGTAGGATATGGGGGGGGAGGCGTGGTGCTGATGCTGGAAATGTGACACCCTGTTACACCCCCATCAGTGCACAGCCCCCGCATGCCCCCTGCTGGGGGTGCGGGGCCATGAGAGGCGCTCTTCTCTCCCTTCCTCCCCTTCAGAGCCCCCCTCCTCCCTCCCCTGCAGAGCCCTCCTCCACCCTCCCCTGCAGAGCCCCCCTCCTCTGCAGAGCCCCCCTCCTTCCTCCCTTCCCTGCAGAGCTCCCCTCCTCCCTCCCCTGCAGAGCCCCCCTCCTCTGCAGAGCCCCCCTCCTCCCCTGCAGAGCCCCCCTCCTTCCTCCCTTTCCTGCAGAGCCCCCCTCCTTCCCTGCAGAGCCCCCCCTCCTCCCTCCACTGCAGAGCCCCCCCTCCACCCTCCCCTGCAGAGCCCCCCTCCTCCCTCCCCTCCACTGCAGAGCCCCCCCTCCTCCCTACCCTGCAGAGTCCCCCTCCTGAGCCCCCCTTCTCCCCTGCAGAGCTCCTCTCCTCCCTCCCACCCCTGCAGAGCCCGCCTCCTCCCTCGCTCCCCTGCAGAGCCCCCTCTCCACCCTCCCTTCAGAGACCCCCTCCTCCCTCTCCCCCTGCAGAGGCCCCCTCCTCCCCTGCAGAGCCCCTCCTCCTCCCTTGCAGAGCCCCCCTCCACCGCAGAGCCCCCCTCCTCCCCTGCAGAGCCCCCTCCTGCCTCCCTCCCCTGAAGAGCCCCTCTCCCCCTGCTGAGCCTCCCCCTCCCTCTCCCCTCCTGCCCGGAGCCGGGGCCACACATGCGCGCTGGCCGCACTGCAGAGTGGAGGAGCCGCCATCCCGCGCCATGGAGCCGGCAGGTAAGAGGCCCTCCCGGAGGCCGGCCATGATGAGCGGGGATGCGGGATGGATGTGCGATGTCTATAGTGCATGATGGTTGTATAGCGGGTGTATGATGGGGGGGGGGCATCCTCCATGGCGTGGTGCTGATGCTGGGAATGTGACACCTTGTTACACCCCCATCAGTGCACAGCCCCCGCATGCCCCCTGCCCACGCTGCGTGTTTCCAGTCCCCCGCCATGCGATCGATGCTGTCAGTACATGGTGTATCCCCCGCATCCCCACTGCCGCCCCATGTGCCCATCACTACCAGCCCTGTCCTCTGCTGCTAGGGCTGCCATAGCCCCGCCCCCTCACATTAACCCCTTCCTGCCTGGACATCATCGCTGGGGATCAGTGGCAGCCATAGAGCCCCTCTGGAGCAGTCATTCCGTTATCCCTCCATCACCATCCTAACATAGGGACCCTTCCACTCAATGAATCCAGGGAGGTAACTCCAGGGGTTGTTGCAGTGACCACATCAGGGACCAGAAGTTCAGGGGGCCTCAGCATTGTTACTCCAACATCTTTATCAAATTCAAGCTCATATGGCATCATGGACCAAAATCAACCACTATTAATCTCTTCTGTTTCTGTATTGTGTACATGCAACATTGCCCCCATGTGCCCCATTTTGCAGGGGGATTCTGATTTGGGATGCTCCTGTGTGTGTGAAACCCCCTGGCATCAGCAATACTCACCTCTCCCACGATCCCATGGCACATGCGTGGGCTCTTGTACAATCAGCGCTGGATGCTGTACATATTAATGGAAATGAGGAGGGAGCATCCTATGTTTCTCTGCGATCTGATGTGCATTCCCATCCCCAACCCATCTGTATGGCCGGGCACTGGAGTGTGCATTATCCATGCAATGATGGGAATGGTGCTCATGCATATTCCGCGGGATCACTGGAAAGGTACGTTTTTATGGCAAGTCCACACCAGGTTTTCATTTGCTTCAAAACAGAACAAAACCCAGTATTTCTACTATCCTACATTTGTTCATTGCTCCAGGGGCTTCCCAATTTGGGATCACCCGCTGTCCCCCTGATCGCTGATACATACTCATCTTTCTGCAAAGCAGCCACATCCCCGGCAGTGACCACGTTCCCACCACCAGCCTATCTGAATGGCTGGGGATAGGAGTCCGTGCACAGCCTAAAGATGCTGCGGATGTGGCCGCGGAATATTTGCATTGGTGAGGGAGTCAGGAAGGAGGGGAGATTTGCTCTGCTCTGGGAAGGTTTCATACACCAGGGCATCCCGAATTGGGAATGTGCAATGCCGCTGGAGACCCACACATGCACAATGGAATCGAATCCCAAGGTCAGTATATGCCAAAACCATCAGGATTTCCCAAATTGGGATGCCCCAGGGGGAAGGATAATACCTGTCCCTGAAGTCTTTTAGACATCAAGGTTGGGGGCAGTAGGTTTTGTTCTACCTTAAAACAGGAACAATATACTGTGTGAATTGTGCCCTGTTTAATGTCTGCACCAGGGCCTCTACACAACTGTCTGTCCATAACCTACAGGCTTCTCCTCTGTGTCCCAAAGTCCCCCTCCCATTTTGCTTACTTACTGCTCCAGTGCTGGGTCTCCATTGTGATGGAACACGAAAGTGTGCACACACTGCCAACACCTCCACCAATAGGAGCTAATGAAGGGGTGGCAGAATGGGGGCTTCAGGGTACCCAAGGAGTATAAGAGCAGACTTCCCTTTGTGGGTGTATTGTAGGCTCTCCTTAATGGTAACAGCACCCCAAACCCATTCTGGAGTTTATGAGACTCCAGGGCAGGCATACTCCTCCCCCCCTCGGGCCCCGCTGTGTGAAATCCCCCAGATCGCCCAAAAACTCACCTTCATTCCTGGTCAAACAGCACATGCGAGAGCAGCATCCCCGATATCCCTTTAGCAGGGTGCGTGCCTGAGCCAGGCATTTGTGAACGGCCAGCACGGACATGCTCCCAGTTAGATGGTGTCGGGGGATGCACCTGCCAGCGCACTCGCATCTACTCACATTAGACGAGCTGGTTGATGAAGGGGCCCAAGTGGATACGAGTGTGCTGATTGGACAACAGCGTCGTAAGACCAGGAATAGGTGAGTTTGTTCGGGTTTCACACAGTGGGGCACCCCCAATCGGGGTGCCCTGAGGGCAAGGATCAAGGCCCAGGATAGTTAAAATCCTGGGTTTTGGTCCACTTTAAGAGCACCCAGCCAACCTGGCCATACACTTTTCAGCATGGTTGTACTGTATATACAATACCATTTTGTCAAACTTTTGTAGTCAAAGAGCAACAATTTAGGACTCGTTTCGCCCCGCTCTAGCCTCTAATGCCAGGCAATTCCCTGTTCTAGGGGCATCCTGATTTGGAATGCCGCGCTTAACCGCATCATTTGTCTGCTTTGGGCAGATGTGGTCCCGACAGAGGTCAGATGTGGTCCCGACAGAGGTCAGATGTGGTCCCGACAGAGGTCAGATGTGGTTTGTAAGACATGAAAGCGCTACTTCCATTCTACCTGTTAAAGGTCCCCAAAGACAAAGGAGGCCCAGAGGCAACTCTCTGAGGTGATACAGGGTAGAAGCATGGCATGGGGGTACTGCTAACATTCTGCAGTTAGGAATACTTAACTTTTTATCACAATGGTTAGTCTGATGGGGAACCTATATTCAATCCCACAATCTCATGCGCAGGCACTCTTTTAATCATCATTCATTGCCATGCATATTAATGTCTGGTAATTAATCATGAATTAATAAATCCTGTTGCCGCTGGCTGCTGCATTTAGTTATGTCTGGCACGGGGGTGGATGGAGAGGTGTCGGAGATGCCAGAGGAGGACCGCACATGCCCTGTGGAATGGCGGATTAATGTGCACGAATTGTGGGGTGACACCCTGCTGGTCGCCCAATATTCTTACCTCACCAATGAGTCCATAACGCATGCATCTTTCTTGGGCTCTGCATGGATGCACCCGCACGTAGCCTTAGAGTTCTACACTTCTACATTGTAACAACACAGCTGTCATTCTGCTGTGTTACATTATTGTTGCATGTTTCCGGTTGTAGCCAGGTATCTTGCTGTGATGTTGTAACACTGGCCGCTCTGCTCCTGGCTCTTCATGATGTGTAAGGCCGACTTTTGCCAAGGAAATCTGAATGGAACAAGTGCTGCCAGCCAGATCCCTGCTTGCCTCTAACTGTGGGTGTGCCCATGGCGGCCATTCTGAAAGGCCTGGTGCGGGTGCACGTCTAGCTAGAGTTATGTTGTGGATGGAGGCGTGGCGTGGAGTTGCGGCTAGGGCTTGTGAAAGAGGCGAGCGAAGGGGGTTTAGGACAACGGGGCATCGCAATTTGGGATACCCCATAAAGAGTTAGACCAGCCCCATCAAGAGTCTTATAGACTCCAGGGGGTGGTGTTCTTCTTTATAAAGAATAGTACATGTGTAAGTAACTTTTTTTTTTTGCCTGGACAGGGCACTTTAATACTTTTATGCAGGCAAAGTATATTTACGTGCCCCCAGCAGCTCATCTGCCATTGCAGGGATTTCAGTTACCTTTCTGCCTTTATTGCTGTCTTGTTTCTTTAGCAGAACGCTGCCCTGAACTGGCTCCAGTGTGCTCTCCTTCTGTCAGTCATGGGGGGAATAAACTCTTCCGCTGATGGGCACAGGGTAGCACACCCAGACCCTGTGGGTTGTATTACTATTGCACTACTGTATAGAGATTTAAAGAGGAACAGCACACAGGAATTTAACTTTCCCACTTTCTCTTGTGTTGTTCCTTTCAGATGGGGGCATCCTGAATTGGGATGCCCCGCTGTGTGTATTCCCCCAGTTTGCCCATTTACTCACCTTCCTGGCATTCCTGCGGAGCGGACTCAGCCGAAACCGAGTGAGCTGAGTGGCTGAGCAACAGAGGTTGCACTAGACTTTTTCCCAAGGAGTAAAAATACTCCTTCCATCATCTTGGAGGAGTATTTTCAGGCACGAAGGAATACTTATTTTTGTGGGAATTGAATTAAACAATACAGATGTATAGGTGGTTTTAAAGGGTTAATTTAGCTGCCTATTGCTCTCCCAGTGATGGCTGCCAGGGGCCGCATATTTTATTCAGGCTTCTTTATATTTTCTAACAAGCCAAGGCTACTCTCTTCCTTATGTTAGACCTCTCATGCTAGGATCAGTCATTAACTCTGCATGTATCGTTATGACTGACTGCAAAATTGAGACAGAAGAAGAGAGCCAGTTGGTTTATCGGGGAAAGCAAAGTAACATAGAAACATAGAAGGTTGACGGCAGAAGGAGACCATACGGTCCATCTAGTCTGCCCTTATGTGTATACTGTATGTACTCTTTATCTTAGGATAGATGTGTGCTTATCCCAGGCATGTTTAAATTCAGTGACTGTTGATTTTTCAACTACCTCTGCTGGAAGTTTGTTCCAAGCATCTACTACTCTTTCTGTAAAATAATATTTTCTAACATTGCTCCTGATCTTCCCCCCGACTAGCTTCAGGTTGTGCCCCCGTTGTTCTATCATTAAGCTTCTTCTTAAAAACACTTCCCTCCTGAACCTTATTCAATCCTTTCACATATTTAAAGGTCTCAATCATGTCCCCTCTCCCTTCTTTCCTCCAGACTGTACAAATTAAGTTCTTTAAGTCTCTCCTGATAAGTTTTAAGTTTAAGTCCTTCCACCATTTTCGTTGCCCGCCTTTGGACACGTTCTATTTGAATAATGTCTTTTTGCAGGTAAGGTCTCCAGAACTGCACACAGTATTCTAGCTGTGGCCTCACCAGGGCTCTATACAGCGGCATCACAACCTCCCTCTTCCTACTGGTGATGCCTCGAGCTATGCAGCCGAGCATCCTGCTTGCTTTTCCCACTGCCTGGCTACACTGTCCACTCATCTTGCAGCTATCAGTAATCAGTACCCCTAGTGCTGGTGAATAAAAGATTCCGCCTCTGACAATCAGTGTGGTGCAAACTGTAAGCAGCTGTGTTGACAGTTTGTATGTGCAGACGAGGGATGTCACTGGAAAGCTTTAATAACATGTCTGAGTCTGACAATATAGAGTATAAGGCTATCTATATAGCCAGACATGTTCTTAGAGCTTTCCAGCAACACCCCTCTTCTGCATCTAAAAATGGTGAGATACTGAACTTTTATTTTATAGGCTGTATAAGCCATGTCTATATACCAGGTATAACATACAAAGCTTTCCAGTGACCCTCCTCTTCTACAGACAGAAGAAGTCGACACAGAACCTTGATATTGTTCGCAGTACAAAATAAATTCTCTGTGTTGACAGTTTGTATGTGCAGAAGAGGGGTGTCACTGGAAAGCTTTGTAGGTTATACCCAACATGCATATAACTTGTACAGCCTAAAAAATAAAGTCTCTGTATCTTTGTGCTCACCCTTTGTATATGCAGAAGAGGGGTGTTGCTGGAAAGCCCTAAGAACATGATGTCTGATTATATAGAGATTATTCTGAATAATTTTATCTCTTTGTAGTCAGACATCATGTTGGAGCTTTCTAGTTATACATTGCATCTAGATATAAATCTAGAAGCAAGTCTACAAAAAGATGCAGACTCCATGTATACAGGCAAAGTGTTAGAAGACATGACCCATTTTCTCCTCACCAGCTGACCATGTAACAATCTGTAGCTGTAGCCAAAAGATACAATGATGCATTTGTTTACCTTAGCTAAGCAGAGCATGTAATACATTGTAACAAATGCTAGATGTGCAGGGCAGGAGAAATTGCTACTACTGTCATTCAGAAGGAGTATTTATATACCATTATAGAGGAACAACATACAGGAATTTCACTTTCCCATGTGTTGTTCCTCTCAGGGGAAGTAACCTGAATTGGGATGCCCCGCTGTGTGCATCCCCCCGTGTCACCCCATACTCTCACCTTCCTTTTGCTGCCATGGCGCAGACTTGGACGAGAGCATGTACACTGATTGGCAGAGCGGTGCACTCAGCCAATCAGCGTGCTTGCTTTCAATTTGCCCCCTTCGGCTCCACTGCTGGCTAAGTCGTCTGGACACCTAAGCAGCCTAATGGCGCCAAAGGAAGCCTAGCACCACTAGCCGCATCCCCCGCTCACCTTCTAGCTGTGGCATGCCTGTGCTGCCCATGCAGAAAGGCTGGTGCAGGCGTGCCCAGCTAGAGGTGAGCAAGGATGCAGCCACAGCACAGAGACGAGGGGAGGGCTCCGGGAGAAGGTGATTGTTTCGGGGGGTCTGGGGGTTTTTATACCATGGGGCATCCCAATTCGGCATGCCTCAAGGAGTGGAACTTTGACAGCCCTGGAGTCTAAAAGAAGTTCCTCTTTAGATCCTCTTTAAAGCTTCAGGATGCGTTTTAGAGAAAATTTACATGTATTATATGCTAAATTGGGCGTTAATGTGACCTCTGCTGAGCAGCCCGCTCAGCCAATCAGCATGCTCGATTTCACTCGGCTCCCTTTGGCTCTGCTTACAGCTAAGCCATCCGGGTGGCTAAGAAGCCAAGCAGGGCCAAGCAGAGACAGGTAAGCTGGCAGCTGCATCCCCTGCTCAGCTTCTAGCTGTGACGTGCCTGCTCCAACCATTTAGTAAGGCAGGGCGCAGGAGCACACACATCTAGAGGTAACAGGGATGCGACTCGCGGGATAAGGTGAGTAGATCTGGGGATACAGGTTGTTTTACACAGCAGGGCATCCCAATTTGGGAAGCCCTAAGTAGTGGAACTCAGATGGCCATGGAGACTTTTAGACTACAGGGCCTCTGGAGTTCCCCTTTAAGGCTGACATTAGGCAGGTGTATTAGGAGCAGAGGGCACTATGGCAAGCAATGCACTGAAGAATTCTGGGATATTTATATGTGTGTAATATAATGTCTGGAGTTCCCCTTTAAGGCTGACATTAGGCAGGTGTATTAGGAGCAGGGGGCACTATGGCAAGCAATGCACTGAGGAATTCTGGGATATTTCTATGTGTGTAATATAATGTCTGGAGTTCCCCTTTAAGGCTGACATTATGCAGGTGTATTAGGAGCAGAGGGCACTATGGCAAGCAATGCACTGAAGAATTCTGGGATATTTCTATGTGTGTAATATAATGTCTGGAGTTCCCCTTTAAGGCTGACATTATGCAGGTGTATTAGGAGCAGACGGCACTATGGCAAGCAATGCACTGAAGAATTCTGGGATATTTATATGTGTGTAATATAATGTCTGGAGTTCCCCTTTAAGGCTGACATTATGCAGGTGTATTGGGAGCAGGGGGCACTATGGCGAGCAATGCACTGAAGAATTCTGGGATATTTGTATGTGTGTAATATAATGTCTGGAGTTCCCCTTTAAGGCTGACATTAGGCAGGTGTATTAGGAGCAGAGGGCACTATGGCAAGCAATGCACTGAAGAATTCTGGGATATTTTTATCTGTGTAATATAATGTCTGGAGTTCCCCTTTAAGGCTAACATTAGGCAGGTGTATTAGGAGCAGGGGGCACTATGGCAAGCAATGCACTGAAGAATTCTGGGATATTTGTATGTGTGTAATATAATGTCTGGAGTTCCCCTTTAAGGCTGACATTAGGCAGGTGCATTAGGAGCAGGGGGCACTATGGCAAGCAATGCACTGAGGAATTCTGGGATATTTGTATGTGTGTAATATAATGTCTGGAGTTCCCCTTTAAGGCTGACATTAGGCAGGTGTATTAGGAGCAGGGGGCACTATGGCGAGCAATGCACTGAGGAATTCTGGGATATTTGTATGTGTGTAATATAATGTCTGGAGTTCCCCTTTAAGGCTGACATTAGGCAGGTGTATTAGGAGCAGGGGGCACTATGGCAAGCAATGCACTGGCTGCCATTGATTCACAGTGAAGGGGTTTATAGGGCCTGGCAGTGCCAGCTGGCTGGTAATTGTATTGCTTTAAGCAGAATGGCAAAGGGTTAATAAACTCTGGCCAGTGCTGCGGGGGTGTGGCCAGGGCTGGGAACGTGCATGACTGCAGGGATGCTGAGATGCCATCTCTAATGTAACATCGCTAATGTATCTGATGAGATGAACCGAAAACGAAAAAGCATCCATCTACCCATCGTCATCCAGCGCCATGACTAATCCGCGCTCTTACTGATGGGGGTGTCATGTTCTACCTGTTGCCGTCAATAATCACTCTGGGCTGGAGCCGTTTAACCCTTTGCTGGTCTTCCCCAGCCAGTGCCGTCAGCCATCGCTGAGGTCTGCAGGTAAGGAAACCCTTGATTAATGATGATTAATGATGATGATTTCCCTAGAAGCATTCGTTGTTCATTAGATGATTTGATGTCTTCTAATCAGGCATTTATTTGCATCCAGCCATCCAATATCGAGTTTTATTCATCTGCATTTCAAATAACTGAATGAAAATATGAAATAACCAATATCTGTTGTAATAAATTAAGGCAACATGTTGCCTTGACTTATTACTATAGATACACTGTACCATGCTCTGAATTTCAGAAGGAATGATTGGCAGGTTATATATGTTGCAAAAAGATTAATTACATTTTACTGCCTTCCAGATCAATGATATGCTTAATTTGGCTCGAAAAATAAATCTATAAATCTAAAATGATTGAAAGTTGGTAAAAAAGGTATTACAAATATTAATTGCATATTATTATTATTATAATTATTGTTATTATTATTAAATATATTAATATATATCACTGATTGGAAAAAACATCATGAAGGATCAATCAAATGAGAAATACAACCACATTATCCATATATCTTGCATTCCGATCTAGTCTAGAACTCTAGGTCCTCCATAGGGTTTTTTCTAGGAATTTAGGATGCCCTGCATTATAAAACTTACCAAGTTGCAGGATTCCAGGGTGGCCATTTTTGGCTCTGCTTCTCTGCCCTGTGCACTCTTGGTCACCGCTGAACTTATAGTCTATTGGTGGGGGTGTGCACAGAGTCAAAGGAATGGGGATCATGCAGCAGAGCAGAGCACCCGGGAGTTATACACTATTGGACATCCCAATTTGGGATGCTACCCAGGGGAATGTTTATGCTGGTTCTAAAATCTTTTAGATGTCCCCTTTTGGTACGCAGATTAAGCATGTCACCGGGGCTTGTGCATGAATGGTAGAATCGCTGGGCCTGGTTGAGTATACAACAAACATGGGGGTTTCACACACCAGGGCTTCCCGAATCAAGATGTCCCTGCAAACCGGACTAAGACAGTGTGTGTGTTGGGGGGGGGGTCTGAGCATTTAGGCGCCAGTCAGTAGATCTTCATCTTAAAATGGACCAAAACAAAGGATTTTGACTATCCTGGGTTCTGGTCTTTGCCCCCAGGGCACACTGATAGGGGGTGCCTCACTGTCTGAAACCCCCCAGGTTGTCTGAACCTCTTCGCGGTTCTATGATGCATGCGTGGCCACTCATCCAAGCAGCGCACTCGGATACGCTCAAGACCCTTCTTCCAGGAGCTTGTCTAATTTGAGTGGATCCGAGCGCACTGGCGGCCGCATCCCCCGCTACCCTCTAACAGGGACCCTGTTGGACCAGGACCGGGAACGAAGGTGAGTCTTTGGGCAACCTGGGGGGTTTCACACAAAACCCCTGGGGGAGCGAGTATGTCTGCTCTGGAGTCTCACCAGGGTGGGTTGTGGTCCTCTTTAAAGAACTGGTAAACCAGTCGTTTTTTCACGGGCATTCAGCCCGTGCAGGGATGTAGTCAGACAGTGCAACTGGACTTGCTGTGTTCCTCTTGAAGCTGTCATCCCACTTGCTGACTCAGATTTACTATGATCTTGAACAAAGTTAGCTGCCTTTCAGTGGTTTATGATATCAGGGTGTCCCTCCCCAGCACATTCCCCACCCTCTGGGAACTGAGGGATCATTGCTCTGACCAATCAGATTACTCTGGGGAACAAAGTAACAATCAGTATGCCTCCCTGCGCGCGGTACAAAGCCCTTTCTGTAAAGTCCTGGTTAATGTTGTGCCTCCTGCTTATTAATTTATTGGGTATGACAGGAGTGGGGAGCCACTTCCCCTCTGCATATCAATGTTTTGAGTCTAGGGAGCTCCTCTTTCCCTCTGCATATTAAAATGTATTGGGTCTTGAGCAAGATCTGCTCACCCTCTCTAAAAAATGTATTGGGCCTGGAGCGTATGGAATCCATTGGAGGGGGGATCCGCATGTCTTATGCAATACATTTATTTGGGTCTGGAAAAAGTGGGGATCCACTTACCTTCTGCATATTAATTTTTCGGGTCTGGGGGTGATGGAGATTCACTCACCCTCAGTCTATTAATTTCAAGGGGGTGGGGGGTCTGCCTGTCTGGGGGTGCCAGATTTGTTGCGCAGGAGTACAGTTTATTATAGGTCCTCTTCAAGACTTCTCCTCCCAAAAAATAAAGGCCGGGAACATCTAGTCTAGATGAATTAGAACCTTTACAGAAAAATGAATGTAGAACTTTAGTGAGGGGGAGAAGTTTGCCACACTCGAAACTGATAACCCCAAAGGGCAAGGGTGGAAAGTTCCAAAGCCAAAGTACTTTTAGACTGCTTACTGCTATGAAAAATATACGGGTAAAATCTTTGAAACAAGTCCTAAACACAAAGAGGGTTATCCAAATTATATTGTGAGTCTTTTGGATTTTGCAGATGTTGGCTTTTGAGAGCTTTTCTCAATCAATAAAGTGGGAAAAATGTTTTATTTTATAAAAAAACAACAACCCTACACCTTTGATAAGACGATGAAGATATGTTTATATTGTTAGGTCTAGGTAGATATTTAGATATGTTTTTAGGGGAGTGGAAATAAAAGCAGCCTATAGGAAATTCCAAACAGATAAGGTCAAACAGACCAAAGGCCCTGTAAAGGCAGAGTGTAAAATGAAGGCATAGGTGTCTTACCTAGTAAAACATTTTTCATTGTGTGTGTGCAAGCAAGTGAAGTTATTGCAATGTCTTTAGACAGACTGATTCATGTATTGCATTGCTTGTGCACACACAACTAAAGAAGTAGCAATGGCTGCACAAATTTTTAAACTTAGTAATGTTAGGGACGGAGTACAAATTGGACGGCTTTGACGTGGCTACCTCGCTTTTACATTCATTGCAATCTATGTTAACTAACAGTCCATGTTCTTAACAAGTGTAAGCTAGGTTTTTCAATAGTATGAGTGTGCAGAGGGTTAAACCGGACCTTCACCATGATTTATTGCAAAGCACAAACCCTTAAAAAACGATTCCCTAGCATATAAAATGAATACATTTTACGTTTTTAGTCACTTATTATTCTTTCCCCCACTGGGCTTTAACTCTGTTCAGCACTTTAGGATACGGGTGCCGCCATCTTGACTCACCTTCATTGTACAAAAGGTGGCTGTGGGACAATAAAAGATGGGGTTAAATCTAATCTTCAACAGCTTTATTCAGCTGCTCAGTAGAATGAATAATCTGCATAGGAGATAAGGGGTAACTGTTTTGGATTTTACAGTTAGCTTGGACCAGCCTTTTAAAATGAATCTCCATCCAATCTGTATTAACTCTAAAGGACTGACGATATTTGTGAGCGTCTAAAAGAGGGTTTTCCAACCGTTTTTTTATGAAGAACCACTTCCCATTCTCCAATGACCTCATGTACCACTCAATACAGACTTCCCTCAAAGAGTGTAGATCTGCTTTACAGGGAACATTTATATATGTACTCCATCTGACGCAATGGTGCAAGCTTTTCTGGCAGATATCCTTTAAAGTGGACCAACACCCAGGATTTTGACTATCCTGGGTTTTGGTCCACTTCGGTGGGGCATCCCGATCAGGGGTGCCCCGCTGTGTAAAACCCCCCAGAACTCCCGGAAACACTCACCTCACCCCTCTCCTACGCGGGTGCTCGTCCAATCAGAGCGCTCAGAGCCGCTGTGGTATGCACGTACAAGCGGCGTCCAACCACAGCGGCTCTGAGCGCTGGAGGCCGCGTCTCATGCTTCCCTCTACCAGGGAGCGCGCCCGCGCCGGCCATTCACAAACGGCCGGTGCGGGTGCGCACCCTGCTAGAGGGAAGCGCGAGACGCGGCCCGCGCATGCGCCATTGGAACAGGCTTAAGGTAAGGTTTCTGGGCTTCCTGGGGGGTTTCACCCCGCGGGACATCCCGATTTCGGATGCCCCGCGGGGAGGGATCTGATCGGCCCGGGAATCTTATAGATCCCCCCTGGGTGTTGGTCCACTTTAAAGCAGGCCTACTACCTCACTAAGAAAACTATGCTCACCTATACTAGGTCTTTGACAATGAGCCACCCCCAGCTAATCTACCAGTACGGCAGCTTGTATGCAATGATTTATATCCTCACACAACCAACAGCCTTTAAAGTGGACCGAAACCTGGAATTTTCACAATCTGGTGTTTTGGTTTGTTCCCCTGGGGCATTCTGATTTGGGATGCTCCACTGTGTGAATAGGTAAGAAAAGCGGGCGACTGGTGGGGTTTCATACAGAGGGGCATCCCAAACATGTGGTTGTCTAACAAGACATAGCGTCTTATAGCTAAGTTTATTTTAGGTCCACTTAACCCTTTCGCTGCCAGCCTACCTGCAGCATTTGCCACTCCCTGTTGCCAGACGATGTTTCACTATTTTACGCTACACATATTCAACTGTCATTTTTGAAGGGATTTCCAGGGATTTCCCAGGAAAATTATATATTGTTTTTTTCAACAGAGTCTGGGCTTTAACATGAAATGTCTTGTTTGTATTTTTTAGGTGTATTCTCAATTTTTTGGGGTGAAATGTGTGAAAAAAAATAAAAAAAAAATATTTTTTTACAATTTGTAGAGTTTTTTTGTAATAAAAAATGTAAGTTTGTCAATAAAATCTTATTGCGTGAGAAACCCCAATTTCTCCCGGTTACAGCGATACCACATATGTATAGGTAGACACCCTTTCCTGCCCAGAAGCCTTTTATAGCTGCTGGATGACAAATGGTTAATTAAAAAAAAAAATGACATAGGGTCCCCCTTCCCGGGGAGGGGGACCCCATTTTTTTTTGGATTTTGAAGGGTTAAAAACCCTTCAAAATCCAAAAAAAAAAATGACGTGGGGTCCCCCTTACCCAAAGTAACCAGCCCGGGACCAGCTATGGGGGCTTGTAGGCACAGAGTGGGGGGGCCAGCTTTGGTGGCCCCCCCACCCTGCAGCCTACGAGCCCACATAGCCTATGTGGGCCCGGGCTCTTCTGCCCCCCCCTGGCCTTTGGGGAGGCAGGTAATGGGGGTGCGGGGGTTAATGGCAAGCCACCCGCTAGGGCAGGTGACTTGCCACCCCCCCAGCCTTGTGAACTGGTATAAGGGGTCTCATGGACCCCTTACCAGCTCACAAAGGGTTAACTGTTAAAAAAAAAACCACGACACAATAATAAAAAGTATTTTATTAGAAAAAAAAAATTTTTTTTTACTGTACTTACCTTCGATTGCAAGCTCTTGTCCCTCGATGCTGTGCTGACAGATGCCGGTGATCGGTACAGGAGAAGGAGGAGGCAGGAGATCAGAGGATCTCCTGCCACCTCCTTCCCCTGTGCCGATCACCGGCATCTGAGAAGCTGAGAAGGCTGAAGCCTGAGATCGGGGGCCGGGATGACTTCATAAGCCCCGCCCCCAAGGTGAAGAGGAGGGACAGCGGGAGCCAGCGCACACACAGGTAAGTGAATGTCATTTTTATTTTATTTTTTTTTACAGTTAGAAGCTGCTGCTGCAGAAGCGGGGGGGGGGGGGCGGCCTATTCCGGGGGCTCTCCTGGAGCCATCCGATCCCCCGTGGGCACCAAATTAAAGAGGAGACCCGGCCGGATCCAACAAGGGGTCAGGTGAGTATTTTTTATTTTTACTTTTTAAAGTGGACCAACACCCACGGGTGATCGGCCCGGGAATCTATAAGATTCCCGGGCCGATCACCCCCCACCCCGCGGGACATCCGAGATCGGGATGTCCCGCGGGGTGAAACCCCCCCCAAACACCCCAACTCACCTACCTTATCTTCGGCGGCGGCCGGCCGCCGCCGCCTCCCTCGCGCCCCTGTAGGCGTGCGCGCCTCCGCGACGGCCGTCTGCGAATGGCCGGCGCGGGGGCGCGCGCGTTCAAAGTGACGCGAGGGAGGCGGCGGCGGCCGCCGCCGCTTAGACGTTCAAGATCTTACCTTGTACGTCGGCGCTGGGAGCGGGGAGAGGTGAGTTGTTCGGGGGGTTCGGGGGGGTTTCACACAGCGGGGCACCCCGATCGGGGGTGCCCCACCGAAGTGGACCAAGACCCAGGATAGTCAAAATCCTGGGTGTTGGTCCACTTTAAACTACAAGCGAGGAAAGTCAAGCACGTAACACCTACGGGCTTGGCACTTAAGGCCCAGCCAAGCCAGCACGTAGGTGTTACGTGCTTGGCAACAAAAGGGTTAAAGGGCTTGTCCAGGTTAAGTATGAAAATAAATTATTGTTTGCTTACCTGTCATGCAGAGAATTCATCCTGGTGGGCTGCTGAATAAAGATGTTGTTAAGATTTAGCCCGTTTCCTGCAGCCCAGCCCCTGAATTGTATTTGTTCATGACCACCTTTTTTGCATTAATCAGTGGACCTATCTCCATCCATTTCATCAGACATGTGCAGGTGTGTGTACAGGGGATAACTCCATGCTCTGCATCACTTTTCCTTTCTTCCTTACTGGGTGTTCTACACAAAAGTGGCTGAATCTTAGCAACAACAGCTTTATTTAACAGCTGACAAGGCTGAATCATCTGGTTTTAATGATGTTTATTTGATGCATTAGAATATAGGAGCATGCCCTAGTCACAAGGGGTTTACCCCACATACAGATGAATGTACGTTTTGTAGTATGATTTGCTATGCTGGCTGCTTTCCATCATCAGTCTAGAGTGTTCTATCACCTTAGTGTGTTAGGTTTACTGTAAGCTCCTGGCATTATCGGCTGCCTGCTCTGCTAAGTGCTGCGAATTCATTGCAGTGTAGTTTTAGTGTGAATAGCAGAAGATCTAAGTGGTGTAATGCGATTCATTATTTAGCAAGTTTTCACTGTTCATTATTTATATGTTCCAGCAAATGTATTTTGATATTAGGGTACCTTTTTCTGAACATGTCTTTCTTATTCATAAATGATATAGATGATGGCATTCAGAGCACGGTTTGTATTTTTGCAGATGACACAAAGATATGTAGCACAGTGCAGTCAATTAAAGATGTTCACAAGCTTCAGGCTGACTTGGACACTTCGAGTGTCTGGGCATCCACTTGGCAAATGAAGTTCAATGTGGAGAAATGTAAAGTCATGCGCTTGGGGTCTAATAACCTGAAGGCCACATATGTCCTCGGGGGAGTAAAACTCAGAGAAACACTAGTTGAGAAGATTCTGGGGGCACTGGTATATCACAGGCTAAATAACAGCATTCAATGCCAAGCAGCTGCTTCCAAGGCCATAGAATCATGAGACAGAGATGTAATTTTGCCTCTTTACAAAGCACTGGTGCGCCCTCACCTGGAATATGCCGTCCAGTTCTGGGCACCAGTTCATAGAAAGGAAGCTCTTACTATGGAAAGGGTGCAGAGGAGAGCCACCAAACTAATAAAGGGAAAGATCTTAGTTCTGAGGAAATATTACAAGAATTAAATCTGTTTAGTCTTGAGAGGAGACGACTGAGGGGGAACATAATTCACTTGTATAAATATATAAATGGGGAAATAGTATTTCAGGTAAAATCCTCTCTAAAGACAAGGGGGCACTCCCTCTGTCTGTAAAGATTCTATCTCCAGAGACGACAATAACTTTTTAACCATAAGAACTATGAATCTGTGGAATAGCCTCATACAGAAGTTTGTCACAGCATCAACAGCTGACAGCTTCAAAAAAGGATTAGATGCTTTTCTAGCACAAAGTAACATTAACAGTTCATTAACAGTTACTAGCTGTTATCAGTTAAAATAAAAACAATACATAAAAATAACTTTCCCCAATCCTTTGGAGCAACTACACATCAGAACAACCACAGCCTAGAGTGTATAAGACTCTAGTGCCAGTACTCTGTGGGGTATCCCTATATCCCCCCCCCCACATGCTTGGGCATCTCTTTGGCTCCTGTGCCAACCTGCACCAGCCTGAATGGCGAGCATGGGTATGAACATCCAGAGAGGAGAGGCCAAAGAGATGCATTTATTCTGTGCTCTATTCTGCTTATTAACATGTCATAGAACACTGAGGAGAGCCCGCACATAAGCCCTGAGTTGATGGTAGAGGTAAACAGACAGGCTGCAGACCGCCTCCAAAGAGGAAGTGCTACTGTGTTTCCTGCCTCTGTATTTGTTGGTTATATCAGTTGTATATCAGCTGGGAGAGGAAGTGCCGAAATGGCCGCTACCCGGAGAAAATCTGTGAGGCGGTGTTTCAGTTTTGAGTGGGTGCAGGAGCAAATTTAAGTTTTGACAATGATTCAGTATCATGCATGCGGATGGGGCAAATTAGTTTTGGGGAGTTTCTTTTCCAACCGTGCCAGGCTGTTTGTCCGGGTTAAGTGACTTATTATTGTATTGTATCCTTGCTTAATATGGTCCTACAAAATGGGATCTGGAACGTATTGTGACAGGCGCATAAACCCCCAAAACCCCAATTTCACTTAACTGAACCGTGATCCCCTGGCGAAAGGACTAGCTGGTAGTATGTGTGGGAAGCACTAGACCAGTGGTACTCAAATGGCGGACCGTGGTCCGAATCCGGACCGCAGACGCCATTTGTCCGGACCGCTGCCCAGTGTTCCCTGTAAGGTGCGCGCCCGCGCACCCGCGACAGCCCCTCCGCTCAGCCTCGCCTGCCGCCCGCGCACGGTCGCTGACGGCAGGGCCGGCACTGGCACTCGGCGGCGAGGTCATCACTGGCACCCGGCGGCGAGGTCATCACATGCTCTGGGGCAGACCTCGGGTTTACTGGCAAACAGCACAGCCAATGAATCACTGATTCATTCAGGCTGTCTGCGCTGCAAAGACGCTGATTGGATGTGGGCGGGACCATCTCTCCCTCCCGCGCCGACTCGCTCCCACCAGCATGCTGACAGTGCTCTGATGTGCGGAGAGCAAAGCACTGATACAGCAATGACAGAGGAACACATGCTGGCTGACCCTGAACCGCTGTCTGGAGAAGAGGTGCTCGGTGTCTCTCTCCTCATCAGCTTCGCTTCAGGACAGGTAATTGTTCAATGTGAACTTTGTTAAGGGTGCTAGGGACAGGGGCTGGGTGTGGATGCATTCCATCCCTGGAATCTAAGAGATTCTATGGCTGCCCGCTGACTCTTCCCCTGGCCATTCCTGGCCCCACAGTATGAAACTCCCAGAAAACTGCTATTCACTCACCTCTTCTTCTTTCCAATGGCGCATGTGACATAGTTGCGGCAGATGAGAACCCGCACATGGGCCGTTGGAACGAGGAAGAGGTTAGTAAATGGCGGCGTTCTGGGGGCATTCATGCAGTGGGGCATCCCGATTCACGATGCCCTGGGGGAATGGAACAAAACCCAGGAAAGTTGAAACCCAGCCATTCTTCCACAGATCTTAGCTGTCTGAGCCCACGGCACATGTGCGGCCAGCAGCGGCATCACTTCGCGCATTTTCTTTCGGCTGTGCGTGGCCGCACACAGCTGAAGGATGCAAGTGATGCCACCTGCTGCGGATGTGTGTGGCTGGGATTCCATTTAAGTGGATCAAAACCCACAGAGATCGTCTCGGGAATCTATAAGATTCCAGGGCTGCTTGATTCCCTCCTCCCGGGGCATCCAGAATCAGGATGCCCCTCTGTATGAAACCCCCCAGGTCACCCAAAAACTCACCTTCTTTCCCGGTCCAACAGTGCATGCACGAGCAGCGGCCGCATCCCCGCTATCCCTTTAGCAGGGCACGTACCCATGCCAGGCATTTGTGAATGGCCGGTGCGGGCGCGCTCCTTGTTAGAGGGTGGCAGGGGATGCCACCGCCAGCACGCTCAGGCATTGCCCAGCTCCCTCGCCCCCCCGGACCTTCATCCCACGGCAGACCCTGGTAAGTGGACCTCCACTGAAAGTAATTGAGTACCCCTGCACTAGACTGTCTGCTTGATAAAGAGCTCTAATGGCTAGCGAGCTTGTGTGGACTTGGACTTCTGCTTTAAATGCACAACTTTGGAGGTTTTGTAAAAAATCTCTGTTCTACAAAAGCCAGCGAATAATCCACAACCCTAAACCATATCCCTGTCATCCTGTAAGCTGGTCTCCAAGGTTGGCATCTCTGCCGCTGTATATCATTTGCCTTAGCTGTATCTTATTCTTATTACTTTTTTAATTTCACTAGCTATACTGGTGCATCATTCATTATATTTCACAATCCCTTTAAATCTTAGTTATTTGTTGCTATTGCTAAAAACATGAAATTTGCACAAGAGCCATAAGGCCAGTGTAGCCAGGCAACAGAATGTGTTGCATTGCTTTACATTAAAGTGGACCAACACCCAGGGGTGATCGGCCCGGAAATCTATAAGATTCCCGGGCCGATCACCTCCCACCCCGTGGGACATCCGAGATCGGGATGTCCCGCGGGGTGAAACCCCCCAGAAACCCCAAAAAGATCTTACCTGATCCGCCGCCGCTTCCGCCGCCGCCGCCTCCCGCGCGCCCCTCCAGACGTACGCGCGCCCGCGCCGGCCCTCTGTGAATGGCCGGCGGGGGCGCGCGCGCGCGCCGAGAGTGACGCGCGGGAGGCGGTGGCGGCGGAAGCGGCTTGGACGTTCCTGTCCCCCGCCTGGACGTTGGCGGGGATTGGCTGCGGCGTTCACGTGGGAGCGGGGAGAGGTGAGTTTTTGGGGGTTTCTGGGGGGTTTCACACAGTGGGGCACCCCCGATCGGGGTGCCCCGCCGAAGTGGACCAAAACCCAGGATAGTCAAAATCCTGGGTGTTGGTCCACTTTAAGAATATTTCTGTTTTCAGTACCTGTCTGTATTGGTGTAGCAGATACAATGTAGATGCTTGCATAAAGCTTGTTCACACATCATATAGATTATTTGACATAGAGAATAACTGGCCTATTCAAAATGCAAAGCGAAACAGAGTAAATTCAATTCCGAAGCCGTTTGCAGGTCCTTCTTCTAATAGCTGATATATAGTAATGACTTTTGGTGCTGCTAAAGCTTGTTTACTTGTCATTAGTGTCACACCATCGCACTCCGGAGCCCACACGAGCGCTAGCTGTCAGAATAACATGCTTTTAATGAGACTGCCGTGTCATCTTTGCTTCTTACTAATGTCTCACTACTACAACCTATTATAGGAAACCTGTCATGAGAGGAACATCCACTTGCTAGCGGTGTCAATGGACTCTTGGTTACTGTACCTAGTTTATCTAAGTAGCGAGTTGGACTGTATGACAGGCAGCTTGTGTGCTTTAGAGTGGGGGCCGCAATGGCCGCCATTATGTTTAGGTTATGCTTGAATTCGCTCTACTTGACATGCTGTGCTGTGATGAGAACAGAAGGAACTATCAATTTCCACACAATAGGGCTGATTCATCACCATGAGAATTTTTCTCTTGCGTTTTTTGTGTGAGAAAAAACATTTTATAGTGTTTTTTTTCCTTATCATTTCCACAGCTAAAATGGTGCTGAATTGCAGTATGGAAAACTTACTATAAATGTTTTTTTGTCTCACAATAAACGTGAGAGAAATTCTCACTGTTCTGAATCAGCTATTATATTCTACAGGTCTTACAGCATGGCAGAAGAAAATGGCTAACCTATGTTGTGTATGTTGTGTTTAGATGCCTGCCCCAGTGGACAGCCCTGCTTCCTGGCTCTGCACCTTACTGTCAGCAGCCATTCAAATATGCCTGGCTCCCTGAATACGCAGGGACCAGCATGTGTTGTAAGATTTCCTGATCAAAGTGGACCAAAATTTAAAAAAAAATCACTTAGCCCTGGCAGTGAACCCGTTCCCCCCGGCCTCGGCATTGGGGTTCCACAGCTGCAACACACTTTGCGTGCACATGGGTTATGGGACTACCAGATTAAGATGAGTATATAGCAAACCAGGGTCTTTCACACAGGGACATTTCAAATTGGGATGCCCCTGGGAAGTGGAACACAATCATACCAAAATAATAAACTCACTTTCTATCACCTCAGTCTGGCAAGCCATGGCAGAGACATTCTTTATTTGACCCCAACTAATCCATCAATCTACTAAAAAGAAAATGATAGTCGAGAGGTTTTCATTCATATGAAGGTGATTTGAATTGACTGAATCCAGGTGAGAATCTATTGAAAAGGCCTAAAACCAAGTTAGCTAGATCAGGGGTTCCCAAACTTTTTTAATCAAGTACCCAGGGCCAGCCGCAGCACAGGGCAAACCTGGTGAATTGCCAGGGCCTCTGGCATCTTCAGTGGCCCACTCAGGATCACACTTGGCCATGGTATTATTTTACAGTGGACCTGAAGCACCAAATGCTGGATGCTGTGTGCAGACGTGCTCATGGCTGGACTTAGCAACAGGGAATGATCAGCAACAATGGAGAAGATGGCATGGAATGGTGGGCAATTGATGGAAGCTCAGAAGGTGGCGAGAACCAGGTGACATCTGACTGGAGGGTGATCAGCAGCAAGAGATGACCAATTTGTGACAGTTGAGCTGAAAGGTGACATCACTACTCACTACTTTGGAGCCCACTAAGACTCTCTTGCCCAAGGGCCCCCACAAAGCTGGAGACAGCCCTGCAAGTACCATTTCCCATTTTCAAACTGCATCAAGTACCACCTGGGTGGTGTTAGCCCTCATTCACACCTGACAACAATGGCTACTCTGTGGCCCCTTGCACACCTCTTTGGTGCGACAGACAGGAGATAAACGTGGCTGCAAGTCCTGCCTGCTGCACCCTGGGCCACAAGTGCAACCCATTAAAGTATATGGGGGCTGCAAAGCAAAACGTTTTTTCATGAGGTAGATTTTAATGGGGATTCAATAGGGAAACAGGGCATAGGACCCAGAAACTGGATTTTTTTTAATAAAACAGTCACATAATGTGACCCAAATAAACAAAAATGCAAATGGTGCTCCACCGCAATCCCCCACCAAAGGGTAGACGGTTCAGGCTTATGGTGAGCCTCTATGGGATGCCCCTCCCGCAATATTGCCCCTTGCCCCTGCCCATCGGTGGGCCCTATTTAGGTGGCCACCGTCCTCCCTCATCCTCCTTGTAGTCTTCGGGGGAAAAGTGTGTGTGTATGTGTATAGATATGTATGTTATGCAGTCTGTGCTTTCTCTTTTCACATGCCTTTATTCTTGTGTCAGCCGCCACGCTGACTTGTTTTTACTGCTGTTTAAATTTGCTGCCGCCACCGTTCGCTGACTTGGTTCTGCGCTTGGCGGCGGCATTACCTCAGGCGCTTGTGCGCCATCATTGGCTGTTGGCCATTCTGGCTTCGCGCTCTTCGAGGGGGCGGGGCCCGTCTTTGGCGCGTTCCGCGTCATCGCTGTTACTGGCCCGCCCCTCAAGGTATACTGACGCCATCTTTCCTGCTTGCTTGGCCTATGCGCGACTGACTCCTACCTACCACGGTCCGTAAGTGCCCTCGTGGGCGGCTTTATCTCCTTCACTTTTGTTACGATGTACTTAAGGTCTTGTCTGCTTATGTCTTTCAGGCGGGACAGATTATTGACCCAAATTTTTGAGGTTCTGTCTATCTCTCTCCCAGGCAAAGAGGGGAGCTTTTCCATACAGCAAAATCATGTTTGGAATTTCCAGAGCAGGCACATTTCCATAACCTTGTGCTCAAGGAATGGGAGCGCCCCAGTAAACTTCCCGGGGTTCCAAAGAGTTGGGATAGGAAGTATCCCTTTCCTGCTGAGGTGGTTAAATGTTGGTCATCCCCCCCGAGGTGGATGCCCCGATCCTAGGGCTATCTAACACCTCCGTCATGCATTCCCCTGATTCTACTACCCTGCGGGATGCTGAAGACCGGCGTATTGATCAGCTGGCAACCCACGCCTTTGCATGTGCGGGCACGTCGCTGCGCACGGTCTGTGCCTCTGCCATTACTGCTGTGGCCACTAGAACCTTTATCAGAAATTTGCTTGATAGTGCCCCTGATGAATTGCCTTGTGAGGTGTTTAATGCACTCTCCAGTTGTGATGTTTTTGTAAATTTTGTCCTCTCAGCATTGGATGACACCATCAGAATGTGTGCCAGACCGCCTGGACCTTTTTGCTAAAGGAGGAAGGTTACCCCAGCGCAGGCGGCAATCTCGGCCCTTTCGGGGTCAGGGTTCATTCTCCTTCCCTTACAGTGGTGCAAGACAGGGAAGGGGGGTTTCCTTTCCTGGGGCCCGGGGAGATTTCTGGAGTAGAGGCAGAGGACGTGGACGTCCTGGCTCCTCCTGGGGTCCCAAAGCTAAATCCTCTCCCAAGCCCCCTCAGGCATGATGGGGCGCCCTCACCCACCCGGGTGGGGGGACGGCTGCAGCACTTTGCTCACGTCTGGAGGCTTCATGTCTCAGACCGGTGGATTCAGGAGGTAGTGTCCTCCGGTTACAAGTTGGAATTTGCTGCCGATCCCTCTCCAAGATTCATCAGATCCCGGATTCCTCAGGACCCTGTGTCAGCTCAGGAGCTAGTGCAAGCAGTGCAAGGCCTCCTGGAGCTGGGGGTCATCTGCCAGGTCCCTTTAAGAGAAAAAGGCAAGGGCTTTTATTCCAACCTATTCACGGTACCCAAAAAGGATGGTTCTGTCAGGCCCATCCTGGACTTTAAGATTCTCAACAAGTTTGTCAGGGGCAGACGCTTTCGCATGGAGACTCTGCGCTCTGCCATCAGTTCCCTGCGCCAAGGGGATTTCATGACTTCTGTGGACATCAGAGATGCTTACCTTCATATTCCTGTGTTCCCAGGTCATCAAAGGTTCCTCAGGTTCGCTCTGATGGATCAACACTACCAATTTGTGGCCTTGCCCTTCGGCCTCACTTCAGCTCCCAGGGTGTTCACCAAGGTGCTGGCTGGCGTGATGTCTCTGCTCAGATGTCAGGGCGTCCGCGTGCTTCCCTATCTGGACGACATCCTCATCACTTCCCAGTCTCTACATCAGGCAGAGTTGGATACTCAGCTGGTGGTGTCCACTCTGGAGTCATTTGGATGGGTGATCAACCACCCCAAGTCCTCACTGTCCCTTTCCTTGGTAACTCCATTCCTAGGAATGAATCTGGATACAGTTCAGGCAAGGATCTTCCTTCCTCAGCAGAAGGTGGACAGTCTGATTGCACAGGCTCAGTCCCTCCTAGCTTGTCCCCATCCCTCCATCAGGCAGGGGATGCAGCTGGTGGGCTTGATGGTGGCGTGCTTCGAAGCGGTCCCTTATGCGCAGTTCCACTTGAGTCCTCTGCAACTTCACCTATTGTCTGTATGGGACAAGGACCCAGCGTCCCTGCACAGGGTCTGTGTGCTCTCCCCCCCTGGTCAGGAGGTCCCTCTTGTGCTGGATGGAGGGGCAGATCCTTTCTTGCCCCTTCCTGGGAGACGGTCAACACGAGAGACGGTCAACACGGATGCCAGTCTGTCAGGTTGGGGGGTTTCTGGAAGTCCCTGCGGTTCCAGGGGAGGTTGGGCCCTCAGGAGGTCCACACTCCTATCAATGTCTTGGAACTGCGGGCGATCACGTTAGTTCTGGCTCACTTGACTACTCACCTTTGGGGCCTGCCTGTTCAGGTGCGCTCGGGCAACCAGACGGCAGTTGCCTACATCAATCGTCAGGGAGGGACCCGGAGCAAGGGGGCCCTCCAGGAAGCGTCTCGGATCCTGACTTGGGCAGAGGCCAATGTCCCCTGCATTTCAGCTGTGTACATCCCGGGGGTGGAAAATCACCTGGCGGACTCTCTGAGCAGGGGGACCTCTCGCCAGGGAGAATGGTCCCTATGCAGCAGGGTGTTTCAATCTCTGTGTCACCGTTGAGGCCAACCAGATGTGGATTTGTTTGCGTCCCGCCACAATCACAAGCTTCCAGCTTTTGTCTCTCTGTCCAGGGATCCTCTGGCCCTGACCTCGGATGCGCTAGCAATGTCATGGAAGGACTTTCAGGTCCTGTATGTCTTCCCTCCAATTCCCCTGCTGGGCAGGGTTCTGCGCAAGATGGCTCTGGAAGGGGTGCCAGCAATTCTAGTAGCCCCCAGGTGGCCAAGAAGAGTGTGGTTCGTAGACGTGGTACAGCTGGCAGTAGATCAGTACGCTCTGCCCTTGGTGCCAGATCTGCTTACTCAGGGCTCACTACGCCATCCCAATTTACAAACTCTGGCTTTGACGGCTTAGCTGCTGAAACCTCCATCTTGATGGAGAAGGGGCTGTCTTCCTCAGTTGTGGATACTTTGATTAAAGCTAGGAAGAAGTCTTCCTCTTCCATTTACTACAGGGTTTGGCGTGCCTACATTGACTGGTGTGAGTCTAGGTCTCTTCCCTGTCGTGTGTTCTCTATTCCCAGAATTCTGGAGTTCCTGCAGCATGGGTTGGAGATGGGGCTCCAACTCAGTACTCTGAAGGGTCAGGTTTCTGCCCTGGCTATTTTCTTCCAGAAGTCCTTTGCTCAGCACCCTCTGATCAGGACTTTTTTCCAGGGGGTCACTCATGTGCATCCCCCACGTAAACCTATGGTGCCTGTTTGGGATCTGAACTTGGTTCTGTCAGCCTTGCAGGGTGCTCCCTTTGAACCTGTGCAGTATGCTGCTTTGGCCATCCTTACGCTCAAGGTTGTGTTTCTGGTGGCTATTACTTCTGTCAGGCGTGTGTCTGAGTTGGCGGCCCTGTCCATTCAGCCCCCCGTACTATGAGAGACACCAGGACAAGGTGGTGTTTCGTTTCAAACCTGACTTTCTGCCTTTCATTTTAATCAGGATATTGTTCCTCCTTCTTTGTGCCCTAATCCTAGCAATGCTAAGGAGAGGGTTTTGCACTCTTTGGATGTGGTTAGGTGTCTGAATTACTATCTGGTGGCTACTGCACCTTTCAGGAAAACTGATGCTCTTTTTGTGGTCCCTTCTGGTCCTAGGAAGGGTTTATCTCCTGCCAAGTCTACTATCAGCAAGTGGATTCGTCAGGCTGTGATTCAGGCCTACTCTGTTAAGGGGAAGAATCCTCCCTTCCGCCTTACTGCTCATTCCACTCGTGTTATTGGTGCCTCTTGGGCCTTCCAGCACCAGGCCTCTGTTGAACAAGTTTGCAAGGCCTCTACTTGGTCTTCTGTTCATACCTTTTCAAAGTTTTACAAGGTTGATGTTAGGGCCTCAGCTGATGCTGTTTTTGGCCGAAAGGTCCTGCAGGCGCCAGTGGTTTAAACTGCCTGCTGCTGTCTTTTTTCTTGGGGATCCCGCCCTACTTTATGGACACTGCTATTGGATGTCCCGATTGTAAGTATTATATTTGGAGCAGGACATACTGTATACTAAGAATAATACAATTCTGTGATTACTCACCTGTAGAATTGGTATTATGAGTATACGGTACGTCCTGCTCCAACCCACCCTTGGTTTTGCATTATCTTGGATCCCCTGTATGGTGATTGTTATCACTGTTATAGTTGATAGTTGAGTTGTTTAATTCTCCCGGCTTCTCGTTAACTGCTTTTCAATGCTGGGGATTTGTGGGAGGTCCCCGGGTATTTGAGGGGCCGGGAGGAGCCTATTTTCGATGTCTCTGCAGTCCAGAGCCATCTGGCGGAGTATAACCCGATTGTAAGTATTATATTTGGAGCAGGACGTACTGTATACACATAATACCAATTATACAGGTGAGTAATCACAGAATTGTATTATTTACAGTGGATGAAATGCTTATAAATAATGTATCACCTTTTGGAACAGTGTTGTACGTATGGAGTAAATCAAGCTTGAGCCAAGCTTAGATGGAGGCAGATCGGGTTGGGGTACAGATCAATATGCAGTTTGTCAAGCAGCTGTTTGGGATTCCCTGTAGTGTTAATTCTACAGGATAGATAAATGAACTCCAGCAGTGATCTCACAGCGTATGCTCAGGCTGTCCTCTGTATGAAGGCTCGCACTATAGGGTTGATTCAGAGCCCCTTTCTCATCTTTCTTTATGGAGGTCTTGCTACCAAACGAAAAATCATGCAAAAATGAAAACATTTCACACTAAAGTTCACGCAGAAAAAGGCTTTGCTGAATCAGACGAGGGGGAAAAAATGAACAGAAATATTCACGCAAAAAAGAGGTGAGAAAGGGGCTCTGAATCAACCCTTATATTCAGGTTTACCAAGCCGCTCTGACATCAGATCAGCTTAGTAAAGTTGAATGAAGTGCTGGTCACTGGACGCCTTCTTCAGCTTGGCATATCCAAAATGCTTGACATAGGCATGCGCAACAGCCAGAGGAAAGCTGGGAATGTGACCGTAGCCTGCACATGTGCCCTGGGGTCTCCAGTGGGGCTAGTATAATAGGCAGTTTGGTGGATTTCACACAGCGAGGAATCCCACAACTGAATACCTCTGGGATGGGCACTTAGCCTAAAAGACTTTAAAGTGGACCAAAACCCAGGATTTTGAATATCTATATATTTCTATATTTCGGTCCTTGCCCCTGATCGGGGTGCTCCGCTGTGATCTTCCGAACAAACTCACCTCTTCCCAGTCCTACAATGCATGTGCAGTCGCTCGTCCAATCAGCATGCTCGGCGGCCACATCCCCCACTATCCTCTAACAGGGAGTGTGCCCGCACCAGGCATTTTTAAATGCACACACCCTGCTAGAGGAATAGCGGGGATGTGGCCGCTGCTTGTGCAGAGACACTTCTCTGCATGGTGAAAGTGAATGCTTGGTTTCCCAATGTTTACCGAAGATATAAAGATATCTGTTTATTGTACTGCTTTTTATATGTCTTTAGAGTGTGAAATGACAGCATTTCGGCTTCCTCATTATTCTTTTAATTAAACATCTGTAGATTTAATCTCTTATTTCTACAAGTTTATAAAATCTTTTTTAAATTTCTGTTTATGTAGTCTGGACATATGTTGGCTCGTCTGTGGGCAAACAATGATGTCAGAAAGCTGAATAGTTAGCAATTGCTGAGATGTGTTTAAGAATGATATTATATAATGGCTTTCTGAAAGCAGTCAGAATTTTTACTATCCTTGGTTCTGGTGCCTAGGGCATCCCGATTTTGGATTTCCCGCTGTGTGAAACCCCCAAAATGCCCACTCAACTCACATTTCCGCTATTTGCAAGGCACATGCGCGTCCTATCACTGTGCATATGCTGTGCATACTAATGCATGCCAAAAAGCCATTGTTTTGAACAGAGCGTCATCACAGGGACCCCACTTTGCCTGCCTACCTGAATGGCTGGATGTGGGGGTGCACACTGCTGCAGGGGTGCCAGGCATGTAGCCCGCGATTGTGTCGAGGGACCAGCAGAAAGGTAAGGATTTTGATGATCTGTGGGGGGTTTGCACAGGGGCACCTAGTCTGCTGATCTTTTAGACTTCAAGGCTGCCCCAGCCTGTGATTGGTGCATTTTAAGAGGATAGTTGCATATCAACATACAATAGCTGCATATCAGCATACAAGGGCACCAGAAGCAGTATGGAGATGTACAGGGCGGCCTGGGCCCAAGATTCAGTCCGGGACTTCTTTGACCCATCCAGCCCAGCCTTTTGGTTGCTTCCCACACAGTCAACAAGTGTCAAGTGTCAGCAAATTATTGGTAGAGCTTGAAATGGGCACACTTAAACCAGACCTTCAGCATCATTTAATGAAAAGCCCAAACCCTTAAAACATATTCCCCAGCATCTAAAATTAATATATTTTACGTTTTTAGTCACTTATTATTCTTTCGCCCACTGGGCTGCAACTCTGTTCAGGACTCCAGGATACGAGCACCGCCATCTTGCTTCAAAAGCATCACATACTGAGGGGAGGGGTGGCAAGTGCAGGGGACGGGGTTATAGCTGTGCTTTGCACTGGCAGAACAGGGCTGGGGTTAGGAAAAGGACAGCAATCCCAGAATGCAGAGCAGCATATCCAGAAGACACTTCCTGTCTGCAGGCAGCTCCACAGGCCGCCGTCTTGGATGTGAAAAGGTTAAAAGAATGCAACAGGTGCAGGTAGGATGATTTTTAATGTGGGCAAGCTGTATGTAGGAGGTGATGGAAACATACAAAATAGACTTTTATTCAGGGTGAAGGTCCGCTTTAATAGGATGGTAGTGAAGTTTTACTATTTTGGGCAGGGGTGGATATAGATTGAATTCTGACAAAGGGTCTGGGTGAGGTGCCAGTCCATTTTTCCCCAAATCAGTGTGACCCGCCAGGAATTCTCCCTGTGCTCTCCATAGCCAGTTTGCCCCTGGAGATGTATGGGCTGGCTTTGTTAGGTTCTGGCTATTATTTACAATGAGCCAAACCTGGACCTTGGGAGAAAGCACGAGGCAACTCTGTACACACGGCCATACGGACCCAGGAGAACAACGCAGGACCACAAGTGAGGTAAGGGTTGTTTTTCTTTGTAACCCACCTGTCCAGTCCCAGTGCAGACAGCAGACCTCCACTTTAATACAGTGGGACACCACAATCTGGATGCCCAAGTAATAGACCAAAACACACGGGGGTCAAAATCTAAGATTTTGCTTGACTGGAGACCAAAGCCACCAAACTGTGTCCTGTGACCCCCAGCCCCCCTCACTTGGTTCCAGCTTTTGAAATCTTAGGATTTAGTATGCATTGGGTGAATTCCAAATAAGAGGTGAGACGCTGGAGCAGTCTTTGAGGTGGGAGTGGGTCTTCCAGGTCAGTGCTGGAAGAATGGCACTGGGCCGTGGATGAGATAAAAGTTTCTTACTCACCTCACTGGCAATCTCATGGCTCTCAGCACACAAATTCTCATGCATTTTTCTCCTACTGTACTGTATGATAGGATAAGAACAGCACTTGCCCAATATCACTGTCTGACACCAACCTCCTGACCTGAATTTGGGTGACAAGTTTCTTCTGCTTCTAAGAAACATTTTCTTTTTAATCTGATAAAATCTCATTATTAAAGATCAAGATACCACCCTCAATATAATTTTTCATGCTTATCAACTGTTGCTATGGTGCTAAAGTGGATGTTTTCAGGTTGATAATATCCTTTGGCATGAGAGTATAAAATACATACAGTAAGAGCAGGGTCACACACCCGTTTTCTAACGAACAAGAGCGAGACGGCACTGTGACAGACTCAAAGGGGCATCCAGATTGCTGGAGCCCCCCGGCGCAATGACCCCCACAACACCCTGAAATCTTTACCTTCACCTCAATCCTCGGATGAAATGCTGTCATCTGATTGGCTTTAGTTGTTCAGGCGGCCCACGTGACCGCTGGCAGCTAACTGAAGGTCTTTAGACCTTATTTTGGTGTTTAGGCTGCCAATGCTGCTATAAGGAATGGTATAAGGAATGGTTCATCCTTTATGTGGCCCTAGTTTAGACAGTCAAATAGCATTGGAGGGCGCCTTTAAAGCACTTGTGCTGCGTTACTTTGCTGGAGGCTAGTTAACCATAGATTTTTTTTGCATTTATAGGCTTTTTAGATGGGTGGAGTTTCACTTTTTATTTACAGGAATACAACAGTGATGTATTTTCTGTTATGAGTTTGTCTGTTGGCTACGGTGGGGTTAAAAGTATTTGTATCGGTCTATAAATATGGCCTTTGAAGAAATGTTAAATGCTATTCTTTCTTGGACCTTGGAACCATGAGCGGCTGCTATCTCATTACTCACCACTGCAGCAAGTTTAGTGATGGTTTAATGATAGGGGGGAGTATAACATTGGCAATTTAGAGCGATTAAGTGCAGTGTGTTTCCAGCATAAAGGCTTTTACATGTGGATGTTACTACATATAGCGAAAGCATTGCAATCTCAAGCAGTTCTCTCTGTCTCTCTCTCTCTCTCTGACAAAATGAATGAGACATACCTCTTAGAAGAGCGCTATCTGGAGAAATATTTGCATTTTATGCTTGGTAGGATTATTTTTGCACAGGCATTATAAGTTGGCCCTCCTTCTGTCATCTAGCATGTTAGAATTAGATTGCTGTTGAGGCCGATCTTTATTAATCATAGAATTCAAATGTTTCATTAAGTCTTATTTCTAAAGGAGTGGAAAATGAAGCATCTAGCCATACAATCTAGGTGCTGCTATTTTAAAAGATCTCTGAATTCCAGTGTGGCGCTATTATAAGACAGTTTTGCCTGTCTTACATGTGAATATTTGTTTGATGTCAGCCAGATAAAATCCTTCCCAGCAAGTCTTTAACATAGGCATGGGGTACTTTTCTAAAAGTCCAAGTGAAAGTCCAAGCACATTGTAACACCCCCACCCCTCCTCCCCCCTATGGTAAGCCCGATTTGGGCAATAACTTAAAACAACAACTCACTGGGGATGGGCAACCTGCACAGAAGCTGGGGCCACTTAGCCAATCCTTTACATCAGTGTGATTGTACTCTGTCTAACCGTTACTCCTCAAGCCCACAGAAGCCATGTAGAGCCCTGCCCCTCACTGGCATCTGTGGAGGATTACGGCAAGTCAACAACCTCATCAACAATTTAACACCCGGGGGGGGGGGGGGGGGTGACTGGGGGTAACAAAGAGCTTGGACTTTCTCTTCAATATAGGGATTGTGTAAAACTAGAAACAAGAAAAAAATCAGCAAAAAAAACACAGAAATACATTCTATACATGGATATACATGACAATTATACAAGTGCGTCCAGTAGGGTAAATACAGAAATAAGTGAATACAGCATAGGCAACACATATCAGATTAATAATAGGCATGGTGAGCTGGTTATATGTGTAAGGGGAATGCTGTCACTCTAGTTCAACATAATGGACACCATCTGGGAGAATAGCACCTAACTGCTAACAAAGGCCTACATTGGGGACAGAAATCTGGATGCTTTCTAATTAGGGATGGCCCAAGTGAGACTCACCAGCTTTGCTCTTGTGGAGAAAAGTTAGAACAGTGGCAATGGATGATCAATTCAAGGTACATGGCATGGCTGCTACTGAGAAAATGGCTTCTGCAAGATGGCTGGCCTTCTGATTTACTAGCATACTGTAATGCTAGTCAATCTGACATGATTTATTTGGAAGCTTTAATTTGCTGATTGGGATTTTATAAGAAATGTATTACCATATTTTTCACCATATAAGACGCAAAAGTTAGGTAAAAAAAAATAAAAAATGGAAAAAAAGTATACTTACATGTGTCTCACGCCCACCATCCCCACTCTGTCGCTGTCTGTCCCCGCTCTGGCTTCTGGGGCCACCACTGCCTTTCATGACACAAACCAGCATGCGCCAAGGTAGTGGCGGCGCCGGAAGCCAGACCGGAGACAGCGTTCGCGTGAGTATACTTTTTTTCTGGGGGTTGGGGGGAATACCACATTGAATAATTGCATGAGAAGGCGGGGGAATGACACACTGCCTGTATGGGGGATGCCACACTGTCCATGGAGAATGGGAGGGGGTGATGCCACACTGCTTATTGGATTGGAGGGGGGAGAATGGCATGCTGCCTATGGGGAATATGGGATAAAAATGCCACACAGAATAAGGAGATGGGGGTAATACCACACTGCCTATGGGAGGGAGGATGCCACACTGCCGATGGGGAATGGGAGGGGGGAATGCCACACTGCCTAAGGGGATGGGATGGGGGATGCCACACTGCCTAAGTGAATGGGAGGGGGGAATGCCACACTGCCCATGGGGCATGGGAGGGGGAGATGCCACACTGCTTGTTGGGAATTGGAAGGGGAAATGCCACACTGAATAAGGGGATGGGGGGAATGCCACACTACCTATGGGGGGGGGGGAATGCTACACTGCCTATGGGGAATAGGAGGGGGGATGCCACACTGTCTATGGGAGGGGGATGCCACACTGCCTATGGGAATGGGAGGGGTGAATGCCATACTGCCTATGGGAATGGGAGGGGGGATGCAACACTGCCTATGGGAATGGGAGGGGGGAATGCCACACTGCCTATGGGGAATGGGAGGAGGGAATGCCACACTGCCCATGGGGAATGGGATAAGGGAATTGCACACTGCCTAGGATGGGGGTATGACATGCTGCCTGTAATGGGGTGTTTTAGCACAACACTAATTTTTTTTTTTCTTCCTCCTCCTAATCGTGTTATAGAGCGAAACATATGTTATTTCTTATGTAAAATGACTTCTCTGTGTTGACTAATTGAGAAACAGAGATCTGTCATTGTCTCTAACTATTCCTCAAGATGTGTTTGTTTAAATCATGTCTATGTTTACTACCTATTTTAATGCCATGTTGAATTAGGCTCACTTTTTCTGTCTGTGTCTTGTGTTGTGTGTTAATGTTGACACTGAAGGTCTAACCATTGTCAGTACATTTAATTGAGGTTACACTGCCAACTATAAACTGTCCCTAAAATCTCTGATGCAATGGAGGATGTTCCCTTGGGTATGAGTTAATGATCGATAGAGATGCCACAATGAAGCTTCCACTTGGTGTGCCACAGGGTAGCTGCCTTTGAGCGGCAAGGACCTGCTTTGTGTGTGCCAGGAATGAGGTACCATTCCCATTCAAGTTCCCATAGGAAAGGTGATGTTAAAGTGGACCAACACCCAGGGGTGATCGGCCCGGAAATCTATAAGATTCCCGGGCCGATCACCTCCCACCCCGCGGGACATCCGAGATCGGGATGTCCCGCGGGGTGAAACCCCCCAGAAACCCCAAAAAGATCTTAACTGATCCGCCGGCTTGGACGTTCCTGTCCCCCGCCTGGACGTTGGCGGGGATTGGCTGCGGCGTTCACGTGGGAGCGGGGAGAGGTGAGTTTTTTGGGGTTTCTGGGGGGTTTCACACAGCCGAAGTGGACCAAAACCCAGGATAGTCAAAATCCTGGGTGTTGGTCCACTTTAACAGAGTGGCAATGCTATATTAGTGGATACATGAAGGTGCTACACGTTGTTTTCCCACAAACACCTTGTCTTTCGATCACGCTTGCTCCTGTAGCTGATGAATCTGACAGACATTGGTTGTTTCTGTGGTGAGGTAAAAAGTTATATATATATATATATCCACCATTTATTGGTTCCCTTATGAAAATGTTTCAGGGTCTTATTTCCAGGCAAGAAGACAGTACAACATTTGCCTCCTTTCCTGCCACAAGCCTCATACTATATTCCGCCACCCCATCCCAAGAATCATCAAAGGTTCCCACATACCATCTAAGGGCCCACCCTGTCTCTCATATAACAAATATCTCCTTATATGTCACTGGGCACTACTCAAGAGCTACTCGAAATCTTGTCCTGACCCACCTCCACTTTTGAAGTCCCCCTTAAACAATTCTGTGGTGCTCTATACCATTTTACAGCTCACCTGAACCATTCAGTGCTTCCTGTAGTTTCAAGGCCCCCATTATAATTATTGTTTATCAATAAAGATCCAACTACCATGGTTCTGTAGGCAGAGAAAACAGACAGGGTAAAACAAATCATATTACAGTCAGGACTATATAAAGAATATACATGGGATACATAATTAATAAAGGCCCTGTTTACAATCTAAAGCACGTGTCAAAATGAAAACCCAGGGGCACGATCCAAGCATTTTTATGTGGCCCACTGACAGATACCAGACAGTGGTGGCTGGGTGGCACCCCTTCTAGCAGGCCTGGTGACTCCAATGGCTTCTGACACTGACAGCATGACATTGTGCCTGTGTGAGGTGCTTCTGAGTGATGCACTGGCTTCACTGTGGAGATCAGTACCATCTCTAATCCCAGGTGCGGTGCCTATAAAAGAGCCTGGTATGTGCATTTTTAACGTTGGGGGGGGGGGGGAGATATTATTGTCTGCAACTGTTCTATGTCTCTGTGCAACCAGCTTGAACCACGCAAGGGGGCCTGCCTAACCAACTCAACTTGCCACAATAGAGGGTGCCACATCCGCTGCAGGGGTTCTTGGTAGCTATTGACAAGTGGGCAAAATAATTCTGCATTTGTTCTGGACAAAATAATTCTATGTCTGTATCTTTACTGGGCAACAAAAAAAGTATGCCTATCCTGGGCACAAGAGGTTGGTTCACCCCAGTTGCCCCCCTCCTGAGTGTATATTGAAGCACCCACACACCATGCCCCCTGCAGAGATGGCGAAAGCTTGAATGTAGTCAATGCAGTGCAACACTGAATACACAATGGAGTGGTGGACTTACCCCTGCCAGATGGCCTTGAAATTCAAATAATTTGGAAATACCAACTCTCTGCCCATTACTATAAAACCTCTTTCATTCCTTTATGCTTCTGTTCTGTTTGATCACATTTAATTTCTCACTGTCAGAAGCTTTAATTAGCCAGGAATAGTGACACAGAAATTAATTTGGTACAGCACACTTAGCCAATCTATCCTTTGTAAGTGTGGCGTATTGTATGAAATGTGTTTTTTGGACAGGTTTTCAGAAGATTAAGTTTGAAAAGCTATTAAATTCGTTCCACGCTGTAACAGAAGCAACAAATGTGAGGCAAGCATGCTTAAGTGCCTCTGCTTGATAAAAATCCAATACCCAATCCTACCTCTTAAGGTTGTACACGCAGAGCATTTAGTCTTTTGTAGACTGTGTCAAGTTCATTTTCATCTGCACCAGTACGGTAATTTGTCAGTCATTATTTAATTATGATCCAAGTTATATATATTGTGCTAACCCTATGCCCAGGCACACTCCCACAAAGGTCCCAGTCCCCATCATAAGGGCCCCAGCCTAGCTCCCCCAGTTGTCTCCTGCATGGGTCCCAGCTACTCCACAGAAGAAGAACCCAATGGTCCTAGTTAAGGTTCCCCCCAGAAACATGTGAGTCCCAACCCCCTCCACATATCCTAGTGCTCTCTACAGTTCACAGCCCCCCCACACACACAAGTCCCAGGCACATTGCCACAGATCCCAGTCCCTATCCCAAGCCTGCAACCTTCCACCCTCAATTTGCATCATAGGACCTTTTCCACGCTCCACCCGCTGTATCCAACTGCCTACAACCCTCTCTTCACCTTTATGATCTCCAGCCTCATCTCGTCTTCCTACATGTGATGACCCATCTCTCTCCTACAACATGACCAAAAGGAAAGTCCAAGCTTTTTGAAGACTCCAAGCCACCCATCCCTTCTGCTGTCCTGATCTGGATGTTAAAATATCAAAACAACTTACCTGATCACCGCAATCATACCCTGATGCTGGTGGGTGACAGGGCTCCTCTACATGGCAGCCGTAGACTTGAGTGACAAACTGCAGCAGAAACAAACACCTGTGCCGTGTGGGTTTTGGTCCGCTTTATGTGACAGACCAGTACAGCCATGCAACATGTCTGTAACTACTATAAAACATTTGTCTACATGCATACTCTTACTTGTATTATACAATGTAACATTATAAATAATACAGGATGTCTGCACTACTAAAAATTAGAACAATTCTATTAAGTGCTAATAAATCTATTTTTTTAATTCAGCAAAACAGCACATAAGCCTCAATTCAAAGACACATTCGTCCGGACTTCCGTAGCTGAAAGTTTGGGTGGGTGAAAGTTTGGGTGGGTGTTAGTCTATTTTTGGCTTTTTTTCGTTCATTTTTCATTGGTACGAACGTTCGGGAAAATGCGTATATGCGCTTTCGATGAACGGAAGCAAATCGGAACATTTCCGTTAGTTCGGATATTTTTCCAAACAAAATCGGAAATTTTTCGTTCCTTCAGATAACTTACGTTGTTGGGATGGGCTTTCTTCTGATTCAGAGAGCTGATTTCCGACGGACCACCACCCTATAAATCCGTTTAATTTCCAATCCACTTACGGGTCCTTTGAGGGCTCGGATTGCTATTATTGAACATTTTTTGCGGCTATGTGGAGGAGTCTAGCAGCAAGGCATTGCATGTATGAGCATGGGCGAGGCCATAAATTGTATAGCAATGCATACCTGAATCAATACATTTCATGTATGCCTTATAGATGCATTTTAATGCTGACCTTAATTAGTCCTTAGCATGTAAACATTTATTTTCCCACACATCCATATAATTGCTATATTTTTTTAGACTTATGCCCTTTGTGAATTATATTTGGATTGTTGAACTTGAATCTTAATTTGTTGTAGGAGTTATTGTTTTAGTCGATTACCTTTGCTTTGTGTAATTATTTTATATTTGGTTGCAGGAACCGCAAAATGGGCCACTCACTGAATGTGCAAGCAGTGGTGGCCCAGGACATGCGGTTTCTTAGCGTCCTTGCAGGCTACCCAGGCTCATCCCATGATGACGCCTACATCCTTAGAAGATCTGGATTGTTCCGTCGGTTTGAGTCTGGGGAATTTGCCGGTGAATGGCTCCTTGGTAAGTTGAGTCCAATAACGTCATTTTCTTTTCTAGGTATGGCTATGTTTTTGGTTTGGTTCCACTTTCTTAAACTATGCCTTTTTCCTCTCCTTGGTAACATGTGAAACACGACTGTACCCATGACATTAGCAAAACAACAAAGGCTGGCCAAATGTTTGTCCTGCATTGTTAAAACTCTAAAGAGTAATTTGAGCCAAATTAGTAATCAGTCTTCCCCACACTTTTCTGTAATTCTGTTTTTGACTTTATCATAGGATGTGCGCCATCTTTGCTTAGATGCATTACACTTACTGAGTAGAGGAGAGCGGAATAAAGTGCAAGGTCCGGCTTAGACCTGTTTTGTACTCAGACAAAGAAGATAATGGGTCATGCAAACTTAACCCATCCAAGATTGCTGAGCAGCACAGACCTAAACCAATAGCTCTTAACAGTCTGGCTGATTGGCCAGCATCCGCACTATTGGTTCTCTAAATTTGGCTCCCCCATCTATTAGATATGTTTCTTTGGCGATTTGCCCTGTGCAATATGTATGCTCATTTTTGGGGACAATGTCACCTAGCCTCTTCTTCAGCTAGTTTGTGCCTTTTTTTGGCTGTAATGTATGCAGTAATTGTTTTTTTTTTTCCTTTAATTTTTCCAGGAGATTCTGGATATCCACTCCTCCCGTGGCTGTTGACGCCTGTACTATGCCCACAGAATGCTGCACAAGAGGCCTATAATAGGGCGCACCGCAAAACCAGGGCAGTGGTGGAGAGGGCCTTTGGCCTATTGAAGACCCGATTTTGATACCGGGGGATCCCTTCAGTATGACCCAAAAAAGGTCATAGATATCATGGCCTGTGCTGCGCTGCATAATTTTGCTATCTTGCAGCGGGTTCCCCAGTATGTGGATTTGCCACCCTCTCCACCCGCCAATGTGCCAGAGGACGCCTAGGTTGGGCAGCACAGTGCGTCTGGCCAAGCCGTCCGTGCTAATCTAATAGCAACACATTTTGCTTAAATGTTTTCTCCTTTTTTTTTTTTTTTATTTTTTTTTTTTTTTTACATTGTTTGTTGTTATTGCTTTGTGCCATTTGTTTTTTGCTTTGTGTTTTAGTAATAACAAAACAGTATTGAATTAATTTCCAAAAACATCAACAATGTATTTAGACTCTTTTTTGAATATTTTTGTGTGTTTGTTTGTGGGGCTACTTATTTATCCAAAAACCGAACGACGGTAACTTAGTCATAAGCACGTTGGTTTAATTTTTTAAGGTATAAATTTTGAAACATAACAATTGTAGTTGATGGTCACTCACATAGTTATGGGTAATACATGGACATGAAATTTATGCCAAAACATGCCACATAGCAATTGCACACAGCCTGGATTTACAAAGTAAGGCACCCCAGGACAAAGTTAACCTTCAAAAGAACATCGTAACATATGTGTGCCAAGCATTGGCAAGTGTATAAATCACAGATGTTACATTGTAAAAAGAGGGACAAAAACACAACCTCTCCTGCTTGGCCACATTTGCCACAGGCACAGGTTGAAAGCAGACATACGTATGCCACATCTACACCTGTTACTCAGTGGCCCACCCAAACAAGAACACCCAGTCCCAATCCAAGTACAGTAAAATCTCAGCCAGTTCCAAGGTAGTAGTTTTCCAGGCCAGAATGTCACACAATCATGCCTACAAACAGGAGGATCCACAACCAATGTAATTATGGGCAAGGCTGCAGCGCAACAGCTTGAGTGGCCGCTTCAGTGAGGCTTGACCTCTGGCATTGGCTAGTGGCCTACCTCAGGACTCTAATGAGCAAATCCAAAACATACAAGCAAAGCCAGATCAAAATACTATATTGGTAGGGCTCACCAGACAAGTAAATACAGTGGGGATGTAGAGCAAAGATGTAGAACAGATTCAGGCCAAATACACCTTAATATGGGGGATGCCCATAGAACCCAGGTTGTGGCCCTTGGTGGTGGGCCCTAACCTGGGCCTGTGTGGCATTCAGAATCTGCAACTGTTCCAAAATGTTTCTTTGGTTTTTTTGCAATTCAGCCATGCTGGACCTGAATTCTGTTGTCAAGTTGGCCATGTGGCTGTTATGGGTCCTAAATTCAGTCAGCATGGCACTTAAGGTATTATTGAGGTTATCTAATTGGCCAATAATATTCTCTTGGTTTTGTTGATTTTGGCGCCGAAATAGCCGCCTCTCATGGTGCCATGCTGACTCCACCATCTGCACACCTCCCATGAGAAACTGAGCGACGTTGCTGAGTATGCCTTCCAATTCCCCGGGTTGGGGGGCATGCAGATGATGTTGCTCTAGGACCCCCAACAGCCACAAGTATGCTTTGCAAATCCTCAACAGCAGATCTTAAACTGGGGACTGGAGGGTCAGTCTCTGCATGCTGCCCATGATGTGCAGGCAGCATGCAGCCAGCTTCCCTCTGCTGCTGAGGATTTGTCGGAGAAACATTTTGGGACAGTTGCAGATTGGCCCAGGGGGAGATCTTCATAAGGTCCAAGGAAGGTTCCATCCTCCTCCAGCTCCTGGATTTCCTCCATCAGTGTGTGGCTCTGTTGGGACATGTAAATCAAAAAGGTTCAGTGTGGGGAATACATATGTAATTCAGGCAAAAGAAACATGTCAAGGCACATGCATACGCCACATCATCAAAAAAACACTTACCGTAAATATCGGATCCTGGGTCCGAGGCAGCATGGAAGTAGACGGCATAGTTAAAATGGCAGAGGATTCCCCACTAGCTGAGGGTTGAGGCTGGGCTGCATTAGAAGAAAACAAACAATGTAAACACACAACTATGCATTGGAGATGTTTAATAACACATATGCTTAAATCAAACACGTGGTCAAGCTGGAATGGCCACTCCCACAACGGTGCAACTTGACCTTCACTATGAATGCCATTATATTGAACATGGATTATGAAACAAGTACAGACACATTGGTCACGTGAAGCCAACCAAACATGCAAGTACTGCCTGTTGTGTGTGTTTAAACATCCCTTATAGGCCATTAAGTGAACACACTCAGCTGGCAAATAGCAGTTACAATATGATTCTGGTGGTTACCATTGTATCTATAAAAACATTGCAATCACCCCATCTTAAGCCGTTGGGCCCCAAGCACAGCTCAAACCCAAGTGGCCAACAAAAAAAAAATGTAAGTGTTGCATGTGATTGAATAGAAATACATAGCACGCAGTCCTTTGCTAATCTCAATACTTTACTACTCTTCCTAAGTGTTCATAAACGTCATGTATGGGCCTGCAAATTTGCAAATTACCTGTCGACACACATGACACACCCTGGTCAAATTGATCACTCCACTACAAGGCACACCCTAGGGGCATGTGTTTAGATATGCCTTGCTGGCTAGTTTGACTGGTTGGTCCATTTTGAGGGAAATTCACACATTACTAGCCTGCTGAAATTGGCGGGTTGGCCGTGTCCTGTTGTGCCGAGTGTCCCTCTAACGCAACAGGATGTAGCAGCCCAGCACCATCTCCTCAGCCTGGGTAAATTTCAATTTAGTGGGGAATCCTCCACCAGTTTGTAAGCTGAAAAACATAGTATCCAAAAATAAGCTCACTTATGTCTATACAAGAAGAATAAAAACCGAAAAATAAGATATGTACCTGTACTGCCGCCTTTTATTCTATTCCTTCGGCATATTTGAGGTCCGATATTTTCCGTTGAATCTGTTCTACATCTTTGAGTTCGTCCCCCGCTGCATTGACTTGTCTGGGGAGTTCTGCCAAAATCTTCGCTTTGCACTGCTTGCTTGTTGATTTGGATTGGCTCCCATATAGCTCATCATAATATAACGTTAGACCACTAGCCAATGCCAGAGTTTGTGACTCACCAAAATGGCCACTCAAGTGGCCTCTGCGCAGTGTGCGCCCTGTTTGTGGTAGTTGTGGCTCCTCATTGTTTGCAGGTAAATGGGGTGACATTCTGGCCTGGGTGTGTGTTGGAGACATCAAGGACTGGAGGCTGGCTGCTGATCGAACTGGACTGGGAAAGGGACTGGGTGTTCGTGGCTGGGTGGCCACAGAAGTTGCAGGGGTTCATGTGGCAACGGGTGATTGCCTGCCAACCTGGCGAGGAATGTGGGCGAGGAAGAGAGGGTCTGGAGGAGCTGGAACTGGTGCTTGGGGCCCTGTGGCTCTGTGTGCCATTGGAAGGAGCATGGCCCTTGGAGGTACTTGGCTGGGGTGACCCAGGTGGTTCGGCCTGTGACACCTACGCGCTCGCATACGCGTCCGTGCGGCCGTTCGTTCAGCCGTGCGGAACCCGGAAACCGCTGGGGCATTACTTATCTGCTGCAGATAAGAGGCAAGATGGCGCCCACAATCTTCACCCACCAACAAGAAGAGATCATCATGCTTTTAAGTGTCTTTTACTGCCTTTGCTTTGCCATCTAATTGCATGCCTAGCCCTTAAGGAAGGGCATGACAAAAGGGTTTGTTTACAAAGTGTCTCAAACTCTGTGCCCAACCGAAGTGAGGGCCCACACATGCGAACCAACACTGAGGCCAGCTTTAAGGATTGTATTATGCTCCAAATGTGTCTGTTAATGTCATTTAGTCAAATGATCGATTGTTGACAGATATTTGTATGCAGTTTTAACTAAAACCTAGCTTGATTTTGTGTTTTGCAGACCATGCTGGAGCGCAGGTACGACTACCTGCCCAACTCTTTTGAGAAGCGCACCGTTGCACTGGAGATCATTGCCAAAATACAACATGAGACGGACATCACCTTCACCCACCGCCGCACCCGGAGGTGCACAGGCCGACCAGTGCTGCATGAATCTGCAGCTGGAAGTGAAAGTGGTGGATCTCCAGTGCGACGGTCCTACCCCTCCTCTGTTGGTTCCTCAGACCAGCCCCTGGACCTTTCCACAGAGGAGGGGTGGCACGGCGTGGGCAGGGAGTCGTACCCAGGGACGCATGCGGGAGCCTCTGGTATGTGACTCTTCATGTAACTGCACACACATATACATGCTATTTCCACCCAAGCTGATTCCCTTAATCTGTTTTTGTAGATGCTTCAGGAGCGAGTGAAGATGCGCAGACTGCAGCAGATCTCGCCCAGGAGGCACAGGGAGAAGGTGAGTGATGTGACACACAAATTGCAAATAACATTTGATTACTGTTGACTAAGACATTATAAGTGACCCTATTTGCCATGTCTCAACAGCCTCTACTTCACAACAGTGGCAGGGACCAGGACGTAGGGTTGTCCCCAACGAGGCATCCGTCGGCCACCAACCAAGTAAGTTGTAATGTCATTCTTTGCAGTATGTGTTAAGGGACATGATCACCCAGATTCCTAAAGGCAGAGTCAATGTCATTAGCAGAATGACCTCTGCCCACTTACTTAGAGTAATGACTTTGCAGAATGACCTCTGCCCACTTCCTTAGAGTAATGACTTCCCAGAATGACCTCTGCCCACTTACTTAGAGTAATGACTTAGCAGACTGACATATGTCGTGTTTATTTAGGTTGACAAATAAAAAACATTCCATCCACAGGTGCGAAACGTATTTAGTGCAAAATAATGTTTATGTATCAATTTTATACAGGGACCACACGGGCAAGAGTGGAAGAAATGAATCGAAGGGTCCTTGAGTTGGTGGCCGATATGCAGCAGCTGGTTGACTCGTTGGGGACAACAGAAGAAGAATAGTGTTCTGGGTCCTGTCACTGTTTTTCATAATGTAAATAGTTTAAAATTTTATAAAGTTTTACATGTTTTAACATTTTTATTGGTTTTACATTTTTAGCATTTTTTAAAACTAAACTATTAGACAAATGGCACAAAAAAATTGCCTTAAAAAAAAAATAACTTTTCTGTGTCATTTACTTACACAAATACATTAACAGCAAACAAAGGTTTCTAAAAATATTTCGAGATGAAGATTCAGATGAACAGAAAGTGGTTTGGGTAAGTTTTAGTGACATAAAAGGGAAGAAGAACATAACCGCGAAGTGGTTTGGGTAAGTTTTAGGGGCCTAAAATGGAAGAAGAACATAACCGCGAAGTGGTTTGGGTAAGTTTTAGGGACATAAAATGGAAGAACGTAACCGCGAAGTGGTTTGGGTAAGTTTTAGGGACATAAAATGGAAGAAGAACATAACCGCGAAGTGGTTTGGGTAAGTTTTAGGTGCCTAAAATGGAAGAAGAACATAACCGCAAAGTGGTTTGGGTAAGTTTTAGGGGCCTAAAATGGAAGAAGAACATAACCGCGAAGTGGTTTGGGTAAGTTGTAAGGGTCCAAAAGGGAAGCTGGAGGATAGCGTTAAGGGTTTGGGGTGAGCTTTAAGGGTCCAAAAGGGAAGATGGAGGATAGTGCTAAGGGGTTGAGGTGAGCTTTAAGGGTCCAAAAGGGAAGATGGAGGATAGTGCTAAGGCGTTGGGGTGAGCTTTAAGGGTCCAAAAGGGAACTGGAGGATAGCGCTAAGGGGTTGGGGTGAGCTTTAAGGGTCCAAAAGGGAAGATGGAGGATAGCGCAAAGGGGTTTGGGTGAGCTTTAAGGGTCCAAAAGGGAAGCTGGAGGATAGCGCAAAGGGGTTGGGGTGAGCTTTAAGGGTCCAAAAGGGATGCTGGAGGATAGCGCTAAGGGGTTGGGGTGAGCTTTAAGGGTCCAAAAGGGAAGATGGAGGATAGCGCAAAGGGGTTTGGGTGAGCTTTAAGGGTCCAAAAGGGAAGCTGGAGGATAGCGCAAAGGGGTTTGGGTGAGCTTTAAGGGTCCAAAAGGGAAGCTGGAGGATAGCGCTAAGGGGTTTAGCAAAAACATTGTAGTAGAAGTGAAGGTGTCAAATATGTAGGCTAGCACTTTAATGAGTTAAGTTTGTAGTGCGCAGGCGCTAGATCGTAAGGTTTTTCGTCTGGACGATTATTTTTTGTAAAAGGGAAACAGAATCTATCGGGAAACATAAAGGATTCATGGGAGGATACGAAGGGGAAAAGGGCAAAAACGAAAGCCTACGTTGTTACCTGAGAAAATGAAACAGAAAAGTCACGATGGAAAATGACATCCTCGTACTCGTACTCTGGCATGCGAACGGACGGAAACTTTACAGAAGGTTTACAATGCATGCATAGAATCGCTCGCACATTCATACGAGAGCGGGAACATTTGAAATTAATACAACGTCGGCACTAAAACGGAAGGTTTTTTTTGTCTCTCTGAATCGAGCCTATAGTCTGGCAGAAGCGTCAGTGCTATAAATAGCAGCTCTGTGTAGCTGAGAGACACGAAAAATCCAAAAGCAATGAATATTTCATAACCAAAAATACTTCTTAGTTTGGAAAGGCAACTAGACCACAAATGTCACGTAAGGCTGACTTCCCTCATCACCTGGGATGAGGGAAAATACACTTAAAAAGGCTAAATCAGTAATAGGCTGGACCATAGGGACACAAAACTAACCTTCTACCCTTTTTAAGTTGTTTTAAAAGCATCTCGTTCTACACTTGTGCATGTGTCTCATGGAGATCTTGGAAGAATTTATCCTAAACTCTAGCCCAAAGGACTTGTATTTTGATCTTGATGGCCTGAACTGTTAGTGCCCTTTATGCTGAGCACTGCCTTGACGTCCTCCTGGGCAATGTCATGAAGTTTGTGGTTCTGGCAAAGAGACTTCATTTATTTGGGGCTTTGGGATATACCTACATCATCCACATATCTGACTACTGGTTGTATTCCCCAAATTTAATCTTGGACGCTGTATATTACTCGTCTTTTAAAACCAAACATTGGCCAGCTTTATAAATATTTTTTTGGCTTTCCACGTCCTGTTTTCGTTCAGTTTCAGTTCTCCACCATATCCAAGAGGATTATATCTCCTCCTTGCTTTTACGTGTAAATATTCAGCTGTAATGCCACCTCCCTACTGGATCACTTAGTTGCATGGTGTAAGTTCTCTCATCTGCTGCTCATCCAGCCCCCAGCTTTGTATGAGCCATTGCCTCCTAAGTTCTACTCATCAGTGAGTCATCTTGCTATATGGTCGATTTAGCAACAGGCGTGAAAACTCTACTACTTTTTAGGAGAGAAATCTGCCATTCACTTTTATTGTCTACCTTGGGAGTGATACAGCAACCAGATGTAAATTTTCATAATTCAGCCCCAAGCTACACAATGAAAGTGAATGGCAATTTTCTCTCCTAAATACTCTCTTGAGGCCAATAGGGCAAATGGCAAAAAGAGGGCGGCACCGACTCAATTATAAAAACTAGGTGCACTGCCCTGTGGGGTATGCCCTAAATCAACCAACAATCCCAAATGGAGTGGCCTCCACCCACCCCAATATTTATCCCCACAGAGACTGACGCACTCAAAATGTCATAATCTTAATCAAGTTTATTGTAATATCATTAAAAACAGGATTAAAAACTCAAATACTGTGCCATAATTGGATGCACCACCAGGGGGAGCCTTCCCTCTAACCTAATCTAAACATTCCAAATCTCCAATCTATGTATACAAGATCAAAAAAATATAATATAATATAGTAATAATCTGATAAAGTGACCATGCCTATTCAAGTGCATACATCTCAAGTAAACAAAAGACTTTTACTATTAAAGTGCAATATAACAAACCCAGGGATACAGGGTGCAAAAATCACGAAATACAACCAATAAGGAAAGTGCTCACGTGTACACCTTACAGGGTGGCCACCCCAGGGGCTGCGACCAACGCGTTTCAAGTCAGGACGACTCTTGCTCACGGCCAGTAATCAGTAGCTCTCCTACAAATAGGTAGCTCTCCTAAATAGTAATAGAGTTTTCTCACCTGGTGCTGAATTGAGCCCTTAACTTTTAATAGTAAATTAAAGGCACTGTAAACCCATCAGCAACAATAAGGCAGCAAGCAGCTTACCAGATACCTTTCCCATGCGCCGCTTAACTAGTACCTGCAGGGACAGATATAAGCCATAGCAGGGCTCCAAAATATACTCCTCCTTTCAATTTCATTGCTCCAGAACCATTCAAAAAAGTGGTTCAACAGTCCACTCTTTCCCATTGTGCTCTCAGCATGATGGAGTCTGGCAAGTCACAGTGGTCCCCCAGCTGTCTTTGACTACAGCTGAGCATGTAAATCACTAATGCAACTGTGCCATGATATGCCCTTCCCATTTCTGCCACAAACCAGAAATTAAAGCTAGGAAAGCAGCTTCACTTAGAATACGTAACATATTTAATATAATTGGAGATTTTTAAATGGTGTATTAAGCACTGTTCCCATGGGGGATAAGGTGGGAGAAAGGTAGGGGTTACTTGAACTTGAAGTGTTGGTCTTCTAGCCTTCTATCCCTGCTTTGTGTTTGTGCCCTCAATCTTCGTGTCTACTTCTTGTAGACCTTCTGCCTACTTCCTGTGTTTTCTTCTCCCAAGCTTGTTACATTAGATGATTATGGGCATGTGTATTCCGCACCATCTGGGGCTTGGCTGAAAATAATTTGTGGAGGGGTTGGCAGGCCCCATTGTTTCTTGGTCTACTGGCCTTTCAGGAATTCTCTCCTTGCTTTGTGTTTGTGCCTTCATCCTGCTTGCCTATTTCTTGTAGACCTTTTGCCTACTTCCTGTGTTTCCTTCTCCCAAGCCTGTTACCATTAGATGATCATGGGCATGTGTATTCCCCACCATCTGGGACTCTGCTGAAAAAAAATTGTGGAGGGGTTGGCAGTCCCTTCTGTTACAGGTTTCCTATCTGTCAGTCTGCTGCCTGCCCCTGGATTGTCAGTCTGCTTTGTTTTCAGTCTCTGCTACCTGTTCCTGTCCTGTATTTCTGCTGTTCCTGGTTAGCTACCCCATTAACCTTTCCTTGCCTCATGTCTGTTCACCATATGTCTGCTTTTCCATTATCATTCTTGGATCCCATTATCATTCTTGCCCCCCCCCCCCCCCCCCGATCAAGCGATGTAAAACCCGCAAACCTTACCTGACAACTCGCTCCTTTGGGGAATTGCAGCCCCGTGATTGGCCGGCAAAGCGGTAGCCCGAGCATGAGGGATGTGACAGCTGCATTTCTCTAAAGGAGAGAGTTTCCAGGTAAGGTTTTTGGGCTTTACAGTGCTCAATCGAGGGGGGACCCCGGCAATCGGGGTGCTCCCACAGTAGACCAACACCCATGTTTTGTAAAATGGGTGTTGGTCCGGTTTCAGTGTACCAGAGGCAGAGGGTTGTCTTCCTGGTCCTATGATGCATGTGCGGTCGCTCGTCCAGCTGATCAGCGCTCATGGATCCGCCTGAGCCCTTTCGTCCAGGAGCTCGTCTAATGCGAATGGATCCGAGTGTGCTGGAGGCCGCATCCCCCACTACCCTCTAACAGAGAGCATGCCCACACCGGCCATTTACAAATGCCCGACACAGGCACTCGCCCTGCTAAAGGGGGGAGCCGGGATATGGCCGCTGCTCACGTATGCATCGTTGAGCCTGGAGCGAAGGTGAGTTTTCGTGCGACCTGGGGGGTTTCACACAGTGGGGCACCCCCAATCGGGGTGCCTCGGAGGGAGCGAATATGCCTGCCCTGGAGTCTCATAGACTCCAGGGTGGGTTTTGGTCCTCTTTACCACAGAATACCTCTGCTGGTGCCATTAAATGCTATACAGAAATGTGGCTTGTGTTGTAATGTTGCATTGTCATGTTTCTATTGTCAGCTATTTCCTGTGCTGTAATTGCTGGGATGCTTTTCATTACATCAGTTTCTTTGATAGCTCTGGAATGACGATCATACAAGAGGCTCTCTGGAGAATGAAGCTTATAGTGATTGTTCAGGGTTATTGCAGCCGCAGACATTGGCAGGTATTCAACAGAGCAGAGAGTTTTTACATCTGTTGGTTAAAGTGACATATTTTTCTGTCTTTCTATTTACTGTATAATGTTTCTCTTGACACTTTCACAGCATGCAACACATTTCAGAAACCTAGGGCCTTATTTATCAAGGAATAGCGACAGATAGCGACAGATAGCAACTGGGGAGCCGGCCAGTAAAGCCAGGTACCGCAACTAGAACGCCGGCTCCCCTCCACAATCACACATTTATCAAGCCGATACTGCTTAGCGACTGAGATAGCGCCACCTAGCAACTCATTCATCATTATCCCAGCCTCATCCCACAGTGCCAGCGAACATCCTTGAACAGCGACAGGTATGACCTCTCACTACCTGGCGCTCTCCAATGCATTTCAATGGCAGAATGTATTTTAATTAATAATTATTTTTTAATATATATATTTTTTTTTTTATTTAAAAAAAAAAATCTGTGAACACTTCTTATATTTTGGGGATTTTTAAAAAAAATTTTTTTTGCAGAATTGATATTACAGGTCTGATTTTAAACTATTCAGGTTTGAATATTATTTCAAAATCATTCCATTTTTTTTTGAGTGGTTAGGGGGTTAAAAAACTACTTTTAACACATCGCCTACTGCGCTAAACATGAATTTCACAGCGCTAGGAATTTTTAAGGCTGATTTTTTAATGAATATGGTGGGTGCCGGCCGCTATGTCCAGTCGCTATCATGCGCTCCCATACAACAGCAAACCTGTCAAATAGCGACTCAGCATCTTGTATTCAACATTACGGCACATCGACTGAGTCGCTATCATCCACCGAACAATGGCCAAGCACAGCGACTACTAGCGGACGCTGTCAAAATACCTCTACAGTCGCTCAACAGTCGCTATCTGTCGCTATTAATGAATCAGCCTCCCCGTGTAGCATTTAATCTGCAGTTTTGTTTGGTTTGCAATCAGTTTTAAAATATACTGATAATGTGATAGTATGCCTATATGACCATTGTACGCTTGCGCATAAATACGAGAATGGTTCTCTAACCAACAGGTGCCTGTCACTTCTTACTTACCAGTCTGGTAAACAAAACCATTCTGCGTCCTGTTATTAAAACTAACCTTCAGCATCATTTAATAAAAAGCCCAAACCCTTAAAAAAAACTATAAATAAGCATCTAAAATGTATACCTAAAGCATCTATTTATATATATAGCATCTAAAATTAATATATTTTAATTTTTTTGTCACTTTTTATTCTTTCCCCCACTGGGCTCAGCTCTGTTCAAGACTCTAGGATACGAGTGCCGCCATTTGGCCTCACAAGTATGACATACTGAGGAGAGGGGGCAAAATTACAGGGGGGCAGGTTATAGCTGTGCTTTGCACAGTCAGAGCAGAACTGGGGTCAGGAAAAGCAATCCCAGAATGCAGAGCAGTCAGCAGAAACTTCCTGTTTGCAGGCCGCCATCTTGGATGTTTAAAGGCTCATAAAATGCAGTAGGATCATTTTAATGTGAGCAATCTGTATGTGCAGGGTGGGGAAAACATATAATTCTAATTCAGGGGAAAGGTCCGGTTTAAAGTGGACCTTCAGGGTCTACAATACGGTCCTATAGTCCATCAAAAAAGGTCTGCCACTAGATCAGTGATACCAGGATACTGACACTCTCAAATCACTCCCGACATGGTGGAGTGGCTACAGGAAGTGGAAAGCTTGAGAGGAATTGCTCCTGGGTGGAGTTGAAAAGGGGACTTTAACAGGTGTTGGTCCCGCTGTCTGGTGATCGCAAGAAGCTCAGGGGGCGGGGCATCCAGAATGCTGGAGCCCCCCTCGCATCTAACCGCACAAAAAAGATCATAATACTTACATTCATTACTAGCCAGCAGCGAGAACAGAGTCCTGCGATTAGCCGCCGGCAGGACCTGCCCAAGTGACCGCTGGTTGGCCAATCGCGGCACTCTGTTCTCGCCACGGGCTTGTAATGAATGTGAGCATTACAAGCTTTCTGTGCTGTTAGCTGCAAGGGGGGATCCAGAATTCTAGATGCCCCCCCGAGCTTCTTGCGATCACCAGCGGGACAAACACCCGTTGCCCCTGCAGATCGGGCCAATACCAAGCCATGACCTAGACCAGCAGATTATTGGCTGTTTATACCTTCCATACCCCTTTCACTCCCTTCTGCTTTTCCTGCCCCATCCGGTCCCAAATCCCATCACTCTTCCCTCCCCCAATATCTCCCACATTTGACCCAATACAACAGGATGCACAGATAAATGAATGAGTATGACTTGTTTTATTGAGCAATTCATTTACTGATAACGGGAATACTTTACTGAAGTTTGCACAGGCTTCTCATTCTATTAACTATTATTTTATCCAACTTAACTTATGTATTCTAAGCGCTGCTGCTTTCTTCGCTTCCATTTCTGGGGATGGTTGAGCTGGGCAGGGCTTGGCATGGCACAGGTTTATGAGTCATGTGCATTTCCATCTGTGGTCATAGACATCTGTGTGACCAATGTGGATTGCCGTTTTGGCTTACGCTGAGAGTGCCAAGGGACAGAGTGCCCGTTAGACCATTTTTTTTTTTTTGCGTGGTCTTGGAGGAATGAAATTGAAAGGAGGGCACAGTCTGGAGCCCTGTTATGAATTCTACCCTGTGCTGCAGGAAATGTAGGAGAGGCACATGGGACAGGCTTCAGATGAGCTGCTTGCTGTCTTATGATTGCTGTTGCCTGGACTGTTCCATTAAAAACTTAAAAAAAACATATTTTGAGTGATCTTTCTTGATGGAAATATCACTCACACATCACAGAAAGCTGGTACCATTTCAACAGCAATCATGTGGCTGCAATGCAACTTAGCAGAGAGCTTCCCTTTTTACATTGTGAACAGCAGCCATGCTTCTGGTTGTTACAATGTAACACAGCAGGGGCGGCTCATCTTTTAGCAGTATAACATCAGAACTCTGTTCTGTATGTTGCATGGGCAGGGGCAGCAGTGCAAGTTTTGAAACTCCCTGCTGTCTCTGTAGACCAGGAATATTTATAGGATATCTGTTCAAAGGACCAGTCTGAGGAATGTTTTTTTCATGGTCTCATCAATAAATTACACTTTTGAAGCACCTTTCTATTCTGAAACAGTACAGTGAACTCTATTGAACATCTCTCTTTTCCTGGCCTCATCATGTCATTGCTGTGCTGTTTCAGAATTTGAAAGTTTTTAGAAGTGTAATTTAATTGATGGGATTGAATTTATGTGTCAGCAAAAGGGAGCAAGGGCTTATGACATGCAAAATGCTGGGGAATGACAAACGTGGTCCCTGACTTTCATCATTAACGTGGACCTATCACCAGGATTTTCACTATCCTGGTGATAGGTCCTTGTTCCTGGGGCATCACGATTTGGGATGCCTCACAGTGTGAAACCCCCCAGATTGGCCACACGACTCATCTTTCCACTGTTCCAATGGCGCGGGTGTGGGCTCTCATCCAATCAGAGCTCGTTTTGAACATGGCGCTGGCATAGATAGCAGGAGCGACCTCATCCTCATTCTCTATGTGGTGTGAGGCATGCTCCTGCCTGCAGCCTATGTGAATGGTTGGACATGGGAGCGTGCCTCAGTTGCAGGGAGGCTGTTGATGCCCCGGGGCACTTAGTTGGTCTATTAGACTTAGAAGTGATAGGTCCACTATGAAACCCTAGGATTGGTGGTCTCCCTCTTAGTGGGGCATGCCAATTTGGCATAAAAACCCCTTGGATCACCATAAAACTCACCTTTTCAGCAAACCTGTGGCACATGTGCAGTCTGTGGTGGCATCCCAGGCAGCCCTCTGGTTGCTGTGCCTTCTACGCCAGGCCTACCTGAATGGCCAGCGTGTATCCATGCAGCAGTAGGGAAGTGGCCTTGCCCATTTATTCTTTTCCTTTAAGCTTTCTATATTGGATTATTTCATCTTTAAGGGAGCAGGCATATGCCCTTATTCATCAAGCGATAGCGCCAGGTAGTGTCTGACGAGCGCCAGGTAGCGGCAGCTAACGGCGACTACCGACTCAAGTACGCCCGGCGGCGGTCACAATGACGCATTTATCAAACAAAATGAGGCTAGCGCCGGCGAGAGCGACGGCTAGCGCAGCATTCATCATGAAGCCGCCTGGACCGAACAGCGCCGCTGCAAATTCCCTCACAGCGCCAGGTATGAGCTGTCGCTCCCTGGCGATGTCCAATGCATTTCAATGGAGCAATCTATAAATAATCTTAATTAATTGGTATTATTTTTTTTTATTTTTTTTTTAATGTCAAAAATTCGGAGACCACTTCTGCAATGTTAGGATTTATTTTTAAGTAAAAAAAAATTAAAAAAAAAATTTGTGCAGAATTGATCTAACAGGTCTGAGATTAATGTATTCATATTACAAAATGAATCTAAAAACATGTATAATGTTACATTAAAAAAATATGGTTGTTTAGGGGTTAAAAACCAGTTAATACCCATCGCCGCCAGCGCTCTGGGGTTTAAACAAGGAATGGACAGCGACAGCACATTCGGAGCGTGATTTTTTGATGAATATGAAGCTAGCCGTTCGCTCTGGCCATTCGTTGTCAGGCGCTCACATACAACGCTGAACCTGTGAAACAGCGACCCCCCAGCCCGTATTCAACATTACCGCACACCGACTGAGTCGCTGTCATCAAGCTAACGCCGGCCAAGCACAGCGAATACTGGCTGGCGCTGAAAAAATCACGCTACAGTCGCTCATCTGTCGCTACCTGGCGCTATTAATGAATCGGCCTCTAATTTAACCCTTTGTTTGGAATATACATTTAGGTTTGGCCCTGTTTTGGAGGTCCCTTGATATTTCATATGACTGGCCTGAGGTTGCATTCATAAAACATATAAAATGTTTTTAGGAGCAAGGACCCCCAAATAGTACAAATAAGATTTGTTCTAAGAGAAGGGATATTGATTCCCTCTATGAGGTTCTGATTTAGGGAAGGGCTGAGAACTAGTGTAAGTTGTATTTCTTATAATTATCAAGAAACAGTTGGGTAGTTATCTGAGCTTTTATTTAAACAATTGCCGGTGCCTCTTAAAATCTGTCAAATAGAAAAGCTTTGCTGTTAAAACAGACCTAAACCCTTTACCCCCCTCCCACCAAAGAAAATTGCCCCAGGGACTGTCAATATCAGCTGCTCCATGACATTGGGCTTCACCTGGCAGGCTGATTCATCATTAGCGGCAGGTAGCGACAGATGAGCGTCTGTAGCAGGCATTTTCAGAGCGCCCGCTAGTAGTCGCAGTGCTCGGCCGTGAGTTGAATACATTGTGAGGAGTCGCTATTTGACCAGTACAGCGCTGTATGGGAGCGCATGTTAGCGACTGCTCATAGCGACCGACTCACACCATATTCAGCAAAAAAACAGCCTCACAAATCTCTGGCGCTGAAAAATATTTTTTTGAAGCCCAGAGCGCAGGAGGCGGTGTGTTTAAAGTGTGTTTTCAAGCATCTATCAACTAGTAACAAAGCGAAAACATATGGAATTACATTGTAACAACATTGTAACATGAACACTTTAATGCCAGACCTGTAATGTCATTTCTGAGGAAATATTTAAAAAATTATTAAAAAACTGCTATTTCAATGCCAGGAGAGGTCACACAATTATTTGTGATTTTTTTGAAAAAAAAAAAAATAAACGTTTAAAGAGAAGAAAAGGTTTGTCCATTGAAATGTATGGGAGAGTGCCAGGTAGCGAGAGGTCATACCTGGCGCTGTGCAAGGCTGAACGCCGGCGCTGTTCGCTGAGGCTGTGAAAATGATGAATCAGACGCTACATGGCGCTATCCCAGTCGCTAAACAGATTCTGCTTGATAAATGTGTAATTGCGTGCCTTTCCCAAAAAATTGCAAAAAAAGGCTTATTGTTACACATACCAGTGAAAGCTGTTGTGTAAATATACAGTTCAATGCCATAATCTGTGTACAAATTTTAAAAAGTCAGGCATTAGAAAAGTCCTTTTGTCCTTTTCAAACACCAAAAATGGTATACACAGAAAAGGCGCATATGGAATACACAGTGTATTAGTCTGAATTTTGGAACAAAGACACAGAAAAAGTGGCAAGCAACCATTTTTTTGTTGTCTCCTGGCATCCCTCAGGAAAATAACAGATGTATTTTCTAAATGTTCTTTCTGCATTGCTGTATTGCATAATACCAATTATACATAATAACACCACCTACAACAATGGTAGATACATATTTAATTATTTAATCCTGTATATATATATATATATATATATATATATATATATATATATATATATGATGGTCTTCCCTTGGTTTGGGATGCCCTGGTGTGTGAACCCCTTCCTTTGGGTGCTGCAAAACTCCCCTTCTTTCTGGCTCCCTCACTGATGTAAGTATTGTGTGGCTGTATCCCTGCATCTTTGGGCTATGCACACATTCCCATCCCCAGCCATTCTGATATGCTGGGATGGGAGTGTGCCTGTTGGTAGGGAAGCGGCTGCTCATGTTCCAGATTGCTGTAAACAGAGCCGTTCGCGGAACATTACATACAACCCCCCAAGGAGGCCATAAAAACTCACTTTTCTCCTCTCCAGCGGCACATGCGCATTGTTTACAATGTAGAGCGCGCGCTGCCGCATCCCCGCCATAATGTGTGTACTCCCATCCCTGCCATTCAGATTCAGGGACAGGAGTGTGTGCACGGTTACGGGAATGTGGCAGCGCACAGTCCCCATTCTAGTAAATGAGAACTGCCTGCCGAATGACTTCATGACAGACTGCTCTCATTGGATGGAACCATTGGAGCCTTGACAGATGAGTTTCTTTATGGCTTCCTGGGGGGGTTCACACTGAGGGGCATCCCGAATCGGGAATCAGGGGTACGGAACAAAACACGGGAAAGCCAAATATCTGGGTTTTGTTCCACTTTAAAGTAGACCTATCAGTAGGTTTTGTACTGTCCAGGTGATTGGTCTGTGTCCCTAGGGCATTTTTGCTGGCTCGCTGTGTGAAACCTCGCTGATGCATGTCATACAGCTCTGTATACAGACCGAGCATGGCATAGCCAATTTGAAGCAGCCGCGTCCTAGGGGTATGACTGGGTGCGAGAGCATGCCTCAGCTGCAAGATGCCCATGAACATGCCGCGGACCTGTCAGAAAGTGTGTTATTATTACAGAGATGAGCACACAGTGGGGGCAGCCCAGGGGTAGATAATCATCCAGGATATAGACTCCAGGGCATTCTCAACATGTGATAGTTCCACCTTAAAGTGGACCAAAACCCATAGTCCAAGGGCCCTGGAACGGCTGCTTGATTCCCTCCTCCGTGGTATCCAGAATCGGGAGGCCCTGCTATGTGAAACCCCCTCGGTTGCCCGGAAACTCACCGGCGCATGCGTGAGCAGCGGCCTGTGCCTTTAGCGGGGTGCGTGCCCGTGCCAGGCATTTGTGGATGGCTGGTGCAGGCACACTCCCACTAGATGGTAGCGGGGGATGTGGCCACCCCCGAGCCTGGATCCGCTCACTTACACAAGCTCTTAGACAACAGGATGGGAGTGGATCCGAACGCACTGATTGGATGAGAGGCCATATAGGCGCTGTAGGTCTGGGGAAGGGTAAGTCAGATTGGGCGACCTGGGGGATTTTCACAGTGCCCAGGGGGGCAAGGACCAAAACCCAGGATAGTCAAAATCCTTGGGTTTGGTCCACTTTAAAAAGGAGCAAACACCTCCCTAGGGTCTATAAGAGCTAGTGGTCTCCCTCTTTATGGGGCATGCCCTAAAGTTTGAAATTGCAGGGGTCACCTGGAACACTCAATTCACCTGCATTTCCCCTCACTACATTTCCATGCTGTGACCACCTCCCCGCTATATTTTTTGCCGGGAAGCATACCCTGACCAGGGATTTCTGAATGGCTAGAGGCAAGCAGTGATATGGCCAGAAGTCTGAACTCCATCCAGCTTTCCAGAGTGGCTAGAAAGAAAAATCTGAATGGAATGCATGTGCCATAGGAATGAGAAAAAAAGGTGAGTGTTTGAGTGATCTGGGGGGATACACACAGCAGGGCATCCCAAATCTGGATGCCAACAGGAGGGAGAAACCAAGTCCAGGATAGTAAAGCCCTTTCTTTTCCTAATTAAACTCTGCCTTGTATTAAACTTGCTTCACCATTAAAGTGATACTGTCGGCAAAGGTAATTGTTACACCATTGTGTTGGGCTACATTTGCCACTGTCCTAAACTGTTTTCTGTTTTTAAATTACAGAAGAAATGGCTGAGATATCGGGGTTTATAGGTTCAGCTATGCCACACCCCCTTACAACCCTGTCCCCCAATCAGCTCAGCAGAAACGGGACAGAATTGCTTGCCCCCTCTCTCCTCCCGCATCCTCCCTATGCTGATTATTATGTAGCATCACAGATCCAAGGGCCACGCTCACACTTTTCAGAAGAGAACCTGTAAACCTTGATATCTCGGCCATTTCTTCTTCAATTTAAAAACAGAAAAAAGCCCAGGACAGTGACAAATGTAGCCCGATGCAATGGTGTAACAATTACCCTTGCCGGCAGTATCCCTTAATTTAGCATGACTCTGGACCATAGTCATGGCTCCACTCACTCTTGTTGGTTGTATTGCTTTCAGCCAAGAGAAAAGAATGGGCAGGCTGATTCCTTCCTAGCGGCAGGTAGCGACAGATGAGCGTCTGTAGCAGGCATTTCAGAGCGACCACTAGTAGTCATTGTGCTCAGCCGTGGTTCGCTAGTTCAGACGCCTCAGTCGCTGTGCAGCATTGATGAATACGTTGTGGGGAGTCGCTATATGACCAGTACAGCGCTGTATGGGAGTGAATGTTAGCGACTGGTCAGTGCGACCGACACACAATATTCATCAAAAAAACAGCCTCACACACCACTGGCGCTGAAAAATGCTTCGCTGTAGCCCAGAGCGCCGGAGGCTGTGTGATTAAAGGCTGTTTTTTAACATGTATCAACCAGTAACAAAGCGAAAACATATGGAATTACATTGTGACATGAACACATTAATGCCAGATCTGTAATGTCAATTCTGCATAAATATATTAAAACTTAAAAATATTTTCAAAAATGGCTTTTTCTAGGCCAGGAGAGGTCACAACATTATTTGAGAATAAAAAAAAAAAAATATTAAAAACCCCCCGTTTAAAGAGAAATAAAAGAACGTCCATTGAAATGTATGGGAGAGCGTCAGGTAGCGAGAGGTAAGACGTGGCGCTCTGTAAGGCTGAACGCCGGCGCTGTTTGCTGAGGCTGGGATAATGCTGAATCGTACGCTACATGGCGTTATCCCAGTTGCTTAACAGATTCTGCTTGATAAATGTGTAATTGCGTGCTGTGGCTGTCGTTCACCTGACGCTACCTGTCGCTCATTTACAAGGCACTACCTGGCGCTATCCCTTCATGAATAACCCCCTAACGAAATCAGTTCTGGAGAGGACAGGCCCAGCAGCAGGGCCCCGTGGGGTGCAACTTTTAATTGTTTAGTTTATAACTGTTCATTTCTAGTATGGGGGGAATTTACAGAGATGACATCACTTATTCACTTCCTTTGGTGTACATCTTCATCTCTACAGCAAATCAGATGTAAATCTCTTATTACCTCTAAATTCCTCTGGCATCAGATCTCCAAGCAAGTTCATTAATAAATAACACACAGAGTAAGTCCAAGCTTTTGCTAACTTCCTGACCCTCCCTCCCTCCCTCCCCTTATGCTAAGCCACATTCAGGCATAAAAATAATAAAACAACTCACCTGCGTGCTGCAATACACTTCCGATCCTGGCGGAGGGTGGGTCTCTTTTAAATGGAGGACAGGAAACAGCTGGACTTTGAGGTGACATCTACATCTCCCCCAATAGCAAACCTCACAACTTTTTAGAGTAAGAAAGAGGGACAATTGTTAAATTAAGCCATGCCCCCTCATTGGCATATGGATAGGAGACAGGTAACAGTTACAACTAAATAGACTCTTTGAATAGGAAAATGAATCATTTATTGATGTAGATCTGCATGTTACACATCAAAGAGGGTCAGAGAAGAACTATGAGAGAGAGAGGGACATGGACTCAAAAGAGGGACAGTCCCTCCAAATCAATAGGAGGATCTCTGAACCTCAATGTGCTGTATCCAGTCCACAGATAAACACAGTTCCAAGAGCAAAAGGTGAGTATCTCCTAAGTTCACAAGCAGTGGGAGTAGGTGGGTTAGTGTCCATGCAGACCTGGACGCTAGAGATGCAAGAAATCTGCTTTAATTATATATCCAGAATTTACTTGTAATAAGGAAATGCTAATATCCCACATTGATTGTTTTTCATGTTATGCTGTATCATCGTCATCGCATTCCCTCTCATGGTTATAAGAGGGTATTTATAAAGGCTACAGATCTCTGTCAGAGGGACTGCCTCGTTTAAAGGCCCAATCAGCTATGTGGGAGTAGAAAATGTTATGTGTGACCTTAGCTCATATTATGATGTTCCTATATTTCTAAAATAGTGACATGTCCATACATAATTCTAAGACACTAATAAGCCCCATTCGCTGGAATGTGTCCCAACCATGTCCCCTTCTCCCTCCCCCTTTCTAGTCAATGATTCTAGGTCCATTCTGTCATTAGGCCTAACTAAGCTATAGCTTTAGTTGTAGTTGTAGTAGTTTTCTACTGCTTTGACATTGACCAGTTCACTTTCTTGAAAGATTTCGGCAACGAAATGTATTCAAACATGCCCTCAATGTGGACACATACAGTAGTGCTGCATGACCAGGGGTGTGCGGTGCCTTGTGTTATGGAAGGTGCCCTCTGTGCTGGTCATGTGAGACCAACACTCTTTATGCTTGAAGTGGACCAAAACCCATGATTTTTGGCATGCTGAATAGATTGGCGCTGTATATAACAATCCCCAATTCGGGATGCCCCGCTGTGTGAAACCTCCCAGGCTCTCGTCCAAAATGATGTGCTCAATGTGCTGAAGATTCTCTTTTTTCATTTGATTTTGCAATTTGTTTGATTTTTCTGTAGCAACAATGTGTTTATGTTAGCAACGCATGCCAAAGTAGTGTTTTCGAGTACGTATCATAGACTTCCTGACTCTGGGTTGCTAATCATCTGACTGGCTGAGGCACAAATGCCATGTCTAACCCCATCTGTGTTTGTGTCAACGTGCGCGGACACCCGAAAGGTAGTGGCGGCACTGGAAGCTAGAGCGGGGACGCTAACTGTCCTTGCCTCTGGCTTCTGATGCCGCTACTGCCTTTCTTGTGTCAGTGTGCGCTGACACAAACCAGTCCACGCCAAGGCGGTGGCGGGGACCGTGTTCATGTAAGTATACTTTTTTTTCTGGGGGGGCGGGGGAATGCCACACTGCTTATATGGGGAATGGGAGGGGGGATGCCACACTGCCCATGGGAATGGGATGGGGGATTCCACACTGCTTATTGGGAATAGGATGGGGGGGAATACCACACTGCCTATGGGAACGGGAGGGGGGGATGCCACACTGCCTATGGGGAATGGGAGGGAAAATGCCACACTGCCTATGGGGAATGGGAGGGGGAATGCCACACTGCTGTGGGGAATGGGAGGATGCCACACTGCCTATGGAAATGGGAAGGGGGATACCATACTTCCTATGGGGAATGGCAGGGGGGGATGCCACACTGTCCATGGAGAATGATGTGGGGAGGGGGGATGCCACACTGCCTATGGGGAATGGCAGGGGGGAATGCCACACTGCCTATGGAAATGGGAGGGGGAATGCCACACTGTCCATGGAGAATGATGTGGGGAGGGGGGATGAAACACTGCCTGTAAAGGGGTGTGTTAGCACATTTCGTTTAGAATATTTTATTTTTACTTATTTTCCTACTCCAAATCCTAGTCGCGTCTTATGGGCAGGTGCGACTTATAGGTCTTAAATATATGGTAATTAGGATTGCATTTAAGGTATTTGTATAGTTCTATTTGCAGCTAATTTCTGTTTCCACATGACTATAATGCGACGAACCAGAAATTTTCTGCCAGTCAAACCAATACAACGCTCAACCAACGAGCGAATTCTCTTTGATTGCTTGATTGCAGCCGGCATTTCCCTGGATCAGCTATAGTTTGATTGGCTTGTTTTAGTGATTAATCATTCGCTAATATTTCTGTGGAAATGGGCCACAAGGCATAAAAATAGAAACAGATTTGTGAAACCAGAAAATAGGCACAGAATGAAGACTGAAGACTGAGCAACTGCTTCTTTACCAACAAGTAAGAAACAGGCTAGGACAAAAAACTGGGTGGTCACTCCCTCTAAGGGATCCATCTGCTTTGAAATGGGTGAGCGCTCCCTTGCCCGCTTCTGTGGGAGGGGCATCACCAGGCTGCTGTTGTTCTCCACTTTGTAAGAGCTTCCGGTCGCCAGCCGTGCTAAGTTGGAGGAACATTAGAAACCATCACAATAGGGAGAGGGGATAAAAAACTGTTAAGAGGAGCAAACTGTGGAGTGTGTTTATAAAGCTGGAGAATATGAAGATCCCGGTGCCTTATTCTTTTACTATGTTACTAGTAGCGATGAGTGAATCGATTCTAACGAAGAAAATTCGATTTGCCACAAATCTTAACTTCTTGGAAATCATGCCAGTCAATTTTTCAACAGTCTTTTGAAAAAAAACAAACTCACTGTCAGTCACTTACCTGCACGAAGGTGAACCGTCCGAATCTAATTATTAGAACATTTGCTCATCTCTAGTTACAGAATTACATTTATAAAGATCTGAAGGTCATGTTCAAATGCTGCTTGATGCTGCTGAAATGTGTTATAAAGGCAAAGTGATTACTTTCCTCTCACTAATGTGGGGAGAATTTATGGTTAAAGGGGGAGACTTTGAGTTTTCAGAAGTGTTTTCTAATTTTATCGCTCAGGCTTCTGGGAAAATTGCACTATGGGGTTTATTCATCAAGGTCTAGCGCCAGATAGTGACTCGTAGCATCTGGTGAACGCAGGACGCTGTACGCTATACCACATTTATCAAAGCGAATCTGGTTAACGACTGGAACAGTGCCATGTAGCGTACGATTCATCATTACATTTCAATGGACGTTCCTTCAAATCCCTTTCCTGATTCCATTTTTTTTTATTATCCAATAACTGTGTTACATCTCATAGCCTCAAAAAAGTCATTTTTGAATTTTTTTTTACATTTTTTATGCAGAATTGACATTACAGGTCTGGCACTAATGTCACAATGTTAAAATAATGTCATTCCATGTGTTTTCGCTTTATTATTGGTGGATATGTGTTCAAAAAATCACTTTAATCACACAGCGTCTGGCGCTCTAGGCCAATTTTGAGCGCTGGCGTTGTGTGAGGGTGATTTTTTGATGAATTAGGTGTGAGTCACTGAGAGTCGGTCGCTCTGAGCAGTCGCTATCTTTCGCTCCTTATAGCGTAATACTGGTATTACAGCGGCCAACGTACATCTCATTCATGATTGTCGGCCAGAGTGCTACAGCGACTGAGGCGATCAGTTACAACGACCGATAGCCGCTTACAGCGACTACTATCGGTCACTCTAAGCGCCGCACTACAGACGCTCATCTGGCAATACCTGCCGTTAGTAATGAATCAGCCTGTATGTTGCCTATTGCTCCACTATGGGGAGTCCAGTGCAAGGGGAGCCTCATTTATCAAGCGTCAGTGCCAGTCAATGCCACCAATATTTTTGCCTAAGCAACACTAAATTAGAAAGCATGAAACAGGCAGTGCCAATGCGTCTGCCAGCCTGTGTCTAAATTATCACTAGCTCCATGTCGCAGTGCCCGGGTGCTCTTGTTTAAGAAGCGCCGGTTTATAGTGGTGCTGAAGGATAAGAAGGATAAGATCCCATAAACCACAATGTGGAGAACTGTATTGCTGTGTTTCTTGCTTATAATATTACACACATTTATTTGTACAGAACATTGTGACTTGTCAATAATGTAAATGCAGGACGCCAAATGTAATTTTATTTTTTTCCTGTAAAATATATTATTTCTGCTTTTTGCCTTACCAATGTGTCATTTGGAACCCAAAAAACTAAAACGCAGCCTAAACACACTGTAAAGTTTGTCCCCAGCAGTGATATTCTGTAACTCTAATGAAGAAACGCTGATTGGCGCCTCTTATATACAGTACCAATCTTTTTTTGGTGTGCAGTGCATAAAAGTGGGCAGTACAAAGTGGCACTCACTGGCACTGTTATAATCAGCATAAGGGTCCAACAGGCCAATACCTAGTGCGCCAATGCAAGCTGATTATTTAACATTGGCATTGTGACTTGCAGCGACATTCTGTCAAAACAACAGCAACAATATGGGAATAAATGGCAGCACTCAAAAACAGGCAGTATGCCAGCAAAATGACGCTAAGCAATGCAATTCTTAAATAAGGCCCATAGTTTATTAGGCTCTGTTAAATTTTTTACAGGGCTACGATGATAAGAACCTGTCTGCCTAAAATATTTTATGTGTGCCCAGGTAGGTAGGGTGCAGGGCTTTGCCATCTTAGGTTCTTTCATTGCATTTTTTTTAAAACAAAGTTATTTAGGAAATCATCAAGGAGCAAGGTAAGGAAACCTAGCAGGGGGGAGAATGCGTTATTTCGCACGCATCAAAACGAGAATACTTGCTTGTGCTAGAGCTCATGCGCAAATTTATGCATTATAAAACAAGCAGCTTATAGTTATCAGAAATATAATATTATTTATAAATGTTTAAAAACACTTCACCTGTAAAAAAAATCTCATTGCAGGTAAAGGTGAAAGCTTAGAACCAAATTTTCTTGCACTTTTTTGTGTGTTTACAAAACTCAGGATTTTGACTTTCCCGTGTTTTGTTCCATTCTCTGGTGGCCACCCTGCTTTGGGATGCCCCGCTGTGTGAACCCCCCCGTTTGCCCACTATAACTCACCTCTCCTCGGTCTAATGACACATGCGTGGACGTTCATCCAATGAGAGCCATTTGCTATGTATATGTCTTTTGGCAAATGGCTCTAATTGAATATAATGGAGAGCACACGCACGGCAGGGGATGCTGCAGCTGAAAGAGTAGGGGAGAAAAACAAATTAGCATGAATAAGCAGTCCATCGTCCTGGACGAGGAAAAAAATTGGAGGGCCATGGGCAGGGGGTGGAAAGACTGCAACTTTCCTCATAGCTCCTACCCAGCCAAGGTAGGAGCTATGAAGAAAGTTTTAATCTTTGGCTAGACAATCCTTTTAACACACCAAAAAGTTGTTGCAGCTGCAATTCACACCCAAAAGCACATCCAAAGTCAATCCTGTTGATATTTTTGGCACATTTTGTAATTTTCATTTTTAATGTTTAACCCTTTCAGTGGCAAGCATGTAGATTCTACGCGGTCGCTTCCACTCCACTTAAGTGCCAAGCACGTAGAATCTATGTGCCTTACTCCCCCCCCCCACGCTACAGTAAAAGTAAAGTAAAAAAACACTCACCTAACCCCTTGTTCGATCCAGCCGGGTCTCCTCTTCATCCGGGGGGGCTTTGATCCCCCACCCAGGCCTCCCCGGCTGCAGAGGAATGCCCGGAATAGCCATCCCCCCCCCCCTGCCGGAATTACATGTAAAAAAAAGAAATAAAAATGACATTTACTCACCTCAGTGTCCGATCGCTCCCACCGGGTCTCCTCTTCACCAGGAGGGCCTCCGATCACCCCCCCCGGCTCTTCAGCTTCAGGAGAGGGCCTAACAGCCCTCTCTCTCTCCTCTCCCGATGGGCGCCGCCATCTTGCCGCTAAGCCCAGCCCCTTTGGGGGAGGGGCCTATGACGTCACTCCCGCGTGTCGTCCTGGCTCAAGCTGTCATTTCTGTCACTTGTCATCGCTGGCCACAGGAGGGGGAGGCAGGTGATGATCTGATCGCCTGCCTCCCCCCTCCAATGGCCAGCGATGACACCACCATGTAATCAGAGCTGCGAGGGACACAGAAGCTGACGATCAGAGGTGAGTAAAGTAAAAAGAAAAGTTTTTATTTTTTAATAAAGTAATTTTCAGTTATGTGAACTGGTTAAGGGATCCATGAGTTCACAAGGCTGCGGGTGACTTGGCATTAACCCCCGGCACCCCAGATTACCTGCCTCCCCAAAGGCCAGGAGGGGGATAGAAGGGCCCAGGCCTCACAGAGGCTATGTGGGCTTGTAGCCTGCAGGGCCAGGGGCCGCAAAAGCTGGCCCCTGCGCCCTGTTGTACAAGCCCTCATAGCTGGCCCTGGGCCCTGCTGGGTAGGGGGGACCTCACGCCATTTTTTGTAGGATTTTTTAAGGGTTTTTAACCCTTATAATTCCCCCAAAAAATGGGGTTCCCCCACCCCGGGGTCATTTTTTTAAATTAATCCTATGTTACCTGTCGCCCACCAGGTAAAAAAGGCTTCCAGCAGCAGCAGGAGCGCTGAAGCCAAAGTGATCAGCGTGGGACACAGTGCCCGGGGATGGATGGGAGGTACGTGTTAAAAAAAATATATATTTTTTTTTCTGTGTGTGTGTGTGTGTGTGTGTGTTTTGTTTACATTTAACCCTTTGTGAACTGGTAAGGGATCCCTATAGACCCCTATACAAGTTCACAAGGCTGGGGGCTGGCAAGTCACCTGCGGCTAGCTGGTGACTTGCCATTAACCCGTGAGCCCCCCCCCATTACCTACCTCCCCAAAGCCCGGGGGGGGTGCAGAAGAGCCTGTGTATGCCAGTCTGTAGCCTGGAGGGCCAGGGGTCCCCAAAGCTGGCCCCTGCGCCTTGTGCAAGCCCCCATAGCAGGTTCCAGGGCTGGGGGGATTTTTAGACCCAAAAAATGGGTCCCCCTCCCCCGGGAAGGGGGAGCCCACGACAATTTTTTTTAGATTTAACCCTTTATAGTGTGGATAGTAGTTGTATTTTATTTGTAAATGTTATAAAGTGCTCTTTTCAGTTTGGGGGGTCTCCTGGACAGAAACAGGGGGCTACCGATACATATGTGGTACTGTGGTACTGTTGTAATCAGGAAAAAAATGGGTTTTCACATGCAATATTGTTTTCTTTAGTAAAATAAATTGTTTATTTAAAATAAATGAGACCATTTAAAAGAAATAATATTTTTTTAATTTTTTTTCAATTTTTTTACTTAAAAATATTTTAAAAAACAGTAAAAAAAAATTACAAACAACACATTTCATGTTAAAGTGGACCAACACCCAGGGGTGATCGGCCCGGGAATCTATAAGATTCCCGGGCCGATCACCTCCCTCACGATCTCGGATGTCCCGCGGGGTGAAACCCCCCAAAACCCCAAAAAAACCTTACCTCTAGACGTGCGCGCGCCCGCGCCGGCCATTCACAAACGGCCGGCACGGGCACGCGCCCTGTAAGAGTGACGTGCGGGAGGCGGCGGCGGACGCGCTGTCTTGTCCGTCGCTGTCACCCGCTTGTCCGTCGGCGGGGATTGGACAGCGCGGTCACGTGGGAGCGTGGTGAGGTGAGTTTTTGGGGCTTTCTGGGGGGTTTCACACAGCGGGGCACCCCCAATCGGGGTGCCCCCCCGAAGTGGACCAAAACCCAGGATAGTCAAAATCCTGGGTGTTGGTCCACTTTAAAACCTAAACTCTGCCTCCAAAAATATATAACATTTTCCTGGAAATTCCTGCAAAAATCACGGTTAAATAGAGCACAAAATGGTAAAAAATGACCTGTCAACAGAGGGTGACAACATTTCAAGTAGGCTGGCAATTAAAAGGTTTGAAAGTAGCTATGCATGTTGGGTATTGTTCTGTTCAGGAGATCTTGCGCTTTCAGACTTAGCTTGTATTTTCTTGTTTAGCATATTGATATTTTAGGGAAAGGTGTTTTTTATTCTGCTTTTTTATACATTTTTTAGGGAAACCCTGTGCAACCATAGAATTCTTGGACAGATTACTTCCAGAAAGAAGAGCCCACAACAAGCTGGGTACGCTTAGAAAGCTTAACATGTGTACTTTCAGTGAATATATGGTTTGTGGGGGGGGTTATTCTGGTAGAAAAAGCGCAAGGTGCGCACTTTGTCAGCAGAGCTGAAATTTTCAAGTAAAATTACTGTTACGTGCATGCTTTACTTTGGGGTGTTTGGCAACTCTTCCATTGACTGTACCTATACATGTTGGGTATTGTTCTTTTCGGGAGATGGTTGCTTTTTCAGATTTAACTTTTTTTTTGTTTGCATATAGTTTTTTTAGGAAAATGTGACTTTGATTCTGTTTTTTTATTCTTTGTTTTAGGGAAACCCTGTGCAACCAAATAATTAACTGAGGGATTAGTTCCAGAAAACTGCACCCATGTCAACCTATTCTCATTGCTCCCACTTCACTCTAATCCCAGATAATGCCACCTGTTTTAGCTGTAAAGCTCCGCCTCCTCCATTAATTTTCATTGTTGTGTGTGGCAATGATGTCATTGCCACATCTATGTAATGACTGATTGCCTGTCATCTTACAGAGGGGCAGCTAAAAAATCAGTGTTCCAGGACGATTCATAAAGTGGAAATATCCATTTCTAGCTCTACACCATAAGAAGAGAGTATCGGTAGGTGCTTTGGCCAAATGTATTCCACAAGTTCATTGGGTTTTGGTCCGCTTTAACATACATGACCCCAATGAAAGGGGATGGCACTTTGAACTCCAGGTGAAACAAGTTCCCTACTTTTTTGGCATGTCATTACCTTTTACTGGGGCAAGCAAGGAGTACCTCGGGTGGGCCTTGTGGTGTAAATTGCGACCTTCATCTTGGGGAGTTTTTACATTTTAACACACGAAATATGCAAATGATCATTTTTGTTTAAATCTTTCCCCCAAAAACCAAAAAATACCCCCCCCCCCCAAAAAAAAAGTACCTTAAATTAGGCATTTATACAGATGAGGTACATATTTTTTCCTTATATGTAAGGATCATTTTTTTAGCACCCTATGGGGTATGCTCATTTTTTACATACCAAACCAAAGTGCACTTTTTGCGCCCAGTGCTAAATATTCCCTTATGTTTTATTTTACACTGGATAACCCTTCCATAAAATGTCGGCTGTCTGTCACTAGCAGAAGGCATCCAGGCGAATCTTCTGTGCCTGCACATGGTGTGTGGCTTCTGGTTTGTTATGTAGGCCAAGTGTGATTGCTTTAAACGATAGCTGCTCTTGTTATAGCCTACTTCTCATTAAAAATACAAGAATAACTGTGAGACATTTGGGCTCCCATTTAGTAACATAAGGTTGTCAAATGCAGATTGTATATTGTTCATAAAATGCATCTTGTTGTGCCTGAAATCTTTGACAATTGTGAGGCTCATTAACTGTGTCTCCAGAATTCAGAATACACATACACACCTGAGTGTGTGGTTCTCAAATATATACTGATTGATTGGCAGCAAGCTTTCTCAAAATTTCTAAAACCATAGAAGAATGACCACCATCAGAGCATGACAGGCATGACTCCAGTATATGACAAATTCCTTCTGTTAATAGGGACCAGACAGTACCACTGGATTAGGCATTTCTCAATATTTTGTATAGGTATATTATGTTTATTTAATAGCTGCAAAGTTTTATGTGGGCCCATTTCCATGGAATGGCTGGGTAATGTTGGGTCTTCTTGTATGGTATGCATAATCATTAGGTTTTATAAAAAGGTTTTTTAGAGTGTTAGAGGGGGGACCAGGGTGGCCAAGAGGGGATTGGATGATATGTGACAACTTGGTATGGCATAAGCATGAAAAGTATGGCATGTCATAAGCATAACAAGTAAAGGTGGCCCCAGAACTCTTTATTCTTTAATATTCTGTAAAAATTTGGTTCCTAGGTTTTTCCCCAAAAATTCACCTTTTTCATCGCTTCCATTCCAGGACACCACCAGTGGCAATGCGTGGGTCAACCTCAGCTGTAGATGGGGACTGCAAAACTCATCCCAGCTTATATAGGGGTGGGAAGTCGACTAGGCTTCCACAGAAAAGAAAACTGAGGACCTTGTTTCGCAGGTCGACGAAATTTCATTCCTTCCAGAAGTTCAGAGTGTCGTCAGATCCTAGATGCCACAAGGATTTTTAGGGAAAGCGAAAGCCACAGGGAAACCTAGACTCCAATGGGCCAGCTGGCCCAAGCCCCCAGCCATGCCCTCTCAAGTTTGACGGGGTGCCCTCACCTAATCGGGTGGGTGGATGGCTTCTGCGATATGCACTGGTGTGGAGGGAAGGGATATCTGACACCTGGATCGCAGAGGTTGTTTCTTCCAGATACAAGATTGAGTACTGAACTAGGCCTCCACACAGGTTTGTGGTGTCTAAGCCTTCGCTGGAAAGGGTGGCGGCTCACCTCTGCGCAATAGATCTCTTACTGGACCGAGGAGTTATAGTACCTATGCCCCCCTCAGAGCGGGGCTGTGGCTTCTACTCAATACTATTCGTCATCCCCACAAAATACGGATCTGTTCAGCCGATCCTGGATCTCTGGCATTTGAACAGTTATGTGCGGGTGCGGAAGTTCCGCATTAAATCTCTAAGGCCGGTCGTGATGTTGCTGGAACGGGGGGATTTTCTGGCTATGGTGGACATAAAGAATGCTTATCTGCCTGTCCCGATCTTCCCTGGTCACCAGCAATACCTTCGCTTTGTGGTGGGTGCCTGATATTTCCAATTTGTGGCACTTCCGTTCGTACTGTCCCCTTTCCCGCGAGTGTTCACGAAGGTCTTGGTGGTGGTGATGGCATTCCTGTGGAGACGGTGTGCACATCACCCCATACCTGGACGACTTGCTCATCCAAGCACCATTTCTGGCAGAGGCACTGCGGTATGTTGGGGCGGTCCAGTCCACGCTGGAATTGTTCAGGTGGGTGGTCAACTACCCCGAGTCCCAGGTGGCCCCTCCATGGTGGCGACTTATCTAGGTATGACATTGTATACTTGACTGGCACAGGTCCTTCGTCCGGTGCAGAGGTGCACGGCTCTTCAGGAGGCGGTGATGTCATTGCTGACAGACGACCATTCCACGATCAGGCAGGGCATGCATCTCCTTGGCCTGGTGGTGTCTACTATTGAGGAAGTTCCATGTGCCCAGTTCCACCCCATGCGTCTACAAATGCTGCTCCTATCGAAATGGCGCAGGACTGTGCAGACTTTGCTCCATTGCTTCATCTTGACAGACAATGCCCGATGATCCCTGAATTGGTGGCTGGACCAGTAGTCACTGGCAGTGGGTCGGTCTTTCATTTCAATCCAGTGAGTCATCCTGACCACATACGCCAGTCTGATGGGTTGGGGTGGCGTTCTGGACAACCAGATGGCTCAAGGTCTATGGGACCAGCGAGAGCACAATCTTCCAATCAATCTGTTGGAACTGAGGGTGATTCTGCTGGTTCTCAGGCATTGGTCTGCCCAGCTCCAGGGCATTCTGGTCAAGGTACAGTCGCATAATTCCACGGCTGTGCCCTACATAAACTATCAGGGGGTACCAGGAGCTGTCAGGGCATTCCAGGAAGTAAGTCATACCATGAGGTGGGCGGAACTTCACGTTCCGTGCATCTCGGCAGTTCACATTCGGGGGTGGAGTATGTTTAGGCCGATTATTTGAGCAGGGTGACGGTGGACCAGGGGGATTGGTCCCTTCACCAGGATGTGTTTTAAGCCCTCTGTGACTAGTGGGGAGTGCCGGAGGTGGACCTCCACATCTCAGTGCAATCGGAAGGTCCAGAGGTTCGTGTCCAGGGTGCAAGACCCCTCGCCATGGCAGTCGACACGCTGCCCATGCCCTGGTCAGGGTACAGTCTGCTCTATGCATTCCCGCCACTGCCACTTCTGGGTCGCGTGTTAAGGAAGGTCAACTGTGAGCAGATTACTATCATCCTGATCACCCCACACAAGCGCAGAAGGATCTGGTCAGCGGATCTGGTCAGTGGATCTGGTCAGCCTGTCAGTGGAGCCCCCAATGGCGACTCCTCAACTACCCAGATCTTCAGCAACAGGGTCCTCTGCAGCATCTCAATTATCCTGGCTTTAGTGGCTTGGCTGTTGAGACCAGCAATTTAGAGGAGAGGGGTTTGTCTGCTGCAGTAATTCGGACCTTGATTCAAGCACGGAAACAGTTGTGTCTTGGTGCAAATCTAAGGGCCGCTCCTGTAGGAGGTTCTCAGTACCCAACATTATGGAGTGCCTCTAGCAAGGCTTAGACATGGCCTACAGCTCAGCACCCTTCAGAGCCAAGTGTTGGCCTTGTCCATTTTTTTGCAACGCATGATCATGGAGCATAGGTTAATCAGCATTTTCATGCAGGGCGCTGCCCATGTGCGGCCTCCGTGGTGGTCACTAGTCCCGCCCTGGGATTTCATTCTGGTCTTATCCGTACTTCAGGGGCCCCCCTTTGAATTCATGACGAAAGCTTCCCTGACGACACTCATGTTGAAGCTCACGTATCGATCACCTTTCGATCAGATCACCCTTTTTGGTGCTGCATGAAGACAAAGCGGTGTTTCATGTGAGGCAGGATTTTTTGCCCAAAGTGGTCTCTCCCTTTTATCTTAATCAGGAGATAGTGCTACTCTCCTTGTGCCAACGCCCCACTCTCCATAAGAATCTGCTCCTTCATTCCCTTGATGTGGTCAGGGCATTAAAGTATTACTGGGATGCTACTCAAGAGGTACGTAAGATGGATGTATTGTCTGTGATACCAGAAGGACCAAGGAGGGGCCTGGCGGCTGCCAGTCCGCTCTTGGCAGATAGATCAGGCAAGCAGTCATACAAGCCTATACCTGCAAGGGGAAGCAGACACCGTTCTGGGTCACTGCATCTTGGGCTTTTTAACACCAGGCTTTGGCAGGACAGGTCTGCAGGGCAGCGACCTGGTCTTGTCTCCACACCTTCACCAAGTTTTACAGACTTATGCCGATGCTGCTCTGGGGCGTAAGGTGTTGCAGACTGTGGTGAACCCCTCTCCGGGAGTCTAAGCTTGAGGTGTCGGTGCTGTTGTTCTTTGTTAGGTTGACACAGTCGGCTGTTGCCTGTTCTTGCATGGTCCCACCCTTATTGAGGGTACTGCTTTGGGAAGTCCCACACGTTGCTACTGGTGGTGCCCTGGAATAGAAAAGATAAGAAAAGAAAAATTTGTGTACTCACTGGTAAATTTCCTTTTTCGTCCTCTTCCATCCCGGGGCACCACACCTGCCCTTCTGTTTTGTTACGCCTGCGTCGGTTGATGCCTTCTATGCGGTTTTAGTTTTGTTGCACTGTTTTATAGTTGCACGCATAATGCGCAGAATAGCGTTTCATCCCTCCCGGGCCTATGGCTGAACTGCTTTTTAATTAACTGTGGAGATCCGTCCAAGGCCTTCCCTATATATAGGCTGGGAGGAGCTAGTTTTTTTCTTGCAGTCCCCGCCTACAACTGAGATTAACCCACGCGTTGCTACTGGTGGTGCCCCAGGACGGAAGAGGACGAGAAAGAAAATTTACTGGTGAGTGCACAAATTTCCCTTTTCAGGGGTCTCTACTACCACATCCATTTTCATTCACTAGTTTTGAGTTTGATCTAATTCAAAAAGGCCCAAATGGCCCAAAGTCTAGGGTCTATTTAGAGGATATGTCTGGGTAGCTGGGAAAGGAAGCTCCAAAATGGCCGCGCTACCACTAGAAAATCTGTGAGGCAGCAATTCAACTTTGCGTGCCTGCAGGTGCAAATTTAAGTGCTGAGAATGCTTCAGTATCAAGCATGCAGATGGGAGTTTGGGGGGGGGGGGCTCTTTTCCAAGGCTGTTGGTCTGATTCAAGCTCACCTGATGCTTGTCCCAGTTGCCTCACCTCTATTTCCTGCAGCACCGGGTAGAACCTGTAGCAGGGCTCCAAAGTTTGCCCTCCTTTCAGTTTCATTTCTCCAAGACCACAACTCTTTGTGCTCTCAGTGCAAGCGAGCACGGCAAGCCGCAGTGGTCCCGCAGCTGTCCCTGAGCATGCACATGACTCATAAAGCTTTGCTATGACACACCCTTTCCAGCTTACCCATGACCCAGTATCATAAGGTATTTACATTACGTTAGATTTTTTAGATGCTTCCAAATGGCTCACTGTTTCTAAAGGGTATAAGGTGGGAGGAAGTTAGTGTGTGATTGGACAGGAACTTTAAACCCTTAGGCAGGCAGTTGCAGCAAGTAAACCCAGGAATATTAGCGAACTGCAGGCCATTGTCCATGACTAACTGGCTAAAATTCATCAGGGACACTGCCAGAGGATTGTACCTGGCTATGTATATTTCCTGGGGCAGAAGGGTGCTCTATGTATTAAAAAATGCTTGTCATTAGGGGTTTGAATAATTCCGATAGTAGGTATCATAAATACCATTTTGTGCTCAGTTTGAAGCATTGTTCTTGATCTTGTGTCCCCAGCCATGCAATCACCTTGTTAAACAAGGCCTCTGACCCACAGGGATACTGATACATCCTACTGGAGGGGCTGCCAACCCCTGAAGTGTGTGTTGCAGCTTTGAAATATTCCCCTGTTACTTTTTAAAATAGTTTAGACTGAGCCAAAGTGCGGTGAATATGTCAATAGTAATGCACAGCCAGGAGATCCGAACCCCCAGGTTATGTATTGAAAGAGGGCCAAGACTCCCCCCCCCCAAGTTTTAGTCCTGATTATGGATGCATTTAAAAAGGATCAAGACCCAACCAAAAATGTTGGTCCTAATGCATATTAATGCCTAGCAAACTATTATAATGAATGTATTGCTGCAGCGCCTTTCAGATATGCTGGTGGGGGTACACACATCAGAGGTAGGGGTGCTGGGGATCCTGCTGGAGGTCCAAGTTAAGAATACAGGCAATTCCAAAGGGCTTTACACAGTGGGGGGATCCTTAATCCTAAATTGGGATGCCCCTGGGAAAGACTTTTTCTGGTCCTGGAGTCTTAGACTATGGGGCTGGGTACATACTTGTGACCGGAGGGTGGCTGGTTCAATTTCCAGACATGGGACATGACTGAAGTGCAGGAAGTTAGGGGTAAGGCACCTAATCACCAATTGCTCTCTTGGCACTGAGTTTAGAGCCCACCGCTCTGGGCACATGTGCACTTCACTGCCCCTTAGTGTGTTATTCACCTGTGTGCAGTCATTAATATAGTGTTTATTCACTGGTGTGTCCATGGAGGTGTGTTGCTCACAAGAACATGAATGGGAAAAATTAGGTAAAATTCCAGCACACAATGGCCACTATTAGCACTATTACTATTGTATAGGGTTTTGGTCTGCATTAATACCTGATTTTATCTGCACTACACCATGTAAAACGTACTAATGCTAATTTTCATGGTGGCGTTTCTTTTGGGGACCCCTCCTGGGGCACCCCGTAAGACTGTACGGTGTTTAGACACCGCAAGTTGTTTCATTTTTAAATGGTCAATGCTGTTGCGGAGCTTCATAAACAGTGAAATAAGAAGGAGATGAGATGTATTGGCAAACTGTTCACGAGGGTAGTCATGTTTCTTTAAGAGGCTGATTCATTAATAACGGCAGGTAGCGACAGTTGAGCGACTGTAGCAGTATTTTCACTGCGCCCGCTAGTAGTCGCTGTGCTTGGTCATTGTTCGGTTGTTGATAGCGACTCAGTCGGTGTGCAGTAATGTTGAATATGGGGTGATGAGTCGCTATTTGACAGGTTCCGCGATGTATGGGTGCGCATGATAGCGGCTGGTCAGAGCGAGCAAGAATTTAGTAATATGAATACAATAATATCAGACCTGTAATATCAATTCTGCACAAATTATCTAACATGGCAGAAGTGGTCACAGAATTTTTGCACATTTAAAAAAAAAAAAAAAAAAAAAAACATTAATAACAATTAATTATGAATATTTAAAGATTGTTCCATTGAAATGCATTGGAGAGCGCCAGGTAGCGAGAGGTCATACCTGTCGCTGTTCAAGGTCGGACGCTGGCGCTGTGGGCTGAGGCTGGAATAATGATGAATGAGTGGCTATATGGCGCTATCTCAGTCGCTAAGCAGGATTGCCTTGATAAATGTGTGATTGTGGTGGGGAGCCGGCGTTCTCGTGGCGGGGCCTGTCATTACCGGCCGCTCACCAGTCGCTACCTGTCGCTATTCCTTCATAAATAAGGGCCTAAGTCTCTAACATCCAGTCAGTTATGTTAATTTTTTGCCAAGCCATTTGCGTGCTTTAGGCGCCATCTAGAGGGCGTTCAGTAAAGTCCTCATTCAGCAGACAAGCTAAAATTGTCTCGGTAACATCCACAACTAGAGGTGCAGGTAATCATCTATGTAAAGAGAAACATATATTATACAAATATTATAATCCTTGCTAAAGAAAGAACATATCCAAAAGTAATAAATCCACGACAATATCATGCGTTGCCAATACAGAGCTGTTTGAGGCTTTGGAGGACAATTTGTTGGACTGACATCTTTACCTTAAAGTGACCCAAAACCATGGGATTACTTTTTTGTGATGGCAGCACTGGGGGGGGGGGGGGGGGGGGGTGACCAGTAGGGATGCCCTTACCCTCCAGTCACGAGCAGCGGTGCACACAGTCCCCTGCAATCCCTAAAACCAGGACACTGGAAACCCAAATCCTTAAAATTTAAAATATTAAATTAATATATTTTAAGTTGTTATTCACTCAAAAGATACAGGTAGGGTGATTTTAATGTGGACAATCTGTATGTACAGGGTACAGGGTGGGGGAAACATACAAGATAGGCTCTTATTCAGAGTGAAGGTCGAGTTTTAAAGTGGACCGTCACCCATGGGTGATCGGCCCGGGAATCTATAGCCGTGCGCGCGCCCGCGCCGGCCGTTTGTGAATGGCCGGCGCGGGCGCGCGCACTGTCAGAGGGGCGCGCGGGAGTCGGCGGCGGACGCGCTGCCTTGTCCGCCGCTTGTCCGTGGGAGCGTGGTGAGGTGAGTTTGGGGGTTTCTGGGGGGTTTTAAACAGCGGGGCACCCCTAATCGGGTTTAACCGGACCTTCAGCATAATTTCATGAAATGCCCAAAACCTTAAATATATAATTTATATATTTTACGTTTTTAGTCACTTACTTTTTATTCTTTCCCCCACGGGGCTGCAACTCTGTTTAGGACTCTAGAATACAGGCGCCGCCATCTTGCCCCAGAAGCATCACATGCTGAGGAGAGGGGGCAAAACTGCAGGAGGAGGGGTTATAGCTGTGGTCTGTACATACAGAGCATAGCTGGGGTCAGGAGAAGGACAGCAATCCTGGAATGCAGAGCGGCATAGTCAGTAGACACGTCCTGCAGGCAGCACGAGACTCCATGTGCCGCCATCTTAGATGTTTAAAGGCTCAGAAAATGCACTAGATGCAGGTAGGATGAATTTTAATGTGGGCAATCTGTATGTACGGGGGGGGGGGGGGACATATAAGTTAACCCTTATTTAGGGTGAAGGTCCGGTTTAACTCTATGTGCTTCTCATGGGTTCTGACCCTCTTGACTGCCTGCAGCCAAATGCTGTCCTGGGTGGAGCCATAGCAGTTGCCTGGCAGCAGTCACATGGGTCCGCCGATTGATCCAGTCCCAGGAAAGGTAAGTTTTCAGGGTCCAGGTTCTGTGCTTGTGTGGCACAAGCAGATCCTACCTGCTGCATGTGGGTTAGCTTTAAGGAAACACAGTTAAAGAGTTACTAAAACAAAAGCACTGTGAAGAGGAAGTTTTTATTCTCCTGTAAAACTTCGGCAGAAATCATCAATAAATACTAAAATTTAATTTATTGACAGGACAGTAAGGATCAACAATATTGGATTCTAATGTACTAGTCTTCCTTGGTGTTGCCCCCCCCCCCCCCCAGTGTGATTCAGGATGCCCCGATTGGTGTATTCCTGGAAATCGTCTCATTTGCTCAATCCCATGGCGCATGCACAGGGGGCTCCCTATTCAGTTTCTGCACCATTCAGAAATGCCTGGTGCGGCCACACGCCTCAGCTAGAGGTATTACAGGGACGTGGTCCACACATACAGGACCGCTAGATTGGTGAGTTTACTTGGCGATCCTTAGACTTACACACAGCACAGGTATTGAGGAAATCAGCATCTCTTGAGACTTTTAAAATGCAATAAAGTTGTTGTTCCTCTATAAAGAGTAGCTACAGAGATAATTATATAACCAAAACTAACACAAGTTAAAGATTTCCACCAACAATCTTTGTCTTACTTACTTACTTCTCTTTTTTAGCTTTCCTTTGATGATTGTGGCAGTGGAGCTCTGCAGAAGAAATGCCTTTGGTAAAGCGGAATATAGAGCCACGGCATCTATGCCGGGGAGCGGTGCCCGATGGAGTCACCAGTGAGCTGGAATGCGTCACCAACAGTACCCTGGCTGCCATCATAAAACAGCTGGGCAGCTTAAGTGAGTATATGACTTACTAAAATGTATACATTGATACTGTCCATGATGCCTTCTCCCATATATGTGCTTTGTGTTGACTTCTGATTGGTTAGCATCTCTCTTCCCCCAAATGTATGGTTTCCCTAAGATCTTTGAAGGACTTTTTTCTTTTAATGGCAGAATATTCTCTATTAGACACTCCAGTGACCATTACGTCAAATAAGTGTGTACAGTGTGTGATTAAACTTTGCAGATATGGGAGGACAATGCATGGGGGTTATGCAAATCATTTGAGATCATCATCAGTGGCGTATGCTATTTGAGAGGGCTTAACTCCATGCAGCTGTTGTGGAATGCTCTCCTGAACCACATGGGAACGGCCATCTTACTACACACCTGACAGTCTTACTCACATATGAGCATAAGGGGGGCTGTGCCAGCAGCAATTCACACCAAATTGAGAGAGCCGCATATGCCTCAGAAACACAGAGCAGCTTGTCTATGATTCTACAAATACACACTGAATAAACAGCTGCTAGAGGAGTTCTGTGTGAGGGGGAAACTGTATTATTTGTTTAATAATATTCTGTTAATTGTGCAACAGCCGTAGTACATTCAGACAATGTAATGATGCATCTAAAATGTACCTAGAAGATCTCTGCTGTGAGCAGAGCAATGATGAGCCATTACAGATGATGGCTTTCTACTTATGGCTAGAAATAAGCAAGAAACAGAGATTTAAGTTCTGAAAACATAGCCTCTTGAAAACTGAATCAATCATTTGGATAACTCTGAGGCAGTCAGAGATTTTTTAAATGGGCACACAATAAAGTGAAAAAATCCACACATCCAAAGAAGCAGTTATACAGGTGAGGTGCAATTTAAGTTTTATGGGGTTATTTTTGAAGTAATAGTAATATGCATACCATACAACACCGATTAGACGACAGCTAGTGCATGCACCATGAGACTGAGAAAAGGTAGGTTTTTTAAGGGCAGTTTGGGTAGTTTCATACAACAGGGTACCGCAAATCTCGATACCCCTGGGGAAAGAAAAAAACTGTATAGTGGACCAAAGCTCTTTTTAGACTTTTGGTCCACTTGAAAGGTCAACTCAGGGGGCATACCAATTTAGGTAACACTGTGAGTAACACTACCTAAAGTTCCTCCACATATTCTGGTAAACACAAAACTCACAGAATGGAGTGGAAGCATTTCCGCTACAAGTGCTCTGAAAAAAACCACATTGTAAACCAGGACATAGTTGAGTACGTAACCCGATATCAGGATTTGGGTAGCGGTACCCACTGTGGGGCATCAGGATGTCCTAATGGTACCTTTTGCTGTTGTATTATTAATAAAGCATCAATAGGTTAAGCTGCTATTTAATTCAGACCCACACCCTGATATTAGCAGTGGCAGACCTTGTATGCTGCAGCTTCTGGTCCCCATGGAGATTAAAAAGGTGTTTAGACTTCCCTTGGATATAAGTCCTCTTCAAATGTATGTGACCATAGTGAGTTGTTTCTCTTAGACATTACCACTTAGCTCAGTAATGACCACCCTTCCCCATTGCTTCTTCAAGAGAGCTCTCTGTTCAGTCATGGTAACGTGTAGATAAGCTCTTTTTTGCAGTTGTGTAACTAAATATGATGGGGCACTGGTGCAAACATTAAATGGGACCTTTTCAAGGCTCATACAGTAAATGTGTTTTCTGTCTTTTTCCTCAGTGGATGCAGATAGATAAGTAAAGACTGCAAAAGCATAGAGGCATGGCACTTCCTTTCTCTAAATGATGCCAAGTGAGCACAAATATGATACATAAAATGAAGGAGCAGTAATGATGGGGCCAACCTGACCTTCTAGGCCTTGGTGCGGTCACACCCCCTGCGCCCCCTATATTTACTCCCCTGCTTTTGTTCCTGCCACAAGTCTCAGGTTAGCCTGTCCCTCAGCACACTGCCTTTCATTGGATGTGTCACTATCCTTTCCCTGCTCTGAGGGCTTGGAAAATAGGCTTTATTGACTTACATGTGTAAGTGCTCACACACTGTGACGTGTAGAGGATGAAACTTTATTAAGGTTTTGGTGGGGGGAGGAGCATAGCTATTTTTTGAGCTTCATCTCTACACTCTCAGAGAGGCAAATCAAGGGGTATGGTCTGGCCATGAGGGTAAGTATTTTTTTCTGCCTGTAGAATGTAATAAAAAATCAGTCACTATGCACAGTGATTGCTAAGAGATTCTTAAAGAGGACCAGCAATGCAAAAATACAATTCTGTGATTACTCACCTGTACTCCAGAAGATTCCTTACACATGGGTAATACATCCACAAGATGGCGCTGGACTGCAAAAAACTCCTCCTGGCCTAGCGTAGCTGTCCTTGAGTGAGCAGATCTGGAACCTTGGGCAGGGCATACTGATCTACTGCCAACTGCACGAAGTCTGCGAACCACACTCTTCTTGGCCAATGGGGGGGGGGGGGGGGGCACCAGAAAGGTTGGTAACCCTTCCTGGGAGATCTTGCGCAGCACTCTGCCCAGCAGAGGGAACGGAGGAAACACATAAAGGAGCTGAATGCTCTTCCAAGACATTGCTAGCGCATCCATGGCCAAGGCCAGAGGGTCCTGGGACAGAGAGACAAAGACTGGAAGCTTGTGATTGTGACGAGACGCAAACAGATCCACATCCGGCCAACCTCAACGGTGGCACAGGGAGTGAAAAACCCTGCTGCTGAGGGATCACTCCCCCAGACAAGACATCCCCCTACTGAGGGAAGCTGCCTCCAGATTCTCCACCCCCGGGATGTACACAGCTGAGAGACAGGGGCATTCTCCTCCGCCCAGGACAGAATCAGGGACACTTCCTTGAGGGCCCTCTTGCACCAGGTCCCTCCCTGATGATTGATGTAGGCAACCACTGTCTGGTTGTCCGAGCGGACTTGAATAGCCCGACCCCGAAGGTGTGGAGTCAATTGAGCGAGAACCAACCTTATCGCCCTGAGTTCCAGAATGTTGATAGGAGTGAGCCCCTCCAACCGGTCAGACTGGCATCCGTGGTGACTGTCTCCCAGCAAAGGGTCAGAAAGGATCTGCCCACCAACAGGTTCCTTAAAGTGGACCAACACCCACGGGTGATCGGCCCGGGAATCTATAAGATTCCCGGGCCGATCACCCCCCACCCCGCGGGACATCCGAGATCGGGATGTCCCGCGGGGTGTAACCCCCCCAAAACCCCCGAAAAACCCTACCTGATCTTCGGCGGCGGCCGGCCGCCGCCGCCTCCCTCGCGCCCCTGCAGGCGTGCGCGCGCCCGCGCCGGCCGTCTGCGAATGGCCGGCGCGGGCGCGCGCGCGTCAAAAGGGACGCGCAGGAGGCGGCGGCGGCGGCGGCAGCCGCTTAGACGTCCTGGAATAGAGCTTGTACGTTGGCGCTGGGAGCGCGGAGAGGTGAGTTTTTCGGGGGGTTGGGGGGGGTTTCACACAGCGGGGCACCCCGATCGGGGGTGCCCCATCGAAGTGGACCAAGACCCAGGATAGTCAAAATCCTGGGTGTTGGTCCACTTTAAGTCCAGCCACCACGAGAGAGACCGCCTGGCCAGAGGGGACAGAACAAACACCTGATCCAGGGACACAGGGTCTCAATCCCATACTGACAAGAGGTGAAGTTGAAGAGGTCTCATATGAAACTGAGCGTATGGAACCGCCTCGAAGCAAGACACCATCAGGCCCACCAGCTGCATCCCTTGCCGAATGGAGGGGTGAGCGCAAGACAGAAGAAGCTGGGCCTGAGCTTGAAGACACTCCACCTTCTGCTGAGGGAAAAGGATCTTGACCTGAGATGTATCCAGAGTCATGCCCAGAAAGGACCTCAACAAGGACGGGGCAGGGAAGACTTGGGGTGGTTGATCACCCAGCCAAAAGACTCCAGTGTGGACACCACCCTCTGGGTATCCAGCTCTGCCTGCTGGAAGGACTGAGAAGTGATGAGAATGTCGTCCAAGTAAGGAACAATGCGAATGCCCTGAGATCTCAGTAGAGCCATTACTCCCGCCAGTACCTTGGTGAAAACCCAGGGAGCCGAGGTGGGACCAAAAGGCAAGGCTACAAACTGATAGTGCAGATCTCCCAGAGCGAACCTGAGAAATCTTTGATGACCTGGAAAAATTGGTACACGAAGGTAAGCATCCTTGATGTCTACAGATGTCATGAAGTCGCCCGGGCGCAGTGAATTGACTGCAGAGCGCAGGGTTTCCATGTGAAAATGCCTGAATCTGAGAAATTTGTTGAGGCGCTTTAAATCCAGGATGGGTCTGAGGGACCTGTCCTTTTTGGAGACAGTGAAAAGATTGGAATAGAAGCCTCTGCCCCTTTCCCTGAAAGGCACCGGGCAGATGACCCTCAACTCTAAAAGATTTTTAACAGCAAGGCACAGACCCTGAGCTGACAGGGGGTTTAGAACCATCCGGGATTTGATAAATCTTGGGGGCGGCCAGGCTGCAAACTCTATCTTGTAACCGGAGGACACTACCTCCTGAATCCACCAGTCTGAGACGTGAAGCCTCCAGACGTGAGCAAAGAGCTGAAGCCGTCCCCCCACCCGGATGGGTGAGGGCGCCCCTTCATGCCTGAGGGGGCTTGGGGGAGGACATAGGCTTGGGACCCCAGGCGGGGCCGGGGCGGCCACGTCCCCTGCCCCTTCCCCAATAATCTATGCGGGCCCCAGCAAAGGAGGCTCCTTGCCCAATTCTGGAACCACGGAAGGAAGGGAGAAAGGCACCTGTACCCCGAAAGGATCGGGACTGCCTCCTACGTTGAGATAACCTGCCGCCCTTAGCAAACAAGTCCAAGCATTCACCAAAGAGGCGCAGCCCCTTAAAGGGAAAGCCAGTGAGAGCCTTCATAGCAGCGTTATCAGCTACCCACTGACGCAGCCAGACAGAGCGGCGTATAGCCACCAGCAGAGCAGATGTCCTCCCACACATTCTAATGGTATCATCCATAGCAGACAGAACATATGCAACAAATTCATAGCAAAGCAGGAGAGAACCATACACTTCTCCTCCCGCATCATCAGAGGCCCCATCTAAGAGACTCTTGAGCAGGCCCTTAATAGCAACAGCTGTAATGGCAGAGGCACAAACTGGGCGCAGCGCGGTCCCCACACAGGCAAAAGCATGGCAGGCCAGCTGGTCCATGCGCCAGTCCTCACCATCCTTTAGAGTAGTAGTGTCAGGGGAATGCATGACAGAAGAATTGGACAGCCCCAGAACAGGTTCAGGATATGACCAACGCCTAACCACCTCAGCAGGAAAGGGATACCTCTTATCCCAACTCTTTGGCACCCCAGGGAGCTTGCTAGGCCGTTCCCATTCTTTGAGCACCAGATTATTAAAGTGAGTTTGTTCAGGAAACTCCAAGCGTGGTCTAGCCGTATGAAAAAGCTCACCCTGCTGCTGCGGAGCCACGGCAGGAGGGGAAATACAGAGCACTTCAAAAATATGAGCCAAAAGCCTGTCAGTGTCATCTGAGGACCATGGGTCAGCCCCAGACCCGGTATCACCAACCTTAGGCTGCTCCTCAGATGATTTTGAATCAGAGAATAATTCCCCTTCCTCCAGGGGAGTATAACCGGTAATGTCAAAAATTTCCTCGGCCTCCATTGGAAAAAGAGAAACAGCTGGTGATAAATGGGGCATTCCCACAAGGCTCACCACGGGCCTATACCGTCTACCCTTTAAAGCAGGGACTGCGGTTGGAGCAGCGCTTCTTAGCACCTGACCCCGGGGCTTCCTACCTTCACCCGAACCAGTGCAGCCTAAGCTGGGAGGCAGTGGGTTCGGAACGGGTGGGAATAGTCCTACAGGGCCGCAGGCTAATAGCCCCGCTCACCTGCGTAGCATAAAGAGCCGTCTTCTATTCTTCGCAGCCCAGACTGCAGATAAGAACTGGGGAATTTGTGGGAGATCCCTGGCTTATATAGGGCCGGGAGGAGCCACAAGCTGTTTTCTGCAGTCCAGCGCCATCTTGTGGATGTATTACCCATGTGTAAGGAATCTTCTGGAGCAGGATGTGCTGTATACTTGGAATATGGCTTTTGCTCCAATGACATTCCCAGGCCAGGCCAGGCTGGGAGTGGAGCATCCTGCAATCTCACTTTTACATTTTTAAGCACATTTTTAATTACACCGAAACAACAATAGTTTGGGGAAATTAAATTTTTCACATTTTTTTTGATTGCCCGATAAAAAAATTTCCCTTGTAACATAGCCTAAGCCATAAAACAGTATAACGTTTTCACAAATAAGTGAAAAAAATGCCATGAAAAGATGAATACTAGGCAATAATTTTGTTTTTTCATGGCACAGGTCGACATGCGGAGGACATCTTTGGGGAGCTGTTTAATGAAGCAAACAGTTTCTGTATGAGGATGAATTCCTTGCAGGAAAGAGTGGACTTGCTTGTCATCAAAGTGACTCAACTGGACTCCACAGTGGAGGAAGGTAATGGCTAATTTTATCATGGGTTAATAATGAAATATCATTCACTTATTGTTATATGTTTGCCTGGTATAAGGGAGTAAATGCTAGAAAACCGTCTGCATTGTAGGGTTGTTCCTCCTCTGACGCATATGTCATATAAGGGGCATCTATAAGCATGATAAACAGGATAGGTATTGTAAATCCTTCGCAACTAATAGATCCAGGTTGATTGTTTCAAAACTTACCAATTAAGGAGATTGTGCTCCAGTGTTCAGGTGCACCCCACTGCTCTGCCAATCTTTCCAATCCTGCTGCTGTCCCAATGTGGGAGGATGCAGTTCCACACACTCACTGCAATGCTTCTGTATGTGCTTTCTGTTGGGACAGTGGAGGGCATGGCTGGAAACCAAAGCCAGATCTTCTGAACAGGTAGGTTTTGAAGCACCCAAGTCAAGTTTTGTTTTTTGGAGTTGGTAAAGCGTATTAACCCATCGTGCCAAGCATAGGGGCTGGTAACCCAGCACATATAAGATCAGCTGGGTGTGTTATTAGAGTCATTAACAAAAATAGATATGACTAATTGGGTTCTAATCTGGGATATCTTCTGTTAGATCTGCAACATACCATGGATTTAATTTACTAAGACCAATAACAGTTTATCTCACACAACCACCAAGTCATATTTAAGTTGTATTATTTTCCTCACAAATTAAAACTCCCATTCCCTGGGCAAGGACCACGCATGTGCAATGAAACCACAAACCTCAAAGTAAGTATATGGTGAAAGGGGGGGGTCATACTGTGGGGCATCCCAAATCAGGATGTCTCTGGCAGGATGCCAAACCTGGGGAGAGGGGCTAATTTGGGGGTTTTGGACCACTTTAAAATATATACAGAGTCAGCATCGCGGAGTGGAATAAAATGTACTTCGCTGCTGTTTACATTGTTACATTGGCTGTTACATTGTAAAAAGCTGGCCTGCAACCCACTGTTACATTGGTTGTGGTTACAATGTAATAAGGGCGGCACCTCATTTTATTACATTGCATAGCAGTCCGCAACCCTGCTGTTACAATGTAATCAGTTCAACTGACTTTGACATGCCAGCAGCGTGGTTGGGAGATGACTGTACTGTAGTAAATACCACATCCATACTTAGGGAAAAAGGTTTTCCAGGTACAGTTTAGTGTAGGGGAGACTTACAGTAAGTCAATAAACCTGAGAACCACACCTTTAGGGCATTCTTTAGGTATGTTTTCTTAAAGAGACTGTCCGGATATAAACTTCAAACAGATACTCACCATTAGTCCCGCGCAGCTGATTGGCCCTTTTCTGGTAGTTAGAATATATCCTTTGCGCTATCCCTGCTCATGTGGTTGCCTTGCTGCCTCCTCACCGCTCCCTTGCATGAGCCACAGTGATTGGCCACACCCCTTTCATTGTAGTGAATGGACAGTGTGCAGCCAGTCAGCCTACCGGGTGGTGGGGACACAATCTCTGATGCCGGTAAGTTTCAAACTACCAGCATTAGGTGAATCAGCTGAGTGTAATCTAGGTGAGTATTTGTGGTTTGTTGTTTTTGCCCGGGCAGGGACTTTACAATTTCACACAAATAATATAATAATATAGAGCATGTAACATTTGTGTATTTGTGTTCCCAGTATCATTACAGGACATTAACATGAGGAAAGCATTCAAAAGCTCCACAGTGCAAAATCAGCAAGTGGTTTCTCGGAACTCCATCCCAAATCCAGTTATGGAGATGTACCAACGCTGTGACAAGCCTCCACCCCTCAATATTCTCACTCCTTATAGGTGTGTAGAGGATGATGATTATAATAATACTAATATTACACTTTCAGAACACACAACTCTTCTAGTAATTATGGTCTACTTACCTGTTCTTTGTACTGGACCCTCCTCTAGCTTTACATACTAATGGGGCCTAGAGTAGGTTCCATAAAGGGTAGGCAAAGCTTTGAAGCCTTTGTATAGCAAACATCTTGTAATCTAGTTCTAGCTAAACTTAATACGAGCGTCCATATGCTGCTTGTTGCTTCTCACATCACTTGTTTTTTGTCTTAGAGATGACAGGAAGGACGGGCTTCGATTTTACACAGATCCATCATATTTCTTCAATTTGTGGAAGGAGAAGATGTTACAAGCGACTGAAGACAAAAGGAAGGAGAAGAGACGACAAAAAGTAAATAACCATAACCCTTATTGCTCAATAAAAATCATTTTTGCTTTATTTTCCAGCAAATGGGAGCTGGACCGCACTGGGACAGGCTTGGCGGGGGTGGGGGAGCACCCAGATTGCTGGAGCACCCCCCTCCATGCATAACTTTACCTTATAACCTCGAATGCAGGCCATGGGGTGAAAGGGTCGAAGACCTTGCAGTATAGCCTAGACCCCACACCCCATGTGCTTGCACAAATTGAAAAGAAACAAAGGAGGGGTGGCAGCTTCTCAGACCAATTTATTACTAACCTGGGAGGTGCACGTGAGCAGAGCAATTAGGATACACAAGTCTTCGACCCTTCAACCCCATGGGCTGCACTCAAGGTTATGGGGCAACCTCAGGTAAGCCTGCTCCCAATTTATCTATTGCATTGTATGTCCTAAAAAAGGGGGCTTTCAGAAATTAGAGTTAGGACTGCACCTCACAGAGGCACCTTGGCGCTTGGTGGTGCAGCTTCAGCAATACTTCTGCAGATGTGTGTGGACCAAGACCTCTGTTTTTAACCAGAGTTAGAGACAGATTATAGGTGCAAGCTAACAGGGTTGAGTGCTTTTGTATCCTAATTGCCCTGCTCATGTGCACCTCCCAGGTTAGTCATAAATTGGTCTGAGCAGCTTCCACCCCTCCTTAGTTTTTGAACATATTCTGCTTTTACAGGGAAGATCTACTGAAATCTGATGGCCTGTCCCCTTGGCCAGCTTATCCTGGAAAAGCAGTTAATGCTACTGCAGTTCCACTGATGTGTGGAGATTCTTTACCCATCATGCTAGGTTTCGGCAGATATAAAGAGTGGTTACTGCTGCTGCTGCCACAGGTTGGCTCAGGGGACGGGCATTGGAATGGGGCCGATAACCCCTCTAAAGTGGAGTTGTACACTCACAAACCTGTCACCCCTGTTTTTTTGTTTTTTTTTTGGTGTGTACAAGTAACCCCTCCTCTCACTATCCAGCTTGTATATATAGATTTGTATAGTTTGCATTACAGCTCCTTTTAACCTATGGCTTTGTAGTGAAATCTTCTCTGGCCCTTTGCTTGTAATGGCTGAGAGGGGAAAGTGTGGGAAGCGCCTGTTCTTGTCTGTGTCACACACAGTAGGTGGGAGGAGGATAGTAAAGGAGAATAAGGGTGATGATGCAATGACTTCGGTTATGAACTGAATTTCTTTAGACCAACAAAAAGGCCTTGAGTTTAGATTTCAGGTACATTTACACTTTAACAAATATAAATACATTTTAAAAATGTACGTATACATTTGCATTAGCCCCTTGTTTCCAAACTCCACTCTTTGAGAGCCACGGACAGGTCATGCTTTGTGAATCTCCAGCTGCCTCTATAGGGTTGATTCAGTAATGTATTTTTTTTACTCGCATATTTTTGTGAGTAAACACTTTTTCTCATTATATTTTTCCTCTGTGCAATTTAGCATCATTTTTAGCTGTGCAAAAATACACAGGTGTTGCCTGTGTCTTGGTCAACGCCCATTGTCATTGGACGCCAGCCATGCAGGCCACCACCGGCCACCCGCCGCAACGGGAAGCCTGATAAGAGTGAAAGGTGTGTGCATGTATGTGTGCGACAGAAGTAGCGTGCAGGCATGGATTGGTTACCCTGCTGCCCATTTTCTCCAGCGGTCGGAGGTAGGTAGGGAGGGGGGAGATACCTGGCTGCATAATGGATAAGGGACTTTGGCAGTGGCACAGGACCAGGGCTGCCAAGCCTATAACATCCCCCCACCTTTGTGGAAAAAAGTGTCTTATGGAGCGAAAATACTGTAAATAAAGCTAAAGGTGGCGTTCTGTTGGACATTTCTTATTTATGCTCTAAAATCTCTAGCAGTGGATTGAATTTTAGCTGTCATTTAATACTATAGAGATTCTTTCAGACACTAACCACAGTGTTCTTTTTGATGATTATATGGTTAGATGTTTACTATCGCCTTATCCTCAGCTGTCACGCAATGCAATTGTTTTCATCCCGTGCCAGCAAGACATTGTGTTTAAGGCTTCCTTTTTGTAGGCATGAAGCAAATCACTGTAAAATATAGCAGCGTGTTTCTTTCAGCCCGGGGCCACTGTTGATTTAGAACATTATGATATTTTCAGGAATACAACTTGGCTTAAAGTATAGTAATCAGAATAACAAGAGAAAATGGTTTTCTAGAACTCCAAAAAAGTGTTTTAGCTCTGCAACCTGTCCTGACACACTTCCACCCCACCTGGCCTAACCATCCAAGTACCTGCGGCAATGCTGCTGGCTCGGCAGTGACCCAGTTTTAAAAAAGTGTGTTTTTCCACTGGCGAGAACACGTCCCAAGGCACTTTTGAGATTCCCGATCTCAAGAATGCCATGTGACATGCATCGGCTGGCTGGCCACATCCTCAGCTCCCTGTTTAGTTTGGAGCGATCCCACCCCCATCATATCTCAATGGCCACATGGACGCCAGGGATGCGGCCGCCAGCGAACACAGCGTTGTGGGCAGCGCTGGTAAAGGAGTTAACCCCTGGCTCCTCACACAGTGGAGCATCCCAATTTTTCAAACTCCAGGGCTGGCCATGGAGGGTTTTTAGAGGCTTTAACTTATAAGTCTTTCATACTGCTGGTTTAATTTCTGCTCCCAGAAGCAGTTAAATCGGAACCAACAGCCTGGCACAGTTGGAAAAGGAAACTCCCCAAAACTCACTTTCCCCATCTGCACTCATGATACTGAAACATTGTCATCACTTACATTTGCTCCTGCACACAATGAAACGCCGCCTCACAGGTTTTCTAGTGGTAGCGGCCATTTCAGGGCTTCCTTTCCTAGCATCTCAGCCATGCTGCTGTCTGGATTCAACTGACATAACTGACAATACACAGTAACAGAAACCCCAGCAGCACTTCCTGTTTACAGGTGGCCTGCAGCTCCAGGAGACACCATTTTGTTTTTACCATAGCAGGAGTTAGAAAATGGGAAATTATTCTTATTTTTATGTGCAGCAATAAAAATAAGAACTGCCCTGGGGAAGGATGCATATGAATGCTGGTTGCTGCGTTGGTCTGGTTTAAGTAATTTTTGACAGTTGGTCCGCTTTAAGTCTTTAACAAGGGAACAAAAGGTTCCGTAGCTATAGAATGTAATGCAACATCAATGCTCCTCATAGGACTTTCATACAGTAACAATGACGTTATGAAGGGTTGGAGAATTATGGAGCATCTTATCTGAGCTCAGAGAAAGTGCCTACATGCCCATTTTCTCATACACGTATTTCATACACATGATGCTCACATGAGCACTGCTAGTGACCAGTTCAGTTGCATCAACTCTGGCACATTCCAGTCATCTGTGGTTAGAACTAGTTTATGGCAATTGTGAACATTACGCTTTAAATGGTTGCCCGCTATTGAACAAGCAATGGGTAGCACACTGGTTGCTATGTTCCCAGCCCTGAGCTGGGTTGGCTGACAGAATACTAATTGGGGTCGATTAAGGGCCAGGTGGGAATTCTCACTGCTTTTATGTAAAGAAAACTACCATTCACTTTCATTGTCTACCTTGGGGCTGATTCAGAGCCAGGTGAAAAATTTACACCCGGTAGACAATGAAAATCAATGGCAAATTTCTCTCCTACTAAAGGGGTGAGTATTCTCACCTGGCTCTGAATTGAGCCCATATGGATCATTCCACAGCTTTACTTAATTATTAAATTACCGTAATTATCAGATTTGATATCACGTGACATTTTTCCCTGCTATTTCACTTTGCAGTAGTGTAAGAGTAATGTCTGAACCAGGGCTCAGTTATATTTATTTATGCGTTTTGGAGCAGATCCTCCTTCGATTCATCGTTACCAGTGAGACAGGCTTTCATTTGCCACCTATTGCTTACATAGGGAAAAAATGTCAAACCATACAAAAGGGACCTATCATATACAAACATCACACAAAGTGTACACATCGATATGAATGATTGATATAGAATTATGTTTTGCACAGGAACAAAGACAGGTGGAAGATCCAACCCGGGAGGTGAAAAAGGTTCGAAAAGCACGGAACCGAAGGCTGGAATGGAACATGATGGCATATGATAAGGAGTTCAGGCCAGATAACAGGTTCTCACCATCTCCATATCATGTGACTTCATCTGAGGGATCACTGTCCCCTGATAATAGGCAGGTTTTGTGCACCGTATCATGCCATGAATACCTTAAAGTGGGAACAGATTTCTGATTTATATTTCACACTGAATATTTCTCATCTTTAGGCAAAATATCATTTAAACAAACAAAGACCTGGTGAACACGTAATCATTTAATAAATATTGCTCCATGCATTAAAGGGACAGTCCAGACTGCCCAAAAGACATTTACCTGCCAGCCCACAGACTCAATCTGTGGGTTCCTGTCCTCAAATCAAATCCGGAATTCAAATCTGAGCAAGATGCTCCAGGGCGGTCTCGGGACACCCCTGCTGCCAATTAACAAGGGATCTGGGACCCATAGTGAGGTTGGGGGAGAACTTAATTGTTGGCATCAGAGTCAATTGAGAATCTGCAGGATTTCATGAGCCTGCGGCTGGCAGGTTGGTGCCCTTGGTTTTTTGGGCAGCCTGGACCAGAATATTAAAGTGATTGGGAAGTCAAAAGTTTAAAAAAATATATCAGTAGCTTACCTTTTAATGAGTGGCTGAAGTGCTGTGATTCCTTCCTTTTACCCATTCCCTTCATAATTATCAATTTTCACATTTGCTTCAACGTTCTCTCCCTTCCACATTTCCTCTGGCTCCCCTTTCTACCTATTACCACCAAATGTATTTCCTACATTGCATCCACTTTTACTTATTTTATACATTACCTCTGCTTTCTGTTCACACATTCCTTCTATATTTTTCATGTTTCCATGTTTCCTCCATCTTTTTTCACATTTACACATTCCTCTATATTTCATTCTTTTCAAAATTCCACCCATCTTTCTCTCTTTTTCACATTCCCGGCTCCATTTTCTCTTCTACATTTCCACTGCCTCCCCTTATCCCTTATTCCACATTCCCTCCATATTTCTCTTTTCCACACTAAATCCATCTTTCCCTTTTTTACATTTCATCATTCATTCTCTCTTCCACATTTTCACTGCCTCCCTTTGTTTCACATTCCCTCCACTCTCGTTTTCAGCATTCTTTCCTTTCCACATTTTTCCAGATTTCCTCCTTCATATTCTCTTTTCTACATTCCCTCCATTGTTTTCTTCTTTTCTGCATTCCCTCCTCCATATTTTATTTTCCCCATTTCCTCCATCTACCTTTTTACCCAATTTCCTCCTTCATATTCTTTTTAGCATATTTCCTGAGTCTCTCTTCTCCCTTCATCCCTCATCTTCTCCCTCCCCCTGCTCTGTTTTACATGCCCTCCGTCTTTCTCTCTATTCTAAATTCCCTCATTTTTTTTCCCACATTTTTCCCTTCTCCCTTTTTTCCACATTTCTGTCTTCTTCTTTTTCAATATTTCCTCCATCTTTCTCTATTTTCTGAAATTCATTCTTTCTGTATTTTCTCAATCTTCATTTTCTCATTCTCCATTTTTCAGAATTTTCTAATTTTCCACATTTCTTTCATATCTCTATACTTCTCTTCTCTCTTTCTCAGTGTCTTCTTCACTCTTCCTCCAACCTTCTTCTCATACATTATATATATCCTCTGTCTATTGTGTGTATATACTGTATATGGCTATATGTTTGGGAGACTTCATCCTGAATTCTTAGACAGTGGGCCTCTTAAACTATAGCTGACTAGAGGCCTCCCACTAGATCTGTAGCTGTGCCATGCAATTTCTTTTTTTCTTATTGATTTACTTATCTGTTCTCCAGGGAATATTATTCACTAAATAGGAAATTGTTTTGTAGTGAATGCTTAAATGATTCCATCTAAAAACATTTTCCATGAGTTGCTTCGGGTGTTCATGGTGTAGGTACAGTAATGCCACGATACTGCCATGATAATCTCTTCCAGATTCACCTTTCTACACCTGGGTTATCTCCCTTTCTAAAAAAAAAGGGCTACATTAATGGTTAGGTGTTGCATATTAAAGGAGCACTATCATAAAAAAAATGGTCCTATATTACAAATTCTATAATTCACCCTGCCTCAAAAAATTCAAAAGTTTCTTTTAATCGTGGGTAAAAAATCAGAGGTGACAGGTTGTGAATGTTACCATTTTGCTTTTACAGGGGAGATCAGCTCATGTCGTGTCCACGGGGAGGCTGATTTATTAATAGCGACATGTAGCGACAGTTGAGCAACTGTAGCGGTATTTTCACAGCGCCCGCTAGTAGTCGCTGTGCTTGGCCGTTGTTCGGTTGTTGACAGCGACTCAGTCGGTGTGGCGTAATGTTGAATACAAGGTTACGAGTCGCTATTTGACAGGTTCCGCGATGTATGGGAGCGCATGATAGCGACTGGTCAGAGCGACCGGCTCCCACCATGTTCATCCAAAAATCACGCTCCAAAAATTCAAGCGCTGTGAAATGCATGTTTAAACCCCAGAGCGCTGGCGGCGATGTGTTAAAAGTAGTTTTTTAACCCCCAAACCACCATATTTTTGGAAACCAAAAAAAAATAAAATTTTAAAGAATTTAGTAATATGAATACAATAATATCAGACCTGTAATATCAATTCTGCACAATTTTTTTTTTTTTTTTACCTTAAAAAATTATCTAACATGGCAGAAGTGGTCACAGAATTTTTCACATTTAAAAAAAAAACAAAAATAAAAACAATAACAATTAATTATGAATATTTAAAGATTGTTCCATTGAAATGCATTGGAGAGCGCCAGGTAGCGAGAGGTCATACCTGTCGCTGTTCAAGGTCGGACGCTGGCGCTGTGGGCTGAGGCTGGAATAATGATGAATGAGTGGCTATATGGCGCTATCTCAGTCGCTAAGCAGGATCGGCTTGATAAATGTGTGATTGTGGTGGGGAGCCAGCGTACTCGTGGCGGTGCCCGTCATTACCGGTCGCTCACCAGTCGCTACCTGTCACTATTCCTTCATAAATAAGGGCCTAAGTGAACTTGTTGCTACTACAATTCTTCTGATGTGCTCAGATGCTTTTACCCATCATGCAAAGCTCAGGCAGATATTAAGGCTGGTTATTGCTATTGCTTCCCATGGGCTGACATTGGAAACCTTTCATCCCTGGATTTTATTCCAACCAGGAGAAGAATACCACAGGCTTGGCTTGGCTTTTTTTTTAGTTGGGGTGAATGAATAACCCCTTCTCTCACTATCATGTTTATATCTAACATATCTAGCATATAACATGTTTATATGGATTTTGATGATTACATAATTTCATGGTGCAGCTCCTTTAAAATCAGAAAAATTGCAGCTATACTCAACTTTATTCCCTGTTGATGATGCCCCTCGGGTCCAAATCTTATATATATTCACTACACCACTAAAAAAATCTGTTACGCTTCCTACCTTTTATCCTGTCTACCTATTGCAAGTGGTGGAGACGCTCCAGATGAATGTACTGCGTGGGCCAGAAAGTGATTAATTTTGCCTAGACAGGCCCTTTAGATGGAATAGTGAATACAACTTAAAATAGTTCAGACTCAAAACTCCCACTCAACTGTAAATGCATTTTTTCTTAGAAACTCTTGATAGTCCCCCAAAACCCCACTCAGCTGGAGCTGCCATCTCCCATGCTACCTTCTAAGTTCCAGATCCAGTCCCAGCTTTATGTCAGGCTGCTCCAAGGCCCATCATTGCCAGATAGTCCTCCGCACTCCATTAGTGTTAACTCCCATCCACTGTAATTGTAATATTCATAAAAGCACAAACTGGATGCAGTCTGCTGTATGAATGGCCAGCAAAATTCCCTGGTGCTAACCAGCAATGATTCAGTTTAACACAGCTCAACATTGGGGGTCAGTCTTATCAGCTATAATAACTGCCATTATGTGGCACTTTACCTTGGAACGGAATGAATTAGCATATGGCTGCAATTCATCATCATACTACTTCCTGTTTGTGTTTTATGAATATTGGGCAAATGGTTTAGTAAAATAAAGAAACAGGCTGTTTTGAGGCACTGGGCTAGGGATAGAAGGTGATGACATAAACTCCCTATCAGGGTATAGGTACACTTTAATGTGGGTTTAAATGTAAGTCTGTTTTGCATCTGACATTAAAGAGTCTACTTTTATATGTATGATTTTTGTATGACATGGCGGGGGTACATTTTATAAGCACTGTATATGCAAAAACAAAGGCAAATTCTACATTTTATAGATCCTAATGTATTTTTGGGTTTAGAATACTGATAGAAGGCTGCTGGGATGTTTGCATGTTATAATATAGTATTTATAAAACTCCTTCGGTTAAAACATGTTTTACTTACTGCAGGTCATACGCTTCAGATCTTGATCACTCGTATCCTGCCAGTCCCAATCACCCTAATCAGCAGATCCTGGCTGCCGTCCCTCACATGACCGCAGATAACAAAGATATTATCCTGATGGCCAGTCAGGCGCAAGAACATGGCTACCGCACCTCTGCTCCGGGTAGCCGCCAGAACAGCCTAAACAGAGTTCAGCAGGCTCATGTACCACAACCACCTGAGGCCATTCTTAATGGACCACGGCCTCAAGTTGTGAAGGATTATGGGTAAGTGACACACTGCATCAAGTCTCAAAAATAACAACCAATAAACCTATTTTAGAACTCTCCCAGTAATAAAACTATTTTAGAACTCTCTCAGTAATTTTACCAGTGTGAATTCACTTCAAGTTGAAGGTCCAAGATACAGGGAGGTATTTGTAGTCGAAGTTTGTAGCTTGTACTTGCCCCCCCCCCCCCCCCCAGCATGGATGCCTGGATAAGGTCAAAGCTGGGAGGACAGGGGATGGATGGGGCAAAGCTGGGAAGAGGGATGGGGGCAGATCTGTGACAACAGGGGATTAATAAGGGGGAGAGCTGGGAGGACCTCTTAGGCATGGATGCCTTGACATGTAAAACTCCTAGATTTGCTGATAATTCATACCTGACCAGTGGCCCCATTGTGCCTGCACAGACTCTCTGCCAATCAGTGCAGCTGTACCTCTACTCATGTTACCTAGCTGCTCTTATGTAAATGCAGCTAGGAAACCTGAATGAAGATATAGCTGCGCCAATTGGTGGAGCATCCACACATGTGCACTGGAGGTTTATCAACATGGAGGTTTATCAACACAGAAGGGCAATCAAGATGCTGAAGAAGGACAGTCAGCCATGGGGTATTTTAGATGCCAGGACTGGCTTAGTTCCTGAACTGTAATTGAACATCTAACCAACTCTGTATGTTGCTGCCCAGTCATAATACAAGGCTGCACAGGGTGCCGGGTGATCTGGTGGTGCAAGGTGGATGCAAAGGTTGGAGGTTGCAAAGCGTCTCCTTTGTATTTCAAACAACCACGATCCACCAGTTCTAGAGTACTAGAGATTAAGGGACTAAACTTGTGACTGAAGGTACAGGTTCAGTTCCTGTGTGGGACATGACACAACACAAGGCACCCAACCCCAAATCCTCTCTGAGTGCCGTGCTTGCAGCAGCCCAAAGCTCCTGGCTCCTGTGTCCACTCACTGTTCACTGGTGGGTTTGTGTTTGTCATTACTTCATGAATATGGAGTACGCATTCCTATTTGTGTGCAAGAACAAGATAGGCAAATAAGCACATACTGTATAAAAACAATATACATAACAAAATGCAGCAAGGCGATAAATGCATTAGGTTCTCTCCAGGGATCACATCTAACAAAGCCATTCATATAGATCTTCTTCAGTCATATCTATAATGAACAAAGAGAATCACGTCAGCATAGCCATATAAATGACATGCATAAGGCAAATGTTAAATACTCAGTTTTGAAGCACATCAAAGAACCATATTTCTACATTTAGATATATAAATATCACTCTTAAATGCACTTTAAAATGAGTCACACGAGTGAAAGTAGCTGTTGAAGAAATCTAATGACCCTTTCTTAGTCACAAGTGGGGACAGTGGTCACTTCTAAATATAATATCTTATTTTGAACTGAAAACTATTTATATCACCGGAAACTTTCATTTCCTTGTATCACAAGGTCATTTCTTTCCGGTAGAAGAAAAATCGTAGGCGTCTTAAAGGTCTGAAGTTGTAACAGATTTCAAACGTTAGGATTAATGAGACATTGTGGTGATGCGTGGCTGCCGTTGCTAAGCTTCTGAAAAATGTTTGTTTTTCTGACAGACATGCTGCTTCACCTGACTTAAGACCTATCATTTAAACACCTCTGACTAGCTGGATGCTTTCTGGAGATCATAAAATAAAGTACAGCGGTAACAAAGTAAAAAAATAAAAGCATATACGGTGCTCACCTTACCTTTAGGCCAGCTGCTCCAGCGGCAACAGAAATCTTTCCCTTCTGCTGTCAGATGTCTTCAGCAGCCCAGGTGGCTAAAGCATGCTCAAGACTGGTTACACTTAGAGGTAAAAATGGGGTAAAGAAATAAGAGATCTGTTATCACACACAAAGCAAAGTGTACTGTGCACTTAATGCATCTATGCAGTGAGAACAAACACGAACAGAGAATGCACACATGCTCGATGTGATGGGCTGCCGCAAGCATAGTAAGTACCTGGAGAGCAGTTGGGGATTCAAGCACTTTAATCTTTTCCCAGCCAGGAATCGAACCTGCAACCCTCTAATCACCCTCTAATCACAAGGTCGGTCCATTAACCTACTTACCCCCTACTTACCCCAAGGGAACCTTACTGCCAAGGGAACCTAAATCCTTGAGGGCTGAGGACTGAACCTGGTGTGGGTGGGGCAGCATGTAGCTTCTGAAGACAGCAGAAAAGGGAGCTGTCATTTGCTGTCAGTTCATCTCTGGCAGTTAGTCCAATGCAATATGGGAGTGCAGTGCCCTCACCTTAGACTGTGTGGGAGTTTAAAAAAATCACCAGCCTGCAACCCCAATATGCCTCTTGCCACGCCATCAAGGGAAGTACATAGGCAGAGGTAATATGACCACTTTAAAATTAATGGTACTGAAGCTTTAGTATTGTAGGGCCAGATAACACCCATGATGCGGGTGGAATGATGGTTGGGGGAGGAGACAAGGGAGGGAGCCCAGTTGGCCCCTACATGGAATTCTTCTAGTCTCCCTATGGTCAGTCTAACTATTACAGGAAATGAGACAGCGAGGCATCCCAGAAAGTACGAAGCATGAAAGGGGGGGGGGGGGGGGGAGTGGTAGTTTGTCATTGGTCTTGGTCTTCTTTAATTAAAATGTCACAGTCTTTATCTCTTAACACTTACCAACATTGTACAGTAGTTTTACTTACTTTGTGTCACTAACAGAGCTAGAGCAGTTGCCTTAACCTTAGTGTTTTGCCATATGCACGGGCAGAGATGCAGTTATTTTAAGTATTCGGGACCAAGGAGAGCAAACTTTTCATTTCAGCTACAACTTTGACAGCTGCTGCCAGCCTCGAGCTGCACACACAGCTACACACCACTAGCCTGACGCCACTTTCATTTGGCTGTAGCTGTCATAAACTGTGTGCTATACGTCACATGTTATGTCAAAAATGAACTCTTCCAGTAATCATGTTGATATATATATGATATATATATATATATATATATATATATATATATATATAGTTGTATACTTTATATATAAAGTTGTGGTGAAGTACTGTATATCCGGCGCATTTCACGAGCCACTGCTTCACAGGGATGGCTCTTCCACTGAGGAGCTTGCTAACTAGTGATAAGCATGGTTCACAACAAGAAGTGAATACAGCTACTCTAAGAGAGGACAGTCTCTTACTTTCTGTCCTTCTGTCTTGCAAACCCCCGCTGGTTGCTGGGGTAACATGGGATGACAGAACACCGCTAGAGCATATCGCTGCCCAATCTAGGGATTTCAGTGATTGTATGTGTAGCATGGCATTCATCATCTGCGGAGGTTATTGTCCATCCAGTCATTTTTAAAGTGGACTAAAATTCACCAAACTTGTGCCGATACCATTTGGCTCTCCCTGTAGGATTGCAGGTAATTAGTCATTGCATGAGTAGGCGGAGCTTTACAGCTAAAACCGGCACCATTATCTGGGATTAGAGTGAAGCAAGAGCAGTAAAAACAGGCAAAAGTTACTATTAATGGGGGGGAGCAATTCAGGGGATGCTAGTTAAAATGTGGGTTTTGGTCCGCTTTAAGACATTGTGCGCCTACCTGCCAGATGAACCCCACTGGTTGCTGGCGGTCACATTGGGTGAAGGAATGACAGCTGGAGCAAGGGAAACTGACATGAGTATGTATCCCTGGCCAGCCTCAGGCTTCCAATGGTAGTATTTGTAGTAGGGCATCTGTGGAGGACATTGGCCCTCCGGTTATACATATTTGCCTGGAGGGTCACTATAAAATGTAGTTTATTATTATTTTGGGCTAATATTCACATTATGTAACTAATGTAAATGTTTGTAATTGTTGATTAGAGCTATAAAAGGCATAATTTATCATATGTAAGGTAGCTTCAACCACAGATTTATTGACTTTTCTCTTTATTGCAGCGGTCAGCAGGTGCCAATGACAGAATATTTTGTGCCTCCTGCACCTCCGCCACCACCTCCTGTTATTCCATCTGCACAAACAGCATTTGACAGCCCAATATCTGCTCCCACCCCTGTCGCTCCCAGTGCAGCTACTTCATATACTCCCACCCCTCCACCAGCACCACCCTGCCCATATTCAGGTTCACCTCCTCAGCTTGGGTCTCTGGGACCACCAGTAGCTCCCCCACCACCCCCACCAGGCCCACCACATATCATGGCTTCTCCTGCTCACTCAGCCTCACCTCCCACCATCGCTGTGGAACCTAGAAAACCTCAGATTCCAGTTATTCCTATGAGTGATGCTCGAAGTGATCTTCTGGCTGCAATTCGGAGAGGTAAGAGGGACCCATCTGTTTTTAGAAATGAATAGTCTTTTGCATTTAGCTGTAGAGATTCCAATTATAGTACAGGGAAGATGAGCAATGTGACAGTAATAAAGCTATTCGTGGAATAGTTTGTTCTGAAACGAATTCAAATGTATTGTTGCTTGGATACTTTTTGCAAGAAAACATTCCCTGTTAACCATGTATGCAGTAGTAATCTTTAAAGGGATTATCCAGGATGAAAAAGAAAAATACTATACTCACCTTTTGTCCCCCACAGCTCAGTTCCGGTGTGCCCACGCAACTCCTCTGTCCAGTGCCAGCATCTGAATACTTAGCACACATGGAGATCCGGTGATTTAATCTCCTGCCACAGTGGCTTCTCTCTGGAGCATCCTGGGGACTGTTTCTGACCCCACATTCCTACTCCATTCATTGCAATAGAAGGGGTGTGCCAAAGTGGGTTACAAATGCCCTACCTCTGCACACCACTTTTATAGCTATGAATGAAGTACACCACTGCGCTGTAGGACAGACTCACCAGTTCTCCGGTATTGGTTAGTCATAAGGTTGTAGTGCTACACAAAGAAGCGGCAAGGTTTTTTTTTTAATGCCTGGAAAGGGACTGTCTGTCATATGTTTCACTTAAACTCAGATCAACTGATCCAGGACTGAGCTGCCTGCAGAAGAGAGCTTCTACTCTTATTAGTTTATTTCTTTGGGAACACAACTGACAGACTGGCAACACTGCAGTATGGAGGCAGCAGCACTGAGAGTAATTAAACTTGTGCTGGGAGTTTTTAAACTTGCGCTACTGCCTCTCTACCTCATGCTGCTGTAGAATGTGACAAGGAGGACAGAGTCCCTGCTGGTCCAAAAAAAGGCACTAGGGTTTATTTTCATGTCTCAATATGAAAACAAATAGTAATGTAAGTGTGCCCACTTTTATTAGCTAGGCTATAATACAATCGGTCACTGCCCGAGGAGTTAAAATTTGTGCTTCAAAAAGGGAAAAGACCTCATACGGATTTATAATCATAATGATATAATCATAATGATTATAAAATAAGTTGCATTGACAACCCTCACCCTGTAACACAGCACCATCTTACTTAGTTTTATTCATTTTGGATTGCCCCAGACCCGCATGCCCTTCCTTTCTCCAAGCTTACCTTGCCCAACCTGAGATTCCCCGCCATTCTCCCTCTGCTTCAGATGCTGTGCACAGCCGTCTTGTAGCTCTATGCAGGCTCTACCCCACCCATTGAATTAAATGGGCAGACGGGAGCATGCATTTCACTAGGGATTTCACGAGGGCCCCCCCGCCCCTCTTTAGGTCTAGCTCTCTTAACTTCCTGGGCGCTTATTCGTGCAGACACTGTCCTCTTCTCTGGACCTCTCCTAACTTGCACCTTCCTACTACTTGTCAGGAGTACAAACAGCTTGCTCATCAATGGCCTTGTCAATTATTTAATGTAGACTACAGATGTCCAATTACTCCAGTGGCTAAGGGTGGGGAAAGCCTGAATAGGTGGCGCTGAAGTAGCAGAGATACAATCAGTGCAGCTCTCATCTTGCCAGTGTTCTACCCATTGAGGCTTTGTTTTACAGTGCACAGTACAGAGGAACACATGTATTCTGCTGTGCATAGCTGGGGTGCCTGTGCTGCAAACACTCTCGCTCTGCCTTCACTGCAAACTGGGAAAGTTTGCCTTCCAGTTTGGTGACTTCCAACAGGTGGACATCCATTTTAGCAGAAGCTCACAAGTAAGGATTGCAGAAAGAACAATTTTTAAAACAGAACATTGTTACCCATTATCACCATTTGGAAGAGGCCAGAGGGGCTTTATTGGCCATGAAGATGTTGGATGGCTTTGAGCTTCGAGTGAGGTTCTGGTACAACTGAATCAGTCTAATGAATGATTGAATGATGTGTTGCCCACTATCACCATTGGAAGGAGACTGGGGACAGACCAGGGGCTTTATATGGTTGTGGTACCGCAGACTCAGTCTATGGCAGAGATGAATGTAGTACTCTTTTTATATTCTTAGTATACAGTACGTCCTGCTCCAAATCTAATACTTACAGTTGGGATATACTCCGCCAGATGGCGCTGGACTGCAGAGACATCGAAAATAGGCTCCTCCCGGCCCCTCAAATACCCAGGGACCTCCCACAAATCCCCAGAATTTCTCTGCAGTCTGGCTGCGAAGGACGAGAAATTGGCTCTCTACTTGCAGGTGAGCGGGGTTATTAACCTGCGGCCCTGTAGGACTATTCCCACCTGTTCCACTAGTAATATGCCTCCCAGCCTTGGCTGCGCTGGTCGGGTGAAGGTAGGCAGCACCGCCGTTGGTGCTTAGGAGCGCTGCTCCACCGCAATCCCCCACCAAAGGGTAGTCGGTTCAGGCTTATGGTGAGCCTCTATGGGATGCCCCTCCCGCACTATTGCCCCCTACCTATCGGTGGGCCCTCTTTAAGTGGCCGCCGTTCTCCCTCATCCTCCTTGTAGTCTTCGGGGGAAAAGAGGGGGGGGCGTGTATGTGTATAGATATGTATGTTATGCAGTCTGTGCTTTCACTTTTCACATGTCTTTATTCTTGTGTCAGCCGCCGCGCTGACTTGTCTTTTAAAATTACCGCCGCCGCGCGCTGACTTTGTTCCGCGCTTGGCGGCGGCATTACCTCAGGCGCTGGAGTGGCATCATTGGCTGTCGTCCTTTCTGGCTTCTCGCTCTTCGGGGGGGGCGGGGCCCGTCTTTGGCGCGTTCCACGTCATCGCTATTATTGGCCTGCCCCTCGAGGTATACCAACGCCATCTTTTCTGACTTGGTTGGCCTATGCGCGACGGACTCCTACCTACCGCGGTCCGTAAGTGCCCTCGCGGGCGGCTTTATCACTTTTGTTACGATGTACTTAAGGTCTTGTCTGCTTATGTCTTCCAGGCGGGACGAACCCTCCTTGGCTTCTCCCGGCCCTGTTTTAATATATTGCTTGTAGGCCTTGTAAAAATTATACTCCCACGTCCCTAGCGGGTTATTGGGGCATCCAGGGTTGCTATATAGCGTTATTCCCTATCGGCGTATAGCGCCGCTATAATCACCATATGGAGGCATCCCAGGATAATGTGACCGGGGTCCCTTCGGGACAAGGCCGGCTGTGTGTAGCGTGTGGGCAGCCTCATGCTGATGCTGACAAGGCGCGGGTCTGTGTACCCTGTGCTCAGCAGGTGCTTGCATTGCAATCTGGCCTGCCAGTGGCTGCACCTCGTTTCACTTCACCTACTCCGCCAAGCTTAAATCTCACTCCTGTTGAGTTGCATACTAGTGGGGATTCTCAGCCTGATGTGTCTTCTAGACTGGCTACTGTTGAACAGATTATCGCGAAGTCTTTAGCGCGTAAGGCCCCTGCTAAGAAGCGGCACTTGACGCCTAATGTTACTGTTTTCCCTATGAGGAGTTTATGAATCTGTGTGGCTATACCCCGTCTGATGAAGGGGAGCTCTTTTCTGATTCAGGCTCATCTGATGAGAGACCAAGGGGTCATGACGATTCTGGCTCTGACCCCTGGGCCCCGGATGACACTGACAGATTATTGACCCAGATTTTTGAGGTTCTGTTTATCTCTCTCCCTGTTGCAGCTCCCAGGCAAAGAGGGGAGCTTTTCCATACAGCAAGATCACGTTTGGAATTTCCAGAGCAGGCACATTTTCATAACCTTGTGCTCAAGGAATGGGAACGCCCCAGTAAACTTCCCAGGGTTCCAAAGAGTTGGGATAGGAAGTATCCCTTTCCTGCTGAGGTGGTTAAATGTTGGTCATCCCCCCTTCCCCCCCCCGAGGTGGATGCCCCGATCTTAGGGCTATCTAACACCTCTGTCATGCATTCCCCTGATTCTACTACCCTGCGGGATGCAGAAGACCGGCGTATTGATCAGCTGGCATCCCACGCCTTTGCATGTGCGGGGACGGCGCTGGCCCGGTCTGTGCCATTACTGCCGTGGCCACTAGAACCCTTATCAGGAATTTGCTTGATAGTGCCCCTGATGAATTGCCTTGTGAGGTGTTTAATGCACTCTCCAGTTGTGATGTTTTTGTAAACTTTGTACTATCAGCACTGGATGACACCATCAGAATGTGTGCCAGAACTTCTGCCCTCGTGGTGGCTATACGCCGCTCGGTTTGGCTGCGCCAGTGGGCTGCTGACAACGCTGCCAAGAAGGCCCTCACTGGTTTTCCCTTTAAAGGACTGCGTCTGTTTGGAGACCGCCTGGACCTTTTTGCTAAGGGAGGCAGGTTACCCCAGCGCAGGCGGCAACCTCGGCCTATCCCCCTCCAAGATTCATCAGATCCCGGATTCCTCAGGACCCTGTGTCAGCTCAGGAACTAGTGCAAGCAGTGCAAGGCCTCCTGGAGCTGGGGGTCATCGGCCAGGTCCCTTTAAGAGAAAAGGGCAAGGGATTTTATTCCAACCTATTCACAGTACCCAAAAAGGATGGTTCTGTCAGACCCATCCTGGACTTAAAGATCCTCAACAAGTTTGTCAGGGGCAGGTGCATTCGCATGGAGACTCTGCGCTCTGCCATCAGTTCCCTGTGCCAAGGGGATTTCATGACTTCTGTGGACATCAAAGATGCTTACCTTCATATTCCTGTGTTCCCAGGTCATCAAAGGTTCCTCAGGTTCGCTCTGATGGATCAATACTACCAATTTGTGGCCTTGCCTTTCGGCCTCACTTCAGCTCCCAGGGTGTTCACCAAGGTGCTGGCTGGTGTGATGTCTCTGCTCAGATGTCAGGGCGTCTGCGTGCTTCCCTATCTGGACGTCATCCTCATCACTTCCCAGTCTCTGCATCAGGCAGAGTTGGATACTCAGCTGGTGGTGTCCACTCTGGAGTCATATGGATGGGTGATCAACCACCCCAAGTCCTCACTGTCCCCTTCCTTAGTAACTCCATTCCTAGGAATGATTCTGGATACAGTTCAGGCAAGGATCTTCCTTCCTCAGCAGAAGATGGACAGTCTGATTGCACAGGCTCAGTCCCTCCTAGCTTGTCCCCATCCCTCCATCAGGCAGGGGATACAGCTGGTGGGCCTGATGGTGGCATGCTTTCGAAGTGGTCCCTTATGCTCAGTTCCACTTGAGGCTTCTGCAACTTCACCTATTGTCTGTATGGGACAGGGACCCAGTGTCCCTGGACAGGGTCTGTGTGCTCTCCCCCCTGGTGGATTTACTCCAGGAACCTGTTGGGGGGCAGATCCTTTCTTGCCCTTTCCTGGGAGACGGTCACCACGGATGCCAGTCTGTCAGGTTGGGGGGGTTTCTGGAAGTCCCTGCGCTTCCAGGGGAGGTGGGGCCCTCAGGACGCCCACACACCTATCAATGTCTTGGAGCTGCGAGCGGTCAGGTTAGTTCTGGCTCGCTTGACTACTCATCTTCAGGGCCTGCCTGTTCAGGTGCGCTCGGACAACCAGACGGCAGTTGCCTACATCAATCATCAGGGAGGGACCCGGAGCAAGGGGGCCCTCCAGGAAGCGTCTCTGATCCTGACTTGGGCGGAGGCCCGCCACAATCACAAGCTTCCAGCGTTTGTCTCTCTGTCTAGGGATCCTCTGGCCCTGACCTCGGATGCGCTAGCAATGTCATGGAAGGACTTTCAGTTCCTGTATGTCTTCCCCCCAATTCCCCTGCTGGGCAGGGTTCTGCGCAAGATTGCTCTGGAAGGGGTGCCAGCAATTCTGGTGGCCCCCAGGTGGCCAAGAAGAGTGGTACAGCTGGCAGTAGATCAGTACGCTCTGCCCTTGGTGCCAGATCTGCTCACTCAGGGCTCACTACGCCATCCCAATTTACAAACTCTGGTTTTGACGGCTTGGCTGCTGAAACCTCCATCTTGATGGAGAAGGGGCTGTCTTCCTCAGTTGTGGATACTTTGATTAAAGCTAGGAAGAAGTCTTCCTCTTCCATTTATTACAGGGTTTGGCGTGCCTACATTGACTGGTGTGAGTCTAAGTCTCTTCCCTGTCGTGTGTTCTCTATTCCCAGGATTCTGGAGTTCCTGCAGCATGGGTTGGAGATGGAGCTCCAACTCAGTACTCTGAAGGCTCAGGTTTCTACCCTGGCTATTTTTTTCCAGAAGTCCTTTGCTCAGCAACCTCTGATCAGGACTTTTTTCCAGGGGGTCACTCATGTGCGTCCCCCACGTAAACCTATGGTGCTTGTTTGGGATTTGAACTTGGTTCTGTCAGCCTTGCAGGGTGCTCCCTTTGAACCTGTGCAAGATGCTGCCTTGGCCATTCTTACGCTCAAGGTTGTGTTTCTGGTGGCTATCACTTCTGTCAGGCGTGTGTCTGAGTTGGGAGTTTGCGGCGTTGTCCATTCAGCCCCCCTACTATGAGAGACACAAGGACAAGGTGGTGTTTCGTTTCAAACCTGATTTCTGCCTAAGGTAGTGTCTGCCTTTCATTTGAATCAGGATATTGTTCTTCCTTCTTTGTGCCCTAATCCTAGCAATTCTAAGGAGAGGGTTTTGCACTCTTTGGTTGTGGTTAGGTGTCTGAAGTACTATCTGGTGGCTACTGCACCTTTCAGGAAATCTGATGCTCTTTTTGTGGTCCCTTCTGGTCCTAGGAAGTGTTTGGCTCCTGCCAAGTCTACTATCAGCAAGTGGATTCGTCAGGCTGTGATTCAGGCCTACTCTGCTAAGGGGAAGAATCCACCCTTCCGCCTTACTGCTCATTCCACTCGTGCTATTGGTGCCTCTTGGGCTTTTCAGCACCAGGCTTCTGTTGAACAAGTTTGCAAGGCTGCTACTTGGTCCTCTGTTCATACCTTTTTAAAGTTTTACAAGGTTGATGTTAGGGCCTCAGCTGACGCTGTTTTTGGCCGAAAGGTTCTGCAGGCGGCAGTGGTTTTAACTGCCTGCTGCTGACTTTTCTAGGGGATCCCACCCTACTTTATGGACACTGCTATTGGATGTCCCAACTGTAAGTATTAGATTTGGAGCAGGACGTACTGTATACTAAGAATAATACAATTCTGTGATTACTCACCTGTAGAATTGGTATTATGAGTATACAGTACGTCCTGCTCCAACCCACCCTTGGTTTGCATTTTCTTGGATCCCCTGTATGGTGATTGTTATCATTGTTATAATTTATAGTTTGGATTGTTTAATGCTCCCGGCTTCTCCTCAACTGCTTTTCAATGCTGGGGATTTGTGGGAGGTCCCTGGGTGTTTGAGGGGCCGGGAGGATTTTCGATGTCTCTGCATCTGGCGGAGTATATCCCATCTGTAAGTATTAGATTTGGAGCAGGACGTACTGTATACTCATAATACCAATTCTACAGGTGAGTAATCAGAGAATTGTATTTTTGTTAATCAAGTTTTCAACAATTGCCAGTTGGAAGATTGAAATACATGGGAGGAAAACTCAATTTCTCAATTTCTTAGTAAGAACAAGTTCACAATTCCAGGCCATGGTTTATTGTTTAGTCATTAGGAGCAAGCTTAAAAAGCTAGAATGACATACCCTTGAATAGGAATTCTTATAACCTATCATTTCTTTTCAGGTATTCAGCTTCGGAAAGTTCAAGAACAGAGAGAACAGGAAGCAAAAAAAGAGCCAGTGGGAAATGATGTGGCCACCATCTTGTCACGCAGAATTGCTGTTGAATACAGCGAGTCAGACGATGACTCTGAACTAGAAGAGAACGAATGGTCTGACTAAGGATTCCCTATTTACTTGACTCATTTCTACATCATCAATGCCAGTTCACACTAAAGGTGGTTATTTACTAAGGAGAAAGCAGTCACTTGAAGAGTGTCTGGATCAAGTGCGATGGTTTGAAAGCAGCAAAACTCTACAAGTGAGAACTTTCTTTTTAGCAAATATCTTCTTGGATAACATGGATGTGGTGTAACTCTCTGGTCTACCACCAGTATCACTCAGCTCTGTCTATTCATATTTGTGGATACAGCTCTCCACTATATGGGTGTAGTTTTTCATGTTTGGTATGAATATGGTTAAGTATAGTGGTGTTTTTATTTGTGAGCCATAGTTATCAATTATAATATATAGGTACACATTTACACTCAGTGATACCCAAGAGGCACATCTTTACTATTACTATTTACTATTGCACTATTGATATATTGCCATTACCAACAAGATTGGCATAAGGAAAATGACAACACATTCAAATATCAACTGACATCGGGTCTTCATTGCAAAGAGTGCTTTGGTGGTAAAAAGAAAACACTGACTGTAAAATTTAAAATGTATTTTAAACACAAGAAAAAAAACTAAATGTAAATATGTTTTCTCCCATAAATCAGCTCCTGGCCGGTCCATTGCTCATGGTTCCGTTCTCTTGGTGCTCCCGATGCCGCTTAGGTTAGGCACAATGACTCCATTTATTCACTGCACTGCCTTGGCACAACCCCTTTATTGTGGTGAATGGAGGGGGCTATGCAGAAATGCAGGGGATGGGGCTGCAACCCATAGCGAATACTGATCCAACCCATAGCAAATACAGTCCAAGCGATTGTATGGCACACTCCCACTGCATGATTCAATTTCAAAAACTATTGTGTTTCTGAGCACCAGACCGTCCGGGAGCTGCTGCAGGGAAGAATAGAGGAGTACCTTTTGTTTGTGTTTTTTTCTGGGACTACAGTCTCTTTTAAGATTGACCTTATGAAAGCAAATGAAAACATATTTCTCAGTGAAAGTCATGATTTTAGGTCCCCTGAATCACACCATATTTTAACTCATGCCTTATTTGTACCTTAAAGGGACAGTTCAGAAAATGGCAATAACAAGCAGCAAGGAGCTCATCCACCGTATGTTCCACTTGCCTGGCTTGCTGGGAGCGCTGAGTGACAGGGGCAGCCATACAACCACATTTGAAGCGTAGTCATGGAAAAATGGAATGGAAAAGAGGGAAAAACATTGGAGCCCTGCTACAGCATCTATAGTGAACTGCACGAAACGGAGGAGAGGCACATGGGAGAGGCTTCAGATGAGCTCCTTGCTGTATTAGTAATGCTATTGCCTGTACTGCCCCTTTAAAAAGAAAAGTCAATATCTTCAAATGCCGATTCCACCACTTCACCTAGATCAACTGCTCAGATTAACATTTTTCTTGTTCGTTTGACTATAATGACATTTATAAATAACCAAATATAATAAATCACTAAATATGACTAAGGATGAGGAGGGACTACCATGCCAGTGTAGGTATAGTAATATTAGATACATTTACTGAAAGGTGTACAACCTTCCATATTAACTCACAATAAGTCTCAATGGGTCTATATTTGGATAAAGTCCATAACTCTTTCAGCTGGTGTTATTGCTGTGGTGTCCTTTGCATTTCACATGGAGCTTCTCCAGGGAAAACTTTAACCCCAGCTAGATTGCAAGAAGATTGTTGTCATTTTCTGCAGTTCTTATAACTGCACATGAGAATGAGCACAGTAAGACACTCAAACAGATGCTCAAATACGTGAGGTTCCTTTTGTGGGGGAGTTTTCATCTAAAGAGTACTAAGTTATCTTTCTCAGACATGGTATATGGTTTTGATAACACCTGATAACATTGACAAAGAGTATTTTTTAAAAGCTTGCCACAGATATACTCAGTCTTAAAACATGTCACTTTAATACTTCACTTTCCATAGTTTTCACTGAATCCCTTTTATAGCCTTTATTGGCTTAATAGGGAGCCTAAAAACCAGGCAAAATATACGTTCCCATGATCCTAGCAATGTTATCTGTGCATTTACAGGTCATCAGTAACTTTGTGCAATTAGCCATTCATGCTATCCCAGCATACCTTATTGGCTATCAGAGGTCGTGTAAGCTCTGGAGCTTGGACCAGGTGAGTATTCCCACCTGATTTTCATGCTTCCTAGAGACATTGATGTGTGGGGCCACAGTGGGAAGATGAAACTATGCTGCAGTTAAAAGAGATCCACTTTATTTAACCTATGTCTAATTACTAATAATAATAAAAAAAACGAATAATTTTTTCATACGGCACCTGTAGTTTCTCTTTTAAATGTTTCGGAATTATCTGACTTAACTTTATATTAAAAAATGATTTTGGAGCGTACCTGGCTTCATTATAGATAGATAAGCACACGCTCGCGGCATGTAACGAGGGCTACGTTCCACTAGCCTGACACTTGAGTCTAATGGAGTGCAGCTTTTATTAGTAATCAGACAATCCACACAGATTTCTTCTCCATTCCCCTCTTCAGGGACAGCGTGGACTAACTCCTTCTCCTCTCAGAGTTAAGATCCTCCTGTCTCCTAGGAAACCGTTTCTCTGCTGTAACATCAAAGCCTTCCCGATTCCCTTTCTGCATCTTGTTGTCGAATCATACAGCAAAGCTTTAAATAGCAAGCACCCTGTCAGTTATTTCTATTTTCACCATTTGCTTTACATTTCCATTTTATTCAGAGTATTAATAATAATATTTCCAAGATAAGACCAAATTGTATCATTTTGCTGTGAGACTATATTTTTGGCTGATGCTAACTGATTTAACTGAAAGTCTTAAACTACAATTCACAGAAGACCTTTTGCACCCTTAAAAGCCCATGTAATGTCACCAGGGACCAGCCGGATGACTCATGGCCTTGTTCCCTAACATTATTTTTTAGAACAGGAGTTCTCAACCTTTGTATGCCCAGTTCCCCCTAGCAACAAGAAGTTCCAAACATGTACCTCAAAGAGGAAGATTAAATATAAATAGTATCAAAATAGGTAGACCATAGACATCGTGGCATTTTTAAAGTAGAAGACCTATTCCAAGTGTGACATACACTCCGCTTCCACAGTCATGACATCTGGGTAATCTCCAGTAGAGGGCGAACTTCTGCAGAGATGAATGCAAAAAAAGGAGCTCCTCCCGGTCCATAAATACCTGGGACCTCCCACCAATTCCCCAGTTCCTTCTCTGCAGGAAGGCGAGCAAGACAGAAGATTAAGACTTCTCTTACTTGCCTGCCTGGCCATTTTTGTCCCTATTGCTGCCAGGACTTTTCTAAGTTAACCCTATTTGAGCCTCCCAGCCTTGGCGGCAGGTCCTGGTGAGGGTAGGCAGCACCTAATTGGTGTTGAAGGAGCTTTTGCTCCCCCGTGAGACCCCATTACAAAGGGTAGGCGGATTTCCGGGTTGGCGGTCGCCCCTCACCCTCCTTTTGGTGCCTTGCGGCGACCTAGCCACTGGCTGGGATCCGCGTTGCTGGGTTAGCTGGGAGAGGGGCGTGGCCTGGCGAGCGCGCGTTCTGCTCTGGCCCGCCCCACTTCTCCCTCACCTTTTCACTTCTCCAGCTCTGCCGGTGGCTATATTGGACGTTCTGCTGTTGCTACTGCGGCTGCTGCTGCTGCGGATTTGTTGATACGTATTATTTATATGTTATTTTTGCTTTTTTATGTGTCTTCAGATGGTCTCGTGTGTGTGCAATTAAGGGGTTTTTCCCGGTCCTGGGTCCCTAGCCTAAATTTATCATCTACAAATCCTCCCACAGGGACTCTAAAGGGGCATCCCAGGTTGCTTCTGCTTAATTCCCTACGGTCCTTGCGACTGACCCTAAACGATCACCATTTGGAGGCTCCGCAGGATACCGGGCTCGGGTTCCCTCTGGGACAATCCCGAGCGTGTGTAGGTTGTGGGGTATCCCTGACGGGGGAGAATGTGCTGATTTGTATTCCATGTGCACAAAAGGCCATAACGCGGCGGTCGGGTGCCCAGCCTTCTGGGTCGGCTCCCCCCACTTCATCGCCTTCCCCTCCCCGCCTTATTTGTACCCCAAGTGACATGGTTGCTAGCGGGGAGTCGCACTCTGATGTTTGCGCTAGGTTGGCCAGCGTCGAGAGATTTATTGCTAGCGCTGTGGGCAAGAAGGCCCAGGCTAAAAAGAGACATTTGTCGCCAGCCCAGGCGGCTTGGGATGTTGATGATGATTCCCTTGATTGGTCGGATTATTCCCTGTTAGAGGAGGGGGAATTGTATGAGGAGTCTGAGGCTTTGATGCATTGATCCTTAGGGGATGGTGGAAACCTAGTCGGCTTCCTGGTGTTCCTCAGGGATGGGATAAGAAGTACCCTTTCCCGGTGGAAGCGGTTAAGCGCTGGTCTTCTCCTCCCGAGGTTGATGCGCCAGTTTTGGGATTGACTAACACCTCAGTGATTCCCACCCCAGACGCCACTACCCTTAAGGATGGCGAGGATAAGCGCCTTGATCAGATGGCATGCCATGTTTTTGCCAGTGTGGGTTCGGCCTTGCGGCCTGTGTGTGCATCTGCACTAGCGTCGGTGGCTACTAGGTCTCTGATCAGGGACTGGTTAAAGGACGCTCACCTTGATCCTGCCAGCGCTGAGTTCGCTACTCTTAAAAGGTGTGAATTGTTCATGGATTTTGTCTTGGCTGCTATGGAAGACACTATTGGCATGTGTAGTAGGACTTCATCCTAATTGGTAGCCACGCGCTGATCGGTCTGGCTCCGCCCGTGGACGGCGGACTTTGCGGCCAAGAAATCGCTCACAGCTCTCCCCTTCTTGGGTTCGTGGCTGTTTGGAGACAAGTTGGATGCTGTGGCAAAGGGAGGTAAGTTACCTCAGCGTATGAAGCAGCGTCGCTCCTTTCGGGGGGCAGGCTCCTTCAATCCTTCCTTTCGAGGTGCCAGAGCTGTCAGAGGTTTGGCCTTCTCGGCTATTAGAGGTTCTTCCTGGAACAGAGGCAGAGGTCGGGCCCGTCCCGCATCTGCCTGGGGTTCCAAGCCTAAGCCTGCGGTTAAACCAGATCAACAATGAAGGGGTGCCCTCACCCGTTCGGGTGGGGGGACGGCTGTGGCTCTTCTTCCAGGTCTGGGCCCGGGAGGTCACAGACAATTGGATCTTGGAAGTGGTCTCCTCCGGGTACAAACTGGAGTTCGAGTACTGGCCTCCTCCAAGATTTTTAAGGTCTCGGGTGCCCTCGTACCCTCAGGCTGTACAGGGGCTCCTGTCAGCAGTACAGAATCTTCTGGACATGGGAGTCATATGACCGGTGCCTCCCTCGGAGAGAGGCAGGGGTTACTACTCCAGTCTTTTCACGGTTCCCAAAAAAGGATGGCTCCGTGAGACCCATTCTGGACCTAAAGATCCTCAACAGATTCATCAGAACCAAGAAGTTCCGCATGCGCTCGGCCATCAATTCCCTTTGTCAAGGGGACTTTATGACATCCATAGACATCAAGGATGCGTATCTGCATGTTCCTATTTTTCCAGCGCATCAGAGATTCCTCAGGTTCGCGGTGGAGGATCAACACTTTCAGTTTGTAGCCTTTCCCTTCGGGTTGACCTCTGCGCCGAGGGTCTTCACCAAGGTTCTGGCGGGCATAATGGCACTGCTCAGAGCTCAGGGCATTCGCATTGTGCCGTACCTGGACGACCTGCTAATCTCAGCTTCTTCCCTCCGGCAGGCGGAGCTGGACACACACCAGGTGGTGTCAACCCTGGAGAGGTTCGGGTGGGTGATCAACCGCCCCAAGTCCTCTCTCTCCCCATCAAGGGAGATTTCATTTCTGGGCATGAATCTGGATACCATCCTGGCCAGAGTGTTTCTGCCTCAGTCCAAGGTGCAGGGGATTCAGGATCTAATCCGCCTTCTTCTGGCCATTCCTTGCCCTTCTATCCGACTGGGGATGAAACTGGTGGGATTGATGGTGGCATCCTTCGAGGCAGTCCCGTTTGCTCAGTTTCATATGAGATCTCTCCAACTTCACCTATTGACGCATTGGGACAGGTGTCCGCAGTCCTTGGATCAACTGTTTAGGATGTCTCCCAGGGTTCGGCAGTCCCTTCGGTGGTGGCTGGTGTCGAGCAACCTGTTGAGGGGCAGATCCTTTCTGGTTCCTCGCTGGGAGACGGTTACCACGGATGCCAGCCTGTTGGGCTGGGGTGGTTTCTGGAAAAGTCATCAGTTCAGTGGGGTGTGGGGTCCTAAGGAGGCTCACAACCCCATCAATGTCTTAGAGCTCAGAGCCATCCGGCTTGTCCTGTCACGGATGACGTCGTACTTACAGGGTCTACCGGTTCAGATTCAATCAGACAATCGGATGGCGGTAGCCTACATCAATCACCAAGGAGGGACTCACAGCAGGAGTGTCCTCAGGGAAGTCTCTCTGATCCTGCACTGGGCGGAGAGCAATGTTCCTTGCATTTCGGCAGTCTACATTCCGGGAGTGGAAAACACGGAGGCGGATTCCCTGAACAGGGGGGCCTCTTGCCAAGGGGAGTGGTCTCTCAACCCCGGGGTTTTTCGGTCCCTTTGTCACAAGTGGGGGACCGCGGAGGTGGATCTCTTTGCCTCACGGCACAATTACAAACTCCCGGCCTTTGTGTCTCTGTCTCAGGATCCTCTAGCTCTGGCAGTGGATGCCTTGTCCCTTGCCTGGAAGGATCTGGGGTTTCTGTACCTGTTTCCTCCCTTCTCCATGGTGGGAAAGGTGGTTCGCAAATTCTGGTGGCTCCAAGGTGGCCCAGAAGGGTTTGGTACGCAGACGTTGTAAGGTTGGCGGTAGATCAGTACCGGCTTCCCATTTTTCCGGATCTGATTTCTCAGGGTCAACTTCTTTACCCCAATTTACAAACGCTGGCTTTGAAGTCTTGGCTGCTGAAACCTTCATTCTGAAGGTGGAAGGTTTGTCTGAGGCTGTTGTTCAGACCTTGCTTAGAGCTAGGAAGCGGTCCTCTTATGGCATTTACTATAGGACGTGGCGGTCCTATATTGACTGGTGTGAGGCTAGGGCTTTGCCTTGCAGGGTGTTTTCGATTCCTAGGATTTTGGAGTTTCTTCAGCACGGTCTGGATCTTGGGTTCCAGCTTAGTACCTTGAAAGGGCAGGTCTCGGCTCTGTCTGTTTTCTTCCAAAGATCGTTTGCCTTACACCCGCTGGTTAAGACTTTTTTCCAGGGGGTTACTCATGTTCGACCCCCTCGGAAGGCTATGGTTCCTGTTTGGGATTTGAACTTGGTTCTTTCGGCTCTCCAGGGTCCTCCTTTTGAGCCGTTACAGGACATTGCTCTTTCTGTTTTCACTCAAAAGGTTGCCTTCTTGGTGGCTATTACCTCTGTTCGGCGTGTCTCTTAGTTGGCGGCTCTGTCAATTCAGGCCCCTTACTTTGAAAGACACCAGGACAAGGTGGTCTTTCGCTTTAAGCCAGATTTATTTCCTAAGGTGGTATCTGCCTTCCATCTCAATCAGGATATTGTTCTCCCTTTCTTGTGCCCTAAGCTTAGCAATGACAAGGAGAGGGTGTTGCACAATTTGGATGTTGTTCGCTGTGTTAAGTACTATTTGGTGACTATTTCTTCTTTCCGCAAGACGGACGCCTTTTTCGTGGTGCCCTGCGGGCCCGGGTAAGGTTTGGCGCCCGCCAAGTCTACCATTAGCAAATGGATTCGTCAGGCCATTGTTGGGGCCTATTCTGCTAAGGGGAGGACTCCCCCTTTTAAGGTCACTGCGCATTCTACTTGTGCTGTTGGTGCGTCCTGGGCTTTTCAGCACCAGGCTTCTGTTGACCAAGTTTGTAAGGCTGCTACTTGGTCTTCCGTTCATACTTTTTCCAAGTTTTACAAGGTTGATGTGCGGGCTTCAGGGGATGCTGTTTTTGGCCGCAAGGTTCTGCAAGCTGCAGTGGTTTAAGTTGGTGCATTCTTTTACCGTTTTTGGTTCCCACCCATGACGGGCACTGCTATTGGATGTCCCAGATGTCATGACTGTGGAAGCGGAGTGTATGTCACACTTGGAATAATACAGTTTTGTGGGTACTCACCTGTAAAATGGATATTGTGAGCGTGAAATACACTCCGCTTCACCCCACCCTTTTGGTATTCCGGATTTTTTATATGGTGAACCATTGTTTATTTTGTTAGTTTTGTTATAATTGGTTCTTCCTGGTCCCCTTACTGCTATCTTACACTGGGGAATTGGTGGGAGGTCCCAGGTATTTATGGACCGGGAGGAGCTCCTTTTTTTGCATTCATCTCTGCAGAAGTTCACCCTCTACTGCAGATTACCCAGATGTCATGACTGTGGAAGCGGAGTGTATGTCACACTCACAATATCCGTTTTACAGGTGAATACTCACAAAACGGTATTTTTGCACCCTTAAAAGCCCATGTGATGTCACCAAGGACCAGCCGGATGACTCGTGGCCTTCTTTCCTAACAGTATCTTCTAGAGCAGGGGTTCTCAACCTTTGTATGCCCAGTACCCCCTAGCAACAATAAGTTCCAAACAAGTACCTAAAAGGGTATGATTATAAATAGTACGAAAATAGGTAGGCCACCGGCCTCATGGCATTTTTAAAGCAAGAAGGGATTAAGTTTCACTTGTAAAATATACCAGACCCCCCCTGAAGGTGTGCCCTGGAACACTGCTGTGTACCCCCTAGGGTATGTGTACCACAGGTTGGTAAGCATTAAGGTGAAAGAAGAAAAGAAGAATGAAGGAGAAAAAGTTCAGGTTGAGAAACAGTGTTCTTGAGTAGTGGTCCTCAACCTTTTTCCTCCAAGTACCCCCCTAGCGACAAGGAGTTACAACCAGTTAGACCCAAGGAGGAGATCAATTATTAATACTACCAAAATAAGTAGGTCATGGGACTCATAGAACTATTTGAAGCAAGAATAATAGTTTACTGTTAAAATAATATACCAAACCCATAATACCCCCCTGTTGATGCAACCCTGAACATTGCTGTGTATCCCCAGTGGTGCATGTTTTGCAAGTTTGGAAACAGTGTTCTAGAGTAGGGCTTCCCAATCTCATTTAATCAAGTACACTTTCCATTTTCTGTTTATCTCAAGTAGCACCGGGATTGTATGTATGGGCTGTAAGTCACAGTCAGTTTTAATTAATAGTTTTCATTGTTTCCTGCAGGTTTGTATTTATGCAGCAAATCCAAGGTTAGGTAAAGACTAGAGATCAGGTTTGGTACAGGTCAGTCTGCAGCTTTGCCAAGTATCATCTGATAGGAGATTGAGTACCACCAGTGGTACTTGAAAAACTGGTTCGCAACCCCTGTTCTAAAGTAATATGCTTGCTGCTCCTGATTATTTGTAGTAACCCTAGAACCAATATTAACCAAAGATAGTAATTTCCTAGATTTCTTCAAGTTCCTTTACATGCCAGGCTGGCCACCAGGCTGCTTGCCTAGGGCATTAAAATAGAAAGTAAACACCCAATAAGTCACCCAGATAGTGCTTCAGCAGCTTCAGCAGCTGCTGCCAGTAACCCAAAGAGGCACCATGAATTGTTTTTAATGCCCAGATCAGGCTTATTAACGGGGAGGTTTTTGAGTGGAATTCCATTTTAAATGTCCCCACTGCACTAACGTAATGTATAAGGTCATTTTCATCAGAGACCCGTGAAACCACCTGTATTTTTTTGTGGTTATGAGGGAAAGCATAGCACTAACAGAAACAACCCAAAGATATCTAAATATTAATTTACGTTTTATGAAAAACCTATAAAAAGCAGGTGTTTTAAGTGACTCAACCTGAATAAAATTAATTTGCTTCATATATACATGTATTGAATGCAAATACAATATATTGCCAACTGCTAAAAATTTAAAGAGCACCTGTGGTCAGAAAATAAAAAAGTGCTATACTTACTGAACCATATGTAGCCCTAGTCCATTGACTGAATTGCAGCCTTTGGATGGCAGACTGAGTGCTTCAGGAGGCACCCCTGAACTAGTCACAAGGGGTAAAGCAACCTATAAATGAAGAGAAAAAATAGTCAGAATCATCCTGTATTACTTTTCTATTACTTTTTACTTCAGCCATCTCCGAGCTAATGACGGCTCTATATAGTATACCCAAATTAAAACTTATCCTGACTAACAAGCATACAGATGTAAAATAAGGTAAAGTACTCAGGTTTAACATAATATTAAAGCAAGATGGGAACATCAACTGGGAGAAGAAAGGAACAACCAGGTTCGGGTCAACTCTCAACTTTCTTCAAAAATATCACATTAAAATATTTGAAGCGCCCACAACTTAATCAGGGCTACCAACTATCAACCTCTGAGAAACGCCTCACTCAGGCCTTCACCGGGAAGTCGTCACTAGCATTCTTGTACATCCCATCTTGAATGTCCGATTCCTAAAAAACTAAAATCCAAATGGGAGTGTGACCTGGGGCAGGAACTGAGTGAAGCTCATTGGGGGGGGGGGGGGGGGGAGATAGGGGCAAAATCTTCCCCTAAAATGTGGCAAAATCAGACACATTAGTTATTTTTAACTTTAAAGCGGACCTAAAGCCCTCCTCTGGCAAAAACTATTGTAGAGGGCTTAACTCCATGCAGATGTTCTGGATTAAAAGGCCAATTATTTGCTTCAGAACTGCATGGGAGCGGCCATCTTGTCACACACATAAGCATGAGGGGAGAGCTGTGCCAGCAGCAGCCCACACCAAACTGAGATAAATGTCTCAGAAACAGGCAGCTAGTGTATTGTGTTATATAAACAAACACACTGAATAACCATCTGCAAGAGGGGTGTGTGTGTGTGTGTGTGTGTGTGTGTGTGTGTGTGTGTGTCTGTGATTTACCGCAGTCCATTCAATCAGTATAAACATTATGTATCTTATAAAATGTTACTATTCTTTTAGCTGTGCAGCAGAGCAATGAGTCTGTTGGAGAGCACAGCTATACCTTGGGAAGACAATGCAAGTCAGAAAGTCTTACCTATATTGCAGGACCTCCTGTCTTATTGAATTATCCTGCACCTATCACCTGGTTTATTTTTACAATGGGATAAATTAAAGCAAAAGGGGGTTTTATACAGCCACAAAATCATTTTTGTTTACCCCCCCCCCTTATTTGGGGCATCCCTGGATACACCAAATATTCACCTCAATCCCATAACACATGCGTGGTGGCATCCCCACCTTGTGAACTCGCTGTTGAAAGCTGGTACAAGCTCTCAGTGGAGGCAGTGGGGTGCTATGGCATAGAAAGTACTCTAAGAACCTAAGGCCGGCTATTGCACAACAGTTGAGAGGTAACATGTATGTTATTGAAGTGTATGACACACACATATATATATGGGCAGTATAATCTTAAAAGAATATTACATGAGATTTGAATATATATTCTTTGAATTTTAAGTGTATAATTGTGTATTGTACAATGGATAAATGGCTTTATTGGCTTAAAACAGATCTAAGAAGTCTACTTGTTTATTACACAAAACTACCTTGCACCCCACCTGTTCTTTTTATTAACCCCGATTGTACTAATATATTTACTACTTTTTACCAGAAGCCACATCCTCTATCCCTAATGGATTTGGCTTCAGCACCACAGGGGATTATGGGTGACACATTTGACCCATTGGGTGTCAAAAAGGAAAAATGGGTAGGGGGTAGTATATTTGTCTATAGACACCCCTTTTATTCAAGGTAAGGGATTTTACAGTATAAGCTGCTATACAAAAACTGCCTAAGATAAAAACACAACTTTCATAGATAGCATGGGAGACTACATCAGACATAGGATATCTAACCCTGTTTTACCATCTCCCTATACTATATGATGCCCATTGCTTGATCCAGCCAATTTCTGAGCCCTACATGCCATCAGGCATTAGCATGTGAGAATTGTCTCGACGTTCACCATGTTCTTCGCCATCTTCATTTGTGCTGTGCTAATACTACATTTTGGGCCTGATTTGTCAGACAGTGCCACATTGGTACAAATTAAAGTAGTAAAAATATTATAAAATATTTTTTTCACTGTTGCGCATGTTGCTGCACTAGAAGAAGCACATTTACTAAAACATTAGCAGTGAAGCAACATGCTGAAAAAAATATATAAATCATATTTTTTCACTACTCTAATTTGCACTTAAATGGCATTGTGTGGCAGAAGTGTTTGATAAATCAGGCCTTAATGTGCCAGCACAGGAAGATAGAGCCGTTGTGCTAAGATAAAATCTAGTTCAGGCATAGTTAGCCACACAGTGCACATAATACATCTCATAGTAAAAAAAGACATAATATTCATCACAATAAACAATAAGTGGTTTTAGAGATTTTTATCACATTGCAAGCTGATATCATGTCATCCCTCCCTCTCTATCTTTTCACCATAAAAAAATCCAAAGTTCGACACAATTCATTTCAAAATAACTATCAGTATAATAATTCAGTGTAACCAAAGATATTGCCTGTGTTTGATAAAAGCATTGAAATAAATAGATTTAGCATAATTGTGCTTGGCTGTGCCGAGCTTGCCAGGGAAGACCAATATTTACTAAGGCCCTTATTTATGAAGGAATAGCGACAGGTAGCGACTGGTGAGCGACCGGTAATGACAGGCACTGCCACGAGAACGCCGGCTCCCCACCACAATCACACATTTATCAAGCCGATCATGCTTAGCGACTGAGATAGCGCCAGATAGCCACTCATTCATCATTATTCCAGCCTCAGCCCACAGCGCCAGCGTCCGACCTTGAACAGCGACAGGTATGACCTCTCGCTACCTGGCGCTCTCCAATGCATTTCAATGGAACAATCTTCAAATATTCATAATTAATTGTTATTTATGGTTTTTTTTTGTTTTGTTTTTTTTTAATTATTATTGTATTCATATTACTAAATTCTTAAAAATTTTTTTTTTTTTTTTGGTTTCCAAAAATATGGTGGTTTGGGGGTTAAAAAACTACTTTTAACACATCGCCGCCAGCACTCTGGGGTTTAAACATGCATTTCACAGCGCGAGAATTTTTTGAGCATGATTTTTTGATGAATATGGTGGGAGCCGGTCGCTCTGACCAGTCGCTATCATGCGCACCCATACATCGTGGAACCTGTCAAATAGCGACTCCTCACCCCGTATTCAACATTACTGCACACCGACTCAGTCGCTATCAACAACCGAACAATGGCCACGCACAGCGACTACTAGCGGGCGCTGTGAAAATACTGCTACAGTCGCTCAACTGTCTGAAAGTAGACTTTGCCTTTAAATGTGCAAAATTTAATTTCTGGATTTATATATTATAAGCCAGAGTGCCAAACAATGTGTGTCAGGTTTGTATATACATGTGTGAATATATTTTCAGAGCTAAAAGTAAAAACAAAATAAAGTAAAAATATAAAAATAAAAAATAGACAAATTAAACAAAAAATAATGTTAAAAACGTATACTTTAATAATTTATTAATAACACATTTATTTTTCTTTTCATGAGCTCTAATCAAAAGATCAGCATACTATAAAATAATGTGTTATAACATAAAGTGATCCCACACACTTCTTTGTAACCAAATGTCCCTTATAGTAATACAGATTGGCCATTTATATTTTCTCTTCTGTAAATACTTTTTTAGGATGCTGGGTGCCTTGTGGTTCTGGCCTCGTGGAAGCGATCTGTAGCAGTGCAAGCCTGGACCTCCCAGCTTGCATTGCGTTTAGCAGCACGGCTCCAGCATCTCTAGTGAAGCCAATGCTTGGACACACACTGTGCTCAGCATTCAGGGCCACAAGCGTGTCTCCAGCGATGTACACAGGGAGGGAAAAGGCAGAGACCAGCAGGAAGCCTGATCATTTTGAATGAACCTGGATGTGCATGCACAGTACGACTGAGGTGGGCAGCTCACGCTCACACAAGGGGCAACCAAGATGTCACCCAGGAGCACTTTTTTTAAAAAGTCATCCAACACCAGACGAAAGCCACAGACAGAAATGATCCTGCTTCTTCACACTTCGTCATTTTGAAGGAGCACATCTAGGACTTTGTTAACCCTTTCTTTTTTGGGCAGGGGGCAAGGGCATGGCACTGCTTTAAAGATGAACTTTGGTCCCAGCAAACGGTAGATCTAAAAATATGCTTTATAATTAGTGATGGGCCTCAGATACAGGCCATAGCTAGTTCACAAGATGTGGTAGCAAGAGGTATTGTATCCAGCATTCGGGAGTACTGATAGCCGGTACTGAGGTCTATTTGGCCAGAGGGTTTCCAAACCGGCTCATCAATATTCATAACCTTGGCATTGTGTTATTGCATTGTGCCAGCAAAAAAGAAGGCCTAAACTCAACACAGAGCAGTAAATAAGGGATTTCTTTAGTCTGCTAGCTGTTCAAAGAGGAAACAGTTTAGTAAATTCAACTTTATCAGTTGTGCTTGCTAGCCAAGCTGTGGTGGTCTGGCATGTTTTTAGTAAATCAAATAATTTGTACATTGTGATGACAACTACCAACCAATCATAGTCCAAACATGCATTTACTCACCAGAAAATGTCTGCTTGACCGCTGCATAGGAAAGTCCAATGTGTTACTTATTAGTATAGAAGTAGGTAGGTCTTAGCAGGCTTAGATCTAAAGTGTGGTGTTCATCAGAACACCCAGCATGATGCAAATACTCATTCTCAAAATCCCATACATTATGGGGGTTATTTAAAAAACGGTAACGCCAGTTCCACCTAGCGGATGAACGCTAAACCACATTTAACAAAGACAATCTGGTGAGCGCCTCTAACAGCGGCATGTAGAGTCACTTGTATTACTAGAGGTGGCTTAGTGTATAGCGCCGGCGCTCTAGGTTCAGCAGCGCCATGTAGTACCTGTCGCTCAGTAGCGCTTTTCAATGGTGTCTTATTTGGTTGTGTTTAGAGCGTGTTGCCAAAGTAAAATGTTATTGTTTTTTTTTTTATTTTATTTTTTATGCAGAACTGTATGTGAAGGTCTGGCATTGTAGTGTCATTCCATTTTTGGCTCTGCTGCTAGTATATATGTTTTGAGAAACAGACTTTTCCAGTTTTAGAGCGCCGCTGCTGGGTGTGTGTAGTTTTTTCTTGAATACAGGCTTCAGCGCCGAGTGCTGGACGCACTTAACTGGCGCTACCTATCGCTCGCTGCAACGTTGCCTTATTGTTAGATGTAGCGTAGTCTTGGGCGCTTTAACCTCGGGACACCACCTAGCGTTCTTGATTGGCTCTGCAGTGAATCAGGGAAAGCGCTTCTACAGCACCCTGCACACATCACATTTATCAATGCTGGACAGGATAGTACAGCATCACTAGTTGTGGTTGCCAGAGATGGTCACAGCTCCCGGCACCTGCTAGCAGTGTCTACTAGCGGTTGCTCTAAGTGCCGCTACACAAACGCTCCCATAGCAATATTGGAGCTAGTATTAAATCAGCCTCTACGTCTCGAGGTGGACAATCTATTCAATCATTCATATAGAGAGCCTTGTATTAAAGTTATGACACATCATCTTTCAAATTATTCTTTTTTTTATATGAAAATGGATGCTAAGCCACACTAACTTATTTTTCACCAAAGCTATGGCCTTCAAGACAAGTTATGTCTATTCTACTCACTCAGTCATTGTGTAGCTACCCTTACCTTATCGGTAAAGCTTTATTTTTATACCAGTAATGAGAACATTCTATTGAGACGCCCAAACATTTAACAGGTCTGTCCAGGCAGAGGGTTAAATTAGCCTGAATTCTGCTGACCTCAGTACCAGTAGGAGGTAAGCAGCTAATGTAACCCTTAGCCCGGACTGCCTCTTTAATTTTCTACAATTTATGACCTTTACTTTCTGCTGTTGAAGATCGAAGGTCTTTCTATATAAAACCTTTGTGATTAAAAGGCTGATTCAGCACCAAGAGAATCTTTTTTTCTTACTTTTTTGTGAGATTTTTTTTTTCTTTAGTGCAATTCAGCACCATTTTTAGCTGTGTGCATTGTTATTATTAGATATTATTGGAACAATTGCACAGCTCAAATGGTGATGAATTGCACTAGTGGACAACAAATGTGAGAACATGTTTTCCACAAGGTGCTGAGTGAACCCATATGTGCATAATGGCAGTCACACAATTCTCTTCTTTTTAGGACAGTTAGATTAGTGTTGGTCTTAACTGGGGTTGATATATTTGATACTTTGTATGAGCTTTCTATTGATAAAACCCTAATTGATGGGAGTTCTAAACCCTAGAAACAGCAATTACAAAATGATTTTATTAATTCCATGAAAATGTTATTAATGTGTAACCACACAACTGCCATATTAAGGAAGGGTAAGACTTGGAGAAGCTTAAGAAGCTTTTGGGGGAATTAGTGGAGGAAATAGAAGATGACAGAAATGCCATTTCCAGAGAAGTTACCTCTAAAGGACCAGCAGAAGTCAAATAGGACTCAATTTGGCAGTCATTGAAGAGGCTCATATAATCATCGTCTGGTGGCTGTTTAAACCTGTGAACTTGGTATAAATGTTGCTGCCTCTATTTATATTTCTCTGTAAGTAATTGTTCCGTGTAGTGGATTTGTATATGCGCACACTAGTCCGGGACCTGTATGCTGTATTGCTGTAACATTGTCCACAGAACTACAATGAAATGCTGCTTGTTACATTATTTCAAATGCTTATTGTATTTGTTTTATGAACAGAGACAATTACACTTAAAGCATGTGTTAATCTATGAAAATAAATCTGTTAAGCAAGTCTGTAGCTCTGGGTTAATCCAAATCCCCAAAATTCCACCAATTTAAATTGATATTAAAGGCAATTGTTACACCATTGTGTTGCGCTACATTTGGCATGGACGTAAACTGTTTTCCATTTTTAAATTGAAGAAGAAATGTCCAAGATATCGAGGTTTACAGGTTCACCTTATGATTTTTCTTCTGCTTGACAAGGTAAGCTGCTGTTTTTTTTTCTAACTTTTGCCTTTACAATAACTTTAAATTCATTTTGCAACATTTTTGAATGTGCCAAATGTGAGACTTTTTCAATAGAACAAGTAAAAAAAAAATTTGAATTAGAGCTAAAGCATCAGAGTGACTCTGCAGAACATGATTGAGGCTTCGGGTGATAAGTTACCTAGAGCTTTTTTCTTTCATCTGCCAAGGCTAAGCAGATCATGGGGAGGCGCATGACAAGCCCATCATTTTACCTTTCTAGAAATCACTTGTGTTGGACACCAGAGCATGAACAAGGCAGGGGCACCTGAGCAAAGGCAGGGCAACTAAATACATGGAATGGTTGAAATAGAGTATTCAGAATGATTGTCAAATTTAGGGTTATTTAGTTCCCAATGGCAAATTTGCAATCAGAAGACAATAAAATGAGAAAACTTGGCCTCTTGGTACTATTTGTAAAATGTTCACATGAAGGGAAAAAAGAGATGCAGTCTCCGATCTGCTCACAACCTCCTCCTGATCCTTATCAAATCCTCCCACTCACACATGTCGCTCCACTCCTCTGGAATGCCACCTCACTTTACAGTCTTGTCACCCTTCAGAGCACTACCATACTTAGTACATGACCCAACTTTTAGTCTCCACTTTCATCATTTAGATCACATGTACAGTACAGTAAGGATGGTCGATTGCACGAAGAGTAACATAAGAGGGATACGTTGACTAATAGAGGAGGCAGCGGAGGCTTGGAGGAACCTTCTCTCAGTTTTGCAGTGTGTGTGTGTCACTGTGGATTTGAAAGGCCCGCGCGCACGCTCTGCGGCGGCGGCGGGCCGGTGACGCCACGGATGCCGGCGTCCTGTTGATTGGAGGCTGGGTCGCCTCTGCTTGTCCCCGCGTTCCCGGAGGGGGCGGGGCCTGCCGCGCTCCGCAGGTGGCCTGCCCCCTCCTGCGTTGTTCAGCGCCATCTTGGACATGGACATCCTGCCTGTCTGCATGCTCCACAGTGTCCGTGAGTGCCCTCAGCAGGCTTTTTACTATTTCACTGTATGTTACTTGTGAATTGATGGTATTTATGCCAGACTGACTGTGTGAATTGATTGTGTCTTTCAGGAGGGACGACCTAATTAGAGGTTTCTCCCGGTCCTGTCCCCTATGTAGACAATTAATTTGGGGGGCTTAATTTGTAAATCCTCCCACTAGCGGACAATAAGGGGCATCCCGGGTAACTGCACAGAGTAATTCCCATTAGTCATTGTGACTTATAATTCACCATATGGAGGCTTCCCAGGATACTGGGCTCGGGGTCCCCTCGGGGCAAGCCCGGATGTGTGTGGTGTGTGGGGCATCCCATGTGGGCGAGGATGTGCAGGTCTGTGTACCCTGCGCCCAGCAGGCGCTTGTGCGGCAATCTGGTCTACATGTGTCTGGGTCGGCACCCTCGGTATCGTCTCCCACGCCCCCTCGCTTGATTATGTCCCCTAGTGTGATTAACGCTAGCGTGGAGTCTCAGCCCAATGTTTCCACCAGATTGGCCAACATTGAGAGACTAATTGCTAGCTCTGCAGCCCGTAAGGCTCCAGCTAAAAGACGACATGTGGCGCCCACTGCGCTGGCCCTTACCATGGAACAAGATGATTCCCTTGATTTGTCTGACTATACCCCTCTCGAGGAAGGGGAATTATTTTCAGATTCAGATCTGTCTGGCAATCAGCATTGCCTTGGCGCTGATGCCGGCTCAGAGCATTGGGATGCTGATGACACCCATAGACTTTTGACTCAAATTTTTGAGGTACTTTCCCCGCCTGTAGCGGCACCTAAGCATCAGGGGGAATTGTTTGGTACCACAAAACCACGTTTGGAATTCCCAGAACAGACGCATTTTAATAATCTGATTCTCAGGGAATGGGAGCAGCCTAGCCGGCTCCCCGGTATCCCTAAGGGGTGGGATAGGAGGTATCCTTTCCCCTTGGATGTGGTAAAATGTCAACTCCACCCGAAGCGGATGCCCCTGTGTTGGGGTTGTCTAACACTTCTGTGGTGCATTCCCCTGATTCCACTACCTTGAAGGATAGTGAGGACCAGCGTATTGACCAGCTGGCTTCCCATGCCTTTGCCTGTGTGGGTTCGGCCTTGCGCCCGGTTTGTGCTTCCGCTATTACGGCCATGGCGATTAGGACCTTGCTCAGGGGCCTTCTGGACGGCTCCCATGAGGATCCTTCTGGTGCTGAATTTAGAGCCTTGTCACAATGTGAGATGTTCATCACCTATGTTCTTTCTGCCTTAGATGACACCATTCGGATGTGTAGCAGGAACTCGACCTTGGTTGTATCTATCCGCCGCTCGGTCTGGTTGCGCCAGTGGGCAGCGGACAATGCCGCTAAGAAGGCGCTCACGGGGCTCCCCTTTAAGGGGTTGCGCCTGTTCGGTGATCGTTTGGACCTTTTTGCTAAGGGAGGTAAGTTACCCCAATGCAAAAAGCAGCCGCAACCCTTTCGGGGCTCTGGGTCCTTCACTCCCTTCTTTAATGGGCCTAGGTCAGGCAGGGGGGTATCCTTTGCGGGGCCAAGGGGAGATTTCTGGGGCAAGGACAGAGGCCGTGCCTGGCCAGGATCCTCCTGGGGTGCCAAACCCAAGTCTACTGCCAAGCCCGCTCAGCAATGAGGGGGCGCCCTCACCCTTGCGGGTGGGGGAACGGCTGCGGCTCTTCGCTCAGGTCTGGGCTCAGCAAGTCTCAGACAATTGGATTCTGGAGGTTGTCTCCTCCGGATACAAGCTGGAGTTCGCGGACTGGCCTCCTCACAGATTCCTCAGGTCCCGGGTTCCTATGGATCCTCGGGCAGCTCGGGGTCTGGTTCTGGTGGTACAAAACCTCTTGGCCATAGGGGTCATTTGTCAGGTTCCTCCGGGAGAGAGAGGTCAGTGTTACTATTCCAATCTCTTTACAGTACCCAAAAAGGATGGTTCCATCAGACCCATCCTGGACCTAAAACTTCTCAACAAGTTCATCAGGACCAGACGTTTTCGCATGAAAACTCTGCGATCCGCTATCAGCTCCCTGCGCCCGGGGGACTTTATGACTTCCATAGACATCAAAGATGGTTACCTTCATGTGCCGGTCTTCCCAGGGCATAAGCGGTTCCTCAGGTTCTCAGTAGAGGAACAACACTACCAATTTGTGGCACTTCCCTTCGGTCTCACCTCTGCCCCCAGAGGGTTCACCAAGGTGTTGGCCGGCGTGATGGCCCTTCTCAGAGCCCCGGGTATTCGCATTCTTCCTTATCTGGACGACCTTCTCATTACGTCCCATTCACTCCAACAGGCAGAATTGGACACCCGGAGGGAAATGTTCGGTTGGGTGATCAATTATACCAAATCCTCACGCTCCCCGTCCTGGGTGACCCCCTTCCTGGGTATGACTCTGGATACCATTCAGGCCAGGATTTTCCTCCCTCAGCAGAAGGTGGACTCTCTTCAAGTTCTGATTCATTTCTTGCTGTCCAGCACTCACCCATCCATCCGGCAAGGGGTGCAGCTGGTGAGACAGATGGTGGCCTGCTTCGAAGCAGTTCCTTATGCTCAATTTCACATGAGACTCCTTCAGCTCCATCTTTTGTCAGTCTGGGACAAGAGTCCCCTGTCTCTGGATCAGGCCTTTGTTCTATCTCCTCTGGTCCGGCGGTCCCTCCTGTGGTGGCTGGACTCGAGGAATCTTTAATTTCTCTAATTTCTCTAATTCTCTAATTTCTGACACCGTGTTGGGAGACGGTCACTACGGATGCCAGCCTGTCAGGTTGGGGGGGCTACTAGAGAGACCTTCAATTCCAGGGGCTATGGGGACCTCAGGAGGCCCACGCCCCATCAATGTTCTGGAGCTGAGGGCGGTTCGGTTGGCGCTGGCACAGCTGACGTCTCACCTCCAGGGCCTGCCGGTTCAGATTGCTGATCCTGTCTTGGGCCGAGGACAATGTCCCAAGCATCTCTGCGGTTTACATACCGGGAGCGGAGAATCTGGAAGCGGACTCTCTGAGCAGGGGGGCCTCTCGCCCGGGAGAATGGTCCCTCAACAGCGAGGTCTTCCTATCCCTTTGTCACAGGTGGGGGATGCCGGACATGGATCTGTTTGCTTCTCGCCACAATCACAGGCTTCCAGCATTTGTCTCACTGTCCCAGGATCCTCTGGCTCTGGCGGTGGATGCCATGTCTCTGTCCTGGCAGGGGTTCAGTCTCCTGTACCTCTTCCCTCCGTTTCCCCTTCTGGGCAAGGTTCTGCGCAAGCTGATTCAGGAAAGAGTGCCAGCTGACGTCGTGCAGCTGGCGGTCGATCAGTATCCTCTGCCCCCGGTTCCGGATCTTCTCACTCAAGGACGGCTCTGTTACCCCAATTTACAAACGCTGGCTTTGACGGCCTGGCTGCTGAAACCTCCATCCTAAGGGAAAGAGGTCTGTCTGATTCGGTTGTTCAGACTCTGGTCAGGGCTAGGAAGAAATCCTCTTCTACCATCTATTACAGGACCTGGCGGTCCTACATTGACTGGTGTGAGGCTAGGGCTTTTCCCTGTCGGGTGTTCTCCATCCCTGGGATACTGAAGTTCCTTCAACATGGCCTTGATTTGGGTTTTCGGCTTAGCACTCTGAAGGGGCACGTTTCCGCTTTGGCTGTTTTCTTCCAGAGGTCTTTTGCTCTTCATCCTTTGGTCAAGGCTTTCTTCCAGGGGGTCACTCATGTGCGCCCTCCCCGCAAACCCATGTTACCGGTTTGGGATTTGAATTTGGTATTGTCTGCCCTTCAGGGTCCTCCATTTGAGTCTGTGCATGAGGCTGCATTGTCTATTCTCACCTTGAAAGTTGCCTTCTTGGTGGCTATCACTTCTGTACGGCGTGTTTCTGAGTTGGCGGCTCTGTCTATTCAGGCCCCCTACTTTGAGAGACACCAGGACAAGGTGGTTTTCCGCTTTAAACCAGACTTCTTGCCTAAAGTTGTCTCTGCCTTTCACCTCAATCAGGACATTGTGCTTCCTTCCTTGTGCCCTAATCCTGGTAATGACAATGAGAGGGCCTTGCATTCTCTGGACATTGTCAGGAACTTGAAATACTACCTGGTGGCTACAGCGCCTTTCAGGAAGACGGACGCCTTGTTTGTGGTACCCTCGGGTCCCAAGAAGGGTTTGGCGCCTGTCAAGTCTACTATTAGTAAATGGATTTGTCAGGCCATTATAAGGGCCTATTCTGCTAAAGGGCAGAGTAGGGTAAAGTACAGGGGGGCGGGTTATAGCTGTGCTTTGTTCAGACAGGGATCCTCCTTTTCAAGTCACTGCTCATTCTATCCGTGCTGTTGGGGCTTCCTGGGCCTTTCAGCACCAGGCTTCTGTTGAACAAGTTTGTAAGGCTGCTACTTGGTCTTCTGTTCATACCTTTTCCAAGTTTTACAAGGTTGATGTTCGGGCCTCAGCGGATGCTGTTTTTGGCCGCAAGGTTCTGCAGGCAGCAGTGGTTTGAACTGCACATTGTTGCCTTTTTGGAATCCCCATCCGTTTATGGACACTGCTATTGGATGCCCCAGACGTAATGAATCATTACTGGAGCAGGGCGTGCTGCATATTTGGAATAATACCATTCTGTGAATACTAACCTTGTAGAATGGGTATTATAAGTATGCAGCACGCCCTGCTCCATCCCACCCTGAGTTTTTGTTCTTGGGTTCTCTATATGGTGAATGTTTCCTGGTTAATATTGTTAATATTGTTATTGGCTTCTCCTGGTTCCCTTACTACTTTTTTTATACTGGGGAATTTAGTGGGAGGTCCCGGGTATATAAGGACCGGGAGGGGCCTCTTTTTTTTGCTATCTCTGCAGTAAAGCGCCCTCTTGTGGACTATATCCCAGACATAATGAATCATTACTGGAGCAGGGCGTGCTGCATACTTATAATACCCATTCTATAAGGTGAGTATTCACAGAATGGTATTTTTATGCTTATAATTGTATGCCTGGCATTGGTGGGAGCTTAAATGGGTTGAGTAATGGGAACATAGTTAAGATGTGGAACATATGAGGGAGGGATATAAATAAGGGACCCATATATTCAGAGATGTAAGCCAATCAGTATATTTCCAGCATATGGGGATTGTAAATATGTAGCGGTGTGGTAGAAGGGCATATGAGTGGAGTTTGTGCAGACATTGGGGATCCTGATTGTTGTAGTAAATCTTCATTATACTATACTAAATGAAAAAATTCTAAACCTATTCATTGTGGCTCACAACCAGGTTCCAGATCATTTAAGTGGCCCCCTCTCCTTCAGCACTTGCCCCCACTCCAGTTATTTATACTTTGTACAGACACATAATAACATAGCGGTGCTTTATAAATAAACAGCAATAATAATATTTACACCCAGGGCTGAATCTCCCCCTAGGTAGACTACGGAGAGGCCCTATTTACTTAAATAATAAGTAGTGCACATTTTTTACACCAGGTGGAAATTGAAGGAGTGATTCAGCACCAGATGTAAAAATTTTTCGAGAAAAAATCACCATTCAGTTTATTTGGGTGATTCAGAAACTCTGCACCTCTATTTTTTCTTTACCTAAATTGCATTTTTTACTTCAAAGTATACTTTTTGCACTTGTTGCTGAATCAACCACTATATTCATACATCCAGTAGGTATAAAAAGTCCACACACCCCTGTTAAAATGGAGTTTTGTCAAGTAAAAAAAAACAGACCAGGAAAAACCATTTCAGACCTTTTTCCACCTTTGTGTCACCTAAAATTCTGCACAATTTAATTGAAAAACAAACTTAAATAATTTAAGGGAAGGAATAAAACTTAAACGAACCAACAGCCTGGCACAGCTGGAAAAGAAATCTCCCCAAAATTAACTTGCCCCATCTGCACGCATTATACTCAATCATTGTCAGCACTTACATTTGCTCCTGCACCCACTCAAAGTTGAAACGCCACCTCACTGATTTTCTAGAGGTAGCAGCCATTTTGGAGCTTCCTTTCCCAGCATCTCAGCCATGCTGCTGTCTGGATTCAACTGACATAACTGACAATGCACAGTGACAGGAAGCTCAGCAGCACTTCCTCTTTGCAGGCAGCCTGCAGACCCATGACCCATTTTGTTTTTAAAATTGACCACAGCAGGAGTTAGAAAAGATATTGAGATGTTTATAATAGAGACAATGATAGTCTCAGGGATGATTGAAGCTGGTTTTCGTCTATCCCTACACAACTGCTCAATAGCATAAGGCAAACTCTTTCCCTAAACAGACTATACCCCAAGAAGGAGATGAGAACAATGGCCTATTAAGGGTTCTGTCACCAGAGTAAGTTTGTAGGCAGAGATCATATTTACTAGCAGATGCTAAGGCTTAGCTGCAGCCCTGTCTGCATGTAGAGAAGTCCAAATGGTAAAGTCATCTGCTGCCTTCATCCGCATAGCAAAGCAAAGCTAGATGCATCTGAATCAGACAGAAGAGCTCTTTTAGTGTAAACTTACTGAAGCTGATAATGGATGCAAAAACTGAAAAGGAAAAAGTGTCCCATGCCTTTACATTTCTTAGGAAAAGGCAAACTGCTTTGATGGTTAGGGTTTACAATGGATTGTCTGCCGGCCATATACCCCCTGCACCCCCAACTTTGATGGTGGATTTTATGCAAATAGACATACATGTAGTTGAGACATTACCCAGATCATTGCTGTCCCCTTTAGTGTGCAGCTCTAGGCACTGGTCCTTAAAGGGAAAGTCTACTATTAATGGCATTTTTGACAGTGTATATTTTTGTGTGCCAAAATAATGCCATCACATTGCTGGGCTTATTGTATTTTTTTGTTTTTTTTTCTAGAAAAATACTAGATATACTCCCAGAGAAATATACACTTTCAAAAATTCCATTGAAAGTGGACTTCCCCTATAGTTGGCCAATGTGAAATAAAACCCAGTAATGCCCAAATATGATTTGTTATATATTTTGTAATGCTATCCTGCAATTTGCCTCACAAGTTAGAATATAGAAACAAAATAATATCACTAGCGCAAAAAAAGGATATGTATGAACAAGTCATAATTAAACTGTTAGCAGTGACTCCTATCCCCCCTCCTCTAAGTTTTGGTCATGGAGCATCTTGCCAATGCTCTGAGGGCCAACTCTTCTATCAAAGTTATCACTTGTGGAGAAAAAGAATACAAACTCTCTCTCTTGGCTGATGACTTCCTACCATATGTTACAACACCATACACTTCCTTGTTCTCTGTTCTTGCAGAGTGTGATTGCTTCACCCACCTCAGTCATTTTAAAATAAACCTTTCTAATCTACAGAAGCTTTATAAACTTAACTTTGTCCAGCTTCTCAAGAAAACGTAACTAACCTGAAATCCTTGGTTGGGACGCATTAACGTACTAAAAATGGACATACTACGCTGATTTCTTAACTTCTTTCAGCACCTCCAATCATCCCTGAGTGGGAGTTCTTTAAAACTCTCTAAATTTGTATGGGACAACAAAAAACCCAAGGTAAGACTGGCAATCCTCTGTAAGCCTAAAGGAAAGGGGGGCTATGATCTGCCCCTCCCCCTCATGCCCTTTGAGGATATCCTAAAATAGTCTTCACCTCCAATGCATACACTCTCCACCCTTTACCAGTTTTCCTTCAGAACAGCGGGACTGATGACGAACAATTGCATTTTAACAATTGGTGGGAGGATCAGATAGGACAAACGTTCAAAGACAACAACTGGAAAAAATCTTTTGTGTTGACCCATAAACTTTTAATGGTGTTCAGAGTACAGGATGGTATAAGTACCAAACAGATGGTATAAATACCCAGCCAAACTTATCATGTATGCAGGGTCCTTATCTGGCAACTGCTGGAGGTGCAACTGAGCTGTGGGCACTATGACTCACATTTGGTGGGAATGCCCAACAGTGAAGTCTTTCTGGGGCTACGTCTTAGATGTCTTCTCATATCTTACCCTCAAAAACATTCCAACCAACCTACCTCCTCGCCATGATTCCAAGATCAATTGCATAAAGTAAAAATGGCCTCCTCAAGCACCTCCCTATGGCTACAAGATCAGTGCCCCCCCGCACTGGTGTACCCGAACCACCCCTTCTATTCTGGAATGGCTCCAAGTGGAGTTGGTTCTAGAGAGGGCAGGCGACGGGTCCCAGAAATATACCAAAACATGGTCACTGTGGAAGGTATCCCAAATGTCCATGGATTTCCAGGCACTTCTGGACAGGGAGAGTCAGATAAACTCACTGGTAGTAGATCTTAGGGCTAAGCCTTATTGCAGAGTATATGTCTACAATAGGTAGGGTCCACTTCTCTTCTTCCTTTTCGAGCCTCTTTTTTTAGGGTTTCTTTTATGTTGCCTTTGGGCCAGTGGTATGCTTAACCACCATGCATACCATGCAAATGTATGGGGCCCCCAAAGGCAGGGTTAGATCAGTGGCAACTTTTTGTTGTGATAACATCACTCAACGGACAGGCTGCAGCAAGTGAGAGGTGCCGTGTGCAGAGTGTGCAGCAGATAGAAAGCCACTGGGCACTGTGGCACTCCATTCAGTTATGCAAGATGTTGTGACATCACAGCAGCTAGCGAGCTGAATGGTGCAGAGCGGGCCACTGGTTGCATCCCCGTTCACCTCTAGCAGGTGGCATGCCGGGGCCAGCCAATCACAAATAGCTGCCCTGGATATGGCTCTATCTAAAGGTAAAGTGAGGCCATATCCTGCTCATGTGTGATTGGGACAAGGTTAGTTGAGTGGGTGCGGCGATTTAAGTGAGACATCCTAGTTTGGGATGGCACAGTGAGTAGAAATTGGACGGCTATGTGGGCAATTCCTGGACATTTCCCTATACCATGGATGGACAATGCCAGAATGACGCTCTGTGTGAAACTCTGCGGGTTCGCTCGTGCTTGCACAGCGTATGAGCAGGCCATGGCTATACCCCATTAAAGGTGCATTAATATTGTATCTCACTATACAAAATTTGTCTTTGATTACGGCCCTCAGGCATGACTCAGGCCCGCCCCTGCTTTGGACATACATGTGTATGAGTTTCTGTGGTCCCATGTTTCCTCTTTTCCTTCTTCTCCATCTTTCTTCTTCCTTTTTGGTACAAAAGTTGATACGTGAAAAGTTGAAAGACATGAGACCAAAACCACATTTATTATGTTATAATAAATGTGTGAGATCAGTGACACCTGGAAAACTGATACCACACTGCTCATTTTTGTACTATTATTTAGGTGACTGCTTTTTGATGGCACATTTTTTTCTCCCCTTATTGCATTTTTAGCAGAACATTCAGTCTCACATGCTACCAGGGGCAGACTGGCCAGAGAGATACCCGGGCAAATGTCCAGTGGGCCACACTTCCTTGGGGCAGTCTGGGCTGCTACATACACTCCCATCAAATCCCTGCCTCCCCCCAGCCCCCCATCTCCAGGCTGATTTTTGGCCCCAGTCCACTTGATACAGCATGCTCCATAGTTGATGATCCAGACTGATCTGTAACAGTGACCTGTTTGATTTGTCTACTTTATTTTCTCCTGTCTTTCTTTTCCTATGCAAAATTAATACTATATATACTATAAAAAGAAAAACTCATTAGACCATGTCACCTGCCACCATTTACATTCAGTGCCTCCATTATCTGACATGACAATTTTCTAGATTTACATTTAAGAAGGTCATTATCATCACTATACTTTTTTGCTAAACTTTATGGCCTTTATTATAATAGTGCATATGCATTGCTTATCTGAAATGTACAGCCAGTGAAATTCTATTAATATCCCTGTAGCCACAGGCCATTTTTTTGCACTCTAAGCATTGTGGTTATTTATAGACACTGTCTGAAACGACATTCTGCTTTTCAAGGAAAATTCTCAAATGCAATTGTAACTATTCTTATGTATATTCACGGAATGTAGAAATAAAATGTAAAAAATGTTTACAAAAATACAACACAGATTCTGCTAGATAATATTTAGACCATATCTGTATCCAAAACTTCAAATTGTTTTAGTTGAATTGCCTAAAATGTCTGACAGTCTTTCATGCAGTCATCACAGATGTAAGGGGTTAAGATGGATGAACAGGCCAGTTTATACCGAGAGATGTGACAAGTTCTACAAATCAACTTGCTATAAAGCAACAAGGCTGCACATGGCTCACAAAGAAACACAGAAATATCAAACTGCAGACTAATGGATGAGTGGGTCACATATGGGTTGATTCAAAGAAACATGTAACAGCTTGGATTTGGCTCACGATCATCCTATTTTTCACGTCCGCTCGTGCGTTCGTATGAACTTGCGAGTGATTCAATAAGCAAATACGTTTCTATCCTAAAAGATACGTCCGTTCGTATGATATCTCCCGAACTTGCCTCAGTCAGTTGCCAATCGTAAAAATCACGTTCATGTGCTCACCTGTTGCGGCGGCAGCCTGTTTTTTCGGCTGCTTCCATCGTCAACCTCTTCCAATTACTTGCGTTTGCCTCTGGCTTTCATTGGTTTTTGGCCTCTTAGATTCGTGCGTTCGTATGTTTATAAGATCTTGCGCATGCGCACCCTCAACCAGAAACTTACCTAAACCTCTTAGCGCTTGCATCCAACTTCATTTATCGGTCCCTCAAACTTACCTAAACCCCTTAGCGCTTGCATCCAACTTCATTTCTCGGTCCCTAAAACTTACCTAAACCCCTTAGCGGCTGCATCCAACTTCATTTCTCGGTCCCTCAAACTTACCTAAACCCCTTAGCGGCTGCATCCAACTTCATTTCTCGGTCCCTCAAACTTACATAAACCCCTTAGCGGCTGCATCCAACTTCATTTCTCGGTCCCTCAAACTTACATAAACCCCTTAGCGGCTGCATCCAACTTCATTTCTCGGTCCCTCAAACTTACCTAAACCTCTTAGCGCTTGCATCCAACTTCATTTCTCGGTCCCTCAAACTTACCTAAACCCCTTAGCGGCTGCATCCAACTTCATTTCTCGGTCCCTCAAACTTACATAAACCCCTTAGCGGCTGCATCCAACTTCATTTCTCGGTCCCTCAAACTTACCTAAACCTCTTAGCGCTTGCATCCAACTTCATTTCTCGGTCCCTCAAACTTACCTAAACCCCTTAGTGGCTGCATCCAACTTCATTTCTCGGTCCCTCAAACTTACCTAAACCTCTTAGCGCTTGCATCCAACTTCATTTCTCGGTCCCTCAAACTTACCTAAACCCCTTAGCGGCTGCATCCAACTTCATTTCTCGGTCCCTCAAACTTACCTAAACCTCTTAGCGCTTGCATCCAACTTCATTTCTCGGTCCCTCAAACTTACCTAAACCCCTTAGCGGCTGCATCCAACTTCATTTCTCGGTCCCTCAAACTTACCTAAACCTCTTAGCGGCTGCATCCAACTTCATTTCTCGGTCCCTCAAACTTACCTAAACCCCTTAGCGGCTGCATCCAACTTCATTTCTCGGTCCCTCAAACTTACCTAAACCCCTTAGCGGCTGCATCCAACTTCATTTCTCGGTCCCTCAAACTTACCTAAACCCCTTAGCGGCTGCATCCAACTTCATTTCTCGGTCCCTCAAACTTACCTAAACCTCTTAGCGCCTGCATCCAACTTCATTTCTCGGTCCCTAAAACGTAAGAAAATCACATAATGTACATATGTCTATATGTTTCTAAGCGTGTTGTTTCTGGTTTGTGTAATTTTTTGGTTGTGTGCATATTAGAAAAGACACATTTAGGAAGGCTTAAAATCTAATTTATTTAAATTATTTGCTTTGTTTTGTTTTTACTAATTTTCAAAACATCTTTTTTTTTTTTGGTTGTTTTGTTTAAAACTTTTTTTTTTTTTTTTTAACAGTAAAACACATATATTTTTTTTTTTTTGTGTTTTTTTTAAAAACATATTTTTTGGTTTTTTAAAAAAACCATAAAACCCTTTTTTAAATTTTAAAAACTTTAAAAACAAGTTAAACAAAGGAGCCAGGACCAAGGGCACTATTCATCATCCTCTTCTTCATCTGTTGGCCCCAACGTCGCCTGTATGGCCAGCAGCTCGGCCACCAACTCCTTCATTCTTTTTTTTTTGCCCGCCAATGTTTGGGGGATCATCCCTGTAACCAATAGAGAAAGAAACATAAATAGGAGTCCAAGACCGGTTTGTATGCTGGAAATAGATTTAGGGTTAATCAAATACATGTAAATGCATGACATATGTCATTCTTCCAAGGGATACAGTTAATGCATTTCCCACAGGTAAGTGTTTAAACTCCTTAAACCGGACCTTCCACATTATTTAATGAAAACCAATAACTATTCACAAATGATTCTGCACCAGCTCAAAGTTAATTTGGGTTTTTTTGGGATTACAGCGCCGCCATCTGGACTCTGAAGCATAACACTTAATGAGGAGTGGAGAGTTGGATAAAGTACAGGGGAGTAGGTTACAGTGGTGCGTTTGGAATCCCGAGCATAGCTGGGTTGAGGGAAAGGTCATCACTCACACAATGCATGGCAGCACCTTCCTTTTTTCAATCTGTATCCCATGCTGCCTGTAAATATTGCGCATTCCATATTCCCCAATATTGGTTTGGTTCAGTCTAATAACATGCATTAGATGGGTGAAGGGTGTTTTTCCATGTTTCTAATCTGTAGGTACAGTGTGATGGCTAATTCTTTGGTTCTTAATACAAGTTAGGGTCCTCTTTAAGCTAACGAAGTGCCCACATGAAAGTGTGAACTACACATTGGCTACGCCTTTAGTTATGTGTGTGTTATTAGCTAACCAAACATTAATATGAATAATGGCATGGAGACTTACGGAGTTGGTGGCCGACAGATGGCTGGTTGGGGCCAACAGGCTGCCCTTGGTCCTGGCTCTGCTGTGAAGAAGTCCCTGGAGAAACATGTGACATTTGGTTAGTACTTGTAGAGAGTCACTATTCCCAACATATCTGGCTCCCAGTCTGGCTGACATCACTCACCTTCGCCAGGATCGACTTCCAGCATCTCTGCTGCCTCCTCCTCCACTATTTCACCCGCACCAGAAGCTTCTACAAATACATAATAAAGGATAACTTAGTTTTTTGCCTGCCATGTATATCTTTGTGCCTATACATGAAGAGTGACATACCAGAGCCTTCCCCATGCCTGGCCAGGTATGACTCCACGCCCACGCGGTTTGGCCCCTCCTCTGTGGTAAGGTCCAGGGGCTGGTCTGAGGAGGCCACAGAGGAGGGGTAGGTCCGTCGCCCGGGAGATCCACCACCTTCACTCACAGATGCAGACTCATGCAGCACTGGTCGGCCTGTACGCCTCCGGGTGCGGCGAATTCTGAAATCCATTTCCAACACTACCAAAGAAAAGTCATTATAAATAAAGGCATAACTTATACATTTGGAACATATACCATGCAATTGCTTTGTACTTACTTGGGAAATGGATTCCAAAAAACCTCCGCACCCGGGGCATGTGCAGACGTTTCAGGTCCGACCAATGCTGCATTATCTGGGTGTGAGTGAAGGTGGTGCTAGTCACACGGTGTATCTCCGCGATGATCTCCCGGGCGATGTCCCTTTTCTCGCACACATTGGGCGCGAAGTCATACCGGCGCTGAAGCATGATCTGAAAAACATAATGGACCCAGAGATTTTACTTTTACACACACAAACATATGTGTTGCATCACAAGTTGAGAATTTCATGTCATTAACACACACATTTCGAGTGGCAGCCATTTTTGGGGAGTGCCTTAAAGAGGACGTTGACTGTGAATGAGAGTCTGGTCTTATGTTATATGTATCACACACCATGTACATACAGATAATAGCCAACATCAACAATCAGCCCACCTGCATCTATGGCATGTTAGGATGGTTTAAACATCCAAGATGTAGGCTAATGCTTAGGCTTTTGGACCACGTGTGTGGCTTCCCGTTGTGTTTTTATGGCTTAGGAAAACAGTGTTCCTCAAACATCCGCATCAAGGTCCGAGACAGGCCAGGTTTGCCAGCTAGCCCCGCTACTCCACAGGTTAATTAACTGTTGCTAAGCCGGAGCAATTGGCCGAATTAGGACATCAGCATAGACAGGTGAAAACGTGGCCAGGCTCGGCCCTTGAGGATGAAGTGTGAGGAGCCAGTGATTAAACATTAAGAGACCCCAAACTAGTTCCAAACGCATCATTTACATTTAGGCCATCATTGACTATTAGATTAAAATGCACAGGCAGCCACTTACCAGCATGAGGATCTCTTCCTGTTGACGGGTGAAGATAGTGGGCGCCATCTTTATGCTTCTTCAAGGCAGCAGATAAGTGAAACCCCAGCGGTTTCCTGGTTCCGCTCGAACGTACGTTCGTACGAGCGCGTAGTCGTGCGCATAGGCGTCACACGCTGGGCTCATTATTTAAAGGTCCCTGCACCCAAAGGTCATTCTCTTTGAGCATTTGTGTAAGATGGCACCTAAAAAGCCTATGAGCAAGCGACCCCAGCAAAGCAAGACCGCGGAGGGCCCAACAACAAGGTCCCAGCAAGGTAGGAGAAAGCTGAGAGGCAAGACTACCACCTCGGCCCCACCAAGGGACCCTGGACCCTCAGGAACCCAAAAAAGGGGCCCCAAGCCACGTGCCCCTGCAGCCAAAAAGCAGCCAACTGCAGCACCCACCACCTCTGCCCCCAGAAGAGGCCGCACAAGGGAGCCCACACCGGCCATGGCTTCAAGTAGGGCAGTTCGGCAACCCAGGCCCCGCAGCAGGGCCCGAACCCCATCCAGGGCCAGAAGCCCATCCAGGGCCAGAAGCCCAGCCAGAGGCCGCCGAAGCCCAGCCAGAGGCCGCCGAACCCCATCCAGGGCCAGAAGCCCAGCCAGAGGCCGCCGAACCCCATCCAGGGCCAGAAGCCCAGCCAGAGGCCGCCGAACCCCATCCAGGGCCAGAAGCCCAGCCAGAGGCCGCCGAACCCCATCCAGGGCCAGAAGCCCAGCCAGAGGCCGCCGAACCCCATCCAGGGCCCGAAGCCCAGCCAGAGGCCGCCGAACCCCATCCAGGGCCAGAAGCCCAGCCAGAGGCCGCCGAACCCCATCCAGGGCCAGAAGCCCAGCCAGAGGCCGCCGAACCCCATCCAGGGCCAGAAGCCCAGCCAGAGGCCGCCGAACCCCATCCAGGGCCAGAAGCCCCTACAGGGCCCGCCGAACCCCATCCAGGGCCAGAAGCCCCTACAGGGCCCGAAGAACCCCATCCAGGGCCAGAAGCCCCTACAGGGCCCGAAGAACCCCATCCAGGGCCAGAAGCCCCCGACCTGGCACCAGCCGGGAACAGAGCCCCCGACCTGGCACCAGCCGGGAACATAGCCCCCCAAGAGGGCCCAGAATTGCAACCATGACCACATCTACACCTGGAAGTTCGGTGGCCAGCCACGCCAGAACACCCAGTCCCTTGGCCAGTCCAGTCCAGTCATTGGGAAGCCACCAATCCGGCCATTCCCCTACCCAGCCCCAGGCCATAATGTCACCACATGTGTCTGCACACATGGAGGAGCAGCCAAGCCAACCATCTGGCCGCACATTGCGCCGCGGCCAGTTGAGTGGGAGATTCTCCCATGACCAAAATATGGCATTGGCTAGTGGCCTTACATTATACTATGACGAGCTCTATGGGAGCAAATCAAAACACACCACAAAGCAGCGCAAGATGGAATTGTTTGAAACCATCCTCCGACAAGTAAATGCAGCGGGGGAAGAGAGGAAAGATGTGTCCCAAATTCAGAAGAAAATCTCTGATCTGAAGTATGCTGTACGGCAAAAAGAAATTAAAAGGCATAATTACAGGTAAATAAATGTTTTCTCTAAATATAATGTTTAGGATGTACTGTATGCACCTTTTCTGAGTACCAAACGATTTTCTCTTTTCAGCCTGAAAACTGGAGGTGGCTTTCCTTCTAAATTGGAGTTTACCCCTGCTGAGGAGATTGTGCTGGGACTTCTCCATCCGGTCGCGGTCGGTGGACATGCTGGTCTAAGGGACACAGACTCACCGACCCGTACCCACGGTGAGTACTCTTAAATCTGCATGTTTGCCTGTTTGCTAAATGATCTACAGTTCACTAGTAACAAGATAACGGGATGCCCCTATGGTTTGCCTTGCTTGGCCTCGCACTACTGTGCCTGTTTGTGTCCTCTTTTGGTCCCTGGGAATCACACATTTAGGCCCACATCCATTATGGCAAAGATCAAATTTCCAATTGGATTGTTAAAGTCATGAAGTTTCTCCAGAAAAGTGATATATTTGGAATCAATCACAAAACACACATCATTATGTATGGGTTGCCTTTTTGTTGTGTGAGTTGTGTTTGAGTTAACAATGTAATTAGCCACCCCCAAACATATCTGACCTAGAGCAGCGAGACTCAACTGGCGGCCCGGGGTCCCAATGCGGACCTTGGCACCAGATTACAGGACCCCTGCCCAGACAGCCCTGCACTCAGTTACTTCTGTGTTGACGTGCTCAGAGCTGCCCCCTTGATCGGCGATGTAGTGGTTGTTCTCCTGCCCAATGTGATGGCTCCCTGAAACATAGCATTGCAATATGAAGTACTGCACAGGAAGTGGCATTGCAAGGTACACAGTAACTTGGTAAAACTTTCTCTTGGCACAATCGTGTCCCGCTGCCCCTGCTCTGGGCCATCTGCCACAGTCCCCCCATGCCCCCCCCCCCACATAAGCCCCATACATTTGTAACAGATTTGCTCCATCCATCCCATCACCATCAATACGTTAACTCCCCCCTTTAGCCATCCAATCCCTGTCCCCTCAGCTCTGCCCCATCCAGCCCAGCAAGGGCAAGCAGCCTTTATTAGTTTGCACTTGGAAATCTCCAGCCCCTCCACCAGTGTGTTTATTTCTAACTAGACACCCCCTGCGTCAGCCCCATGGCCAGACATTCACCTCTCACCACATACCTTTAAATGGACCTTTCCAACAATTGTTTGAGTACCCCGGACCTAGCGAATGGTAGTCTAAATCCAAAAATGTGCGTTGAAAGTTGTATGCTGACTGGGTACACTTCCTGACTTAGAACTGAGGTCAGTTAGCAGTTTTCGCGAGCCATTGCACCTATCTAAACTTGCGTGTCTTTGAACAAATGTCCCCATTGCTCTAGAGTTGATTAATATTACAAATAGAGGTTTATTTGATTACCTATCCCAAAAATGGTTATGTGTGTGTTTACGTGGTTTGTTTTTCTCTTCTTCAGCCCAGCATGATCCCTCAGCAAGGGTAAACTCACCCCCCAGTTTGGTTATGCCTACCAGGTCCGTACAGCATAGGAGCCCAGATCAGAGATTTCCGGTAAGTTAATGTAGTACCATAAATACTACCAAGTGCTTAAGAATGTGTAAAACTGTTGGAATCCCAAATTTGGACGCCAACTTACACTTTTTTTTTTATATGTCCCTACAGACCCGCACACTCATGGAAGAGATCCAGGACATGGAGGAAGATGATGATGTCTCCATGCAGGGCACGTCGGATGACCTCCCCCTGGGTCCCAATTTGGAACTGCTCCATAATGTTTCTCTGGCCAATCCTCAGCAGCAGAGTGAATCTCCATCCATTGTGCATGCACATGGGGAGACTGACACTACAGTCCCCAGTGTTCACTCTGCTGCTGAGGATTTGCAAAGCAGGCCTGTTGCTGTTGAGGGGACGACACCACGCGGCAGGGCACGCCCAAGAGCCAGGGTAATTGTGCGGCGGACTCCATTACGCCGCCCCACAATTTCCCAGGGGAGGCAGAGTGCCCTGCTTCAATTATGGACCCAACAAAGGGACTCTTATGAGGCACAGCTCGTTACAGAGCGTGAGCAAAGGCATGCCGACATGGTCAACATCCATACCAGTCTACAGGGCATCCTCGCGGAGTTGCGTACCCTCAACAGCAACGTGGTCAATGCAAGTAATGGCATCCAGTCAGCCATGGCTGAGATGACCAATATGCAGAGAAACATTGTGGAGCAGTTTCAAATTCACAATGCTGCCATGGCCCAGGCTAGGTCCCATTCACATGGACCTCCACCTGGACCTCCACCTGGGTATTATGGGCAGCCACCCTATTAAGCCATGGGTGTGTGGGACATCTTTTCTCTTAACCCCCACTGTATTTACTTGTCCTTTGAGGTTTCAAACAATCCATTTTGTGTTGCTCATGCAGGTTGTGTTTTGTATTTGCTCCCATATAGCTCCTTAGAGTAATGCTTAAGGCCACTAGCCAATGCCATAGGTCTATGTGGAGGGTATCTGGCCACTTATGGCTTTAAATATGGATTTGGTTGGTGCTCCTCCTGTTTGCAGACATGTTTGTGTGACATTATGGCCATGCCCAAATATCCCTGGGCACAGGCAATATTAATGACTGGACTAGGCTGGCCTTTGGACTGGGTGTCCTTGTTTGGTTGTACCACTCACTTCCAGGTGTAGATGTGCTTTTTTTTGTAATGTTATCCATTTGTAACCACAGATGTATGTGGAATGTTTTCTGTTAAGCACTATAATTTTTCCTTTTCTAAGTAAAAAAAAAATCTCACTTACAATACTTGTGGCGTTTTTAGTGGGAACACATTTTAAACAGCTTGGGCTAAACCAGATAATTTTGGTTTGAAGAGGTGTAACAATGCAAATCTAAAGCTAAGGAAACTACATGAAATACATTAGGCAACAATTAAGGTCAAAATGTTTTACTTTGAGGTAATGCCACATTACGGCAAAACAACATATTTAACAAAAAGGATAACACAGACACACAGAATGTTGAGACAGGTAAAAAAATTAAGTAAAATGCTGCAAGATCAGGTTGGCTCTAACAGATTGGCCAGACTCACTGGGTGGCCCCACAAAATTCTCGACATCATCCTCTACGGCTGAAGAGGGCAGGCTGTCCACATAACGTGGGACACGTTCCAGGATGGCAAAATTGTGCAAAACAGCACATGCCATGATAATGTCGATCACTTTCTTGGGATCATATTGCAGGGCGCCCCCAGTATGGTCAAGGCAACGAAAACGTGTCTTCAGCAGCCCAAAGGCCCTCTCCACAACAGCCCGGGTCTTGCGATGCGCACGGTTGTACGCTTCCTGAGAGGCATCCTGGGGCCGCAGCACAGGCGTCATGAGCCAGGGTAGAAGTGGGTACCCGGAATCACCTTAAACAGAGAATTAAATGTAATCAAAATTAAAAAGGCAACACAACAAACACAAAAAATTTAACATATATCATAATGATGTAAGGTAAAGTGGGCAAAAAAAAAAACACGGCACATTAGCCAAATAAATCTTTCCACTAATGTATTACCTAATTAAAAATGGCACTTCAATATACCAATTAATTAACAAACATCTGCACGCCCAAGGGTATTTGGAATTTAAATATATTTTTAGTTTTCAGACATGTTACAATTAGGATGCTGCTGAGGGGCTATCCACATTTATCTGGAAACTACAATGTATGCAGTTTAAGTCCACTTTGACATTTAAAGACCAATAGTACAAAAGGAGCCAAAGCTCAAAGATCCTTGGGTATAAACTCAAAACCAATATATTTAGGGACAAGGAACTTACAGACATCCTAACTAAAGGGAAAACATTCTGAAGGACAAAGCGAGGCAAGCATTTTTTTTGGAAGTTCATAATATATGACCCAAGAAAAAGGCAGTTTGAGGCTTATGTAAAGAATTCCAATACTAACATATCAACAAATACAAGATTAATGCAACATTTAATAACACACAAATAGGACACACTTACCAAGCAGCCATGCCCCCGAAAATTCACCTGCCTCAAATCTCCGAAACAACCCAGATCGCCTGAGGATATAGGAGTCGTGGGACGATCCTGGGTAGCCGGCAAGGACACTCATAAACCGCATGTCCGGACCAACCACGGCCTGGACATTAAGGGAGTGTCCCATTTTACGATTCCTTAAGGCAAAAACATACAAAAAGGGTAATTGATATTTGACCCAAAATAAAAAATTAACAACAAAACATGTCTGCACTCTATTGGGAAATACTAATGAAAAGCCTAGATAAAGCAGCTACACAAATGAGGGATAAACAAATATGCTGCCGCAAAGGAAAACAGGTTACATTACACGTTGCCCAACATAATAACCAATCTCAATACCTATATATATACTCGTCGGCTGCCCTAGGTACGAGTGCCACATGTGTGCAGTCAATAGCACCAATAACGTTGGGCATGTCGGCCACATTATAAAACCCAAGCTTAATGGCGTTTCTGGCTGCCATATCATCCGGAAAATAAATATATTTTGGAGTTATGGCAGCCATGCCTTCCAAAAATTTAGATAGTGCGCGGCTCAGCGTAGGCTGTGACATCCCCACGGAGAGGGCACCCAGCCTCTGGAACGAGCCGTTCGCCAAAAATTGCAGGCAGCCAAGCATCTTGGTCATACCTGAAATTGCATGCCCCTTCCTTGTGGTGCGGGCTAACCATGGCCGCAGCTCACTATATAATTTATGGAGGGAAGCGCGATTAAGCCTGGTCAGCTCGAACAGCTCAACATCATTCATGCTATCGATGTTCATGCGACGACGCAGGGGCAATCTGCTCTCAGACATCTCGATCAACTCAATGCCAAAAAGCATAAGCCCTTGATGTGCCACAAACTCGCTCCGCTCCATCCTACTCCCGAGGCCAAATAGCTGCCGGCAAACATTTCGTAAAGCAGCTCTTTAATGGGCTTCCAAACAATTAGCAATCACCTCTCTGAATTGGTCGCAAGCCCATGTGAAGGACGTAAAAAATAGGATCGGACGCAAATAATACGATTTGGACGGGAAAAACACACGAACTAACGCAAATTATACGATTCTCGTACGAAATGCGTATGTTCATATACGTCTATGCGCGAACGATCGTGCGAATACGAAATGGGCAAAAAAACAAGAAAAAATGACAAACACCCACCCAAACTTACGATTCTCGATACGAAATCAATTAACTTTGGCTCTTTGAATCGAGGGGATAGTCAGGATAGAGGAGCAGTACAGTGTGTTTCATCTCAGTGATGCAGCAATGGCAACCAAACAAGGAACTCCTGACTCTGGAGGGGTGTGTGCATCACTATGGTGGCTGGTGGAATCGTGTTCTCTGAAATTTTAGAAGAGAATATTGCCAAGCATGGTATTGGTCTTGCATGGCCTTGCTGTGCTTAGGGCATCCCAATCAGACAATATTTGGGACAGAATTACAGAAGTAAAGCCTATTTAGACTTGACTTACTCTTTAAACTTATACTTTATTGGCAAGCATGATGTTGTCCCATTGTCTCGGGCTACATGTTGCACTGTCCTAAACTTCAATCCATTTTCGAAAAGACCCTGTAGTTCCTTGTTATTTGTAGAAGTGACTCCAGGGTGGGTTTCGGACCACTTTAATGGTAATAGAAACCAGACTATATTATAGATAAACAAAACAGCCTGTGTGCCCACCAATATACTTCTCACTCCTAAAAAAAGAATCTGGCAAGGGCTTCCCCTCATCTGCCCCTAATAAATCTTTCTTACCCCCAAATTTGGCAGAACCTGAGCTAAGGTGCCCCATGCCACCAGCTGAAACAAAATTCACCAGTCCATTACAAAAAAGCCAAATTACAAAAAAGGTTTGGCATCCAAAGGTGCCCCTAAGGTGATGGCACCTGTGATGATCTGAACATCCCAAAGCCCGACCATGACTGTACACTGTACAATTCCCTCCTAAAACCAAAAGCATCACTAAATCATGTGAGGACAAAAAAAAGAGTTGAACATTGTAGGAGGGCACCCTATTCACCCCTTGCATTACATGAAAAGCCTGCCACTTTCTCCACTCAATCAGGGAGGCTCAATAATTTTAATAGTAAGAAAGAAATTTCATTCAGCTTCCACTTTTATTGACACAGTGGTGGAGAATAGACCCGTTTCTCTCTGATAACACAAGAGATTAAATGTTTAATATAACAGTTTCCTCCCATATGAAGAGCTGCTCTTATAGAAATACGTTTGCTTATTGGATTTTGATAAGTAGACATTTCTTATTTTCTCCCAACAGCTGACATGCAGCGTTGTGCTGACAAAGCGACATCACTTTCTTATGGTTTACTCCACTGTGTCTTATCTCTGGGGTCTGTAATAAATCACAAGTAATAAACAGTCAGCTGCTGCAGTTATCAGAATCTGGAGCTGGCACTGGAGCAGCCTGGATGGGCCATCTCAATAGTTGGCATCTGAAACCAGGGACCACAAGTAGTTGCATATGCAAGGCTAAAGGGTCAACCTGAGATGCTGGTCAGTGCTGATGGTACATGTGATCCGGTGTCAGAAGCTGGCATGGTTGGACATGGCAAGGTTGGCAACAAGGCTTGGCACCATATTTGGTTGATGTGGAAGGGTTATTAACAGGGCTTGGTAATGGTGTGGTTATACATAGCAGATTTGGAAACAGGGCTTGGAAGCAGACATGGTCAGATGTGCAGACTCTGCAATGGGGCTTGGCAGAAGACAACTAGGCAAGGGTGGCAACAGAGCTTGACAGCCCATGTGGTCACTAAAAGGGGTGGACATAAAAAGTTCATAGCTACTCTTGACGAGACGGGGCTGGAAAAGCACAAATGCTAAATAAAAAGCAGCAGCATGCTAGTTCTTGAAGAGGGAGTTTATATTCTTATCCCTTAAATCAGCTCTTGCACCAGCCACAGGATGTCGACAATGCCTATCTGAGCCTCTATTTAGAGATGCTACCCAATGGTTGCTAAACAACGCCGCCACAACCCAAAGCTGGACCCTAGCGGCATTGCAGGATTGGCTTGTATGTTAGTTAATTTAGGAAACTTGCCTTAAAACATCTAATGAAACTACAAAATGAGATCAGTACTGATTGTAGGGAAACACCGTTCCCTGTATAGGTGGGAATGGGAGTTATTGCAAAGTAAAGCAAAAAATGCTGAGAAATAGAAATTGCAGACAGTTAGGGAGACAGGAGCCCCCTCCCCCTCCTGCCCCCTCCCTTGTTCTGGCTGTGACTCCTAGAGCTTTATGTGCATAATTCATAAGTCATGACTTTACAGCAGCATCTATTAATTTAGTGCACAAATTCGTCTGACACATCAGCTTGGCAGAAATCAACGATCTGGGAGTTAAGACATGTTTGCTTCCATTTTACATAACAAAGGTTTGCACCCAAAATTACATTATACTGTATTATTACATTATACTGTACGCATACACCTTGCAATCTTCAGAATGTCTGCACACTTATCTAGTACAGGAGCCTTAAAGCGGACATCTAGGCAAAAAAGTGTGGTAAATTGCTCCACTAAATTGCCCGTCTGATGATCCGTGGCCTAATCCCATCAAGATGTTGTAAAATAGCTGCGCTTCTAGAAGTTTCTACACACCTGACAGTCCTACTTACACATGATCATAAGGGGGAGCTGTGCCAGCAGCAATTCAAACTGAACTGAGACAGATATATGCTTCATAAACATGGAGAAGCTTGTCTATCATTTTACACACACTAAATAAATAACTGCTGGAGGAATTCTGTGTGAGGGGGAAACTGGTAATTTCTTATATGTTATGTGAATTCTGTGGCAGGCGCAGGGCATTCATCTAAAATCTACCCAGGAGCATATTGAGCTGATTGAGTCATTACAGATGATGGATTACTACTTCTAGAAAAAGGGGATGATTGCAGAGATTTGGGATAATTTTGAGTTTTACAGAAGCAGGTATCTCATGTGTAAATCAAGATGTTAGCTCCCATGTAGTTCATATGTAGTTCATAAGCACAAAATCTGCATGCTATTCTGCAAGCATAATATCCCCAAAAATGGCAAAAATCTCTCAAAATCCCCATAATTCCACAATATCTGAATGGGGTTAATTTTACTTAAATAGCTTTATGTCACTTATTGCCTGGGGGGAAGGGGGGGGGCTTCAGGTGTGCAACTTTCATCAAGGGATAGTGGCAGGTAGTGCCTCGTAGCGGCAGGCAGTGTCTGGTGAATGCTGGGCGCTGTACGCAATACCACATTTATGAAGGCTGGTGAGCGACTCTAACAGCGCCATGTAGCGTACGATTCATCATTACAGACAGCTCAGCGTATAGCACCAGCGCTCTAGCTTCCAGAGCGCCAGGTATTACCTGTCGTTACTTGTCGCTCTCCCATAGATTTCAGATTTAACTACAGCGAATGAGACGCTCTGTTACAGCGCCCGATAGCCGATCACAGCGTATGCTAGCGGTTGCTCTTAGCGCCTCTGTACAGACACTCATCTGCCGATGCCTAGTGCTAGTAATGAATCAGCCTGACCATGTTAATTTTTGACTGGAGGTCCACTTTATTGGTGTATAATAGAAAATGAAATATATTATCTAGTTGGGGTCATGATACTACAAGATTCTTGAGAAATGAAATGGGAAATGTGCATTAAGATAGGATGTGCCCAGTCCAAATTCTAATATTCTCACTATACGCAGAATTAAATATCTATTATTAGGTGCACCCCCTCCTTTTCTGAAATTGTTGCAGCTCGGTAAGGGAGAAAAGAATGGATCGTGACAGTAATCTATGTGGACATGGTTGAGCTTTAAGCAATACTGACCAAATAAATCAAAATGAAAGGAAAACTGTTATATATCAAGTTAAACAGTACCATCCATGGATGTAAATTAATAATGCTAATGCTAAAATACAAAAAAAGAAAAGCATAGATTCTTCCTAATCAAAGTGTGCCTCTCTAAGTTAATGAGACAGTTCACATTTGCAGAAATTCATAAATTATTTAAAGGTCAGAGAATAAAGCTAATGAGGACTAGTGGTTTCCCACTGTCCTCCCCTGAAACACAAACTCATAAATATGACCATATCCATGACTGAACTGGTTGGTGCTATATGGCTGCTGGTAACCTTAGGTTCTGGACACCCTGGCTGTTTGGCCACTTTAGTCTATAAAGCCCCATATTACGTCATGTGCTTGTCCTACCTGCAATGCGTTAGGAAGCCTAAGAATGTCACTGGGGGGGGGGGGGGAGGCTCTGAAGTGCATATGTATTGTGACGGAGAAGTATTTTGATGAGAAATTTGAAGTGTGTGTTCAGTGAATTATGGTGATGGGGGAGTCACTTTATTGAAAAGATATTAATTAGTGTTGTGAAACATTGACCTCAGAATCCAGTGGAATGTTTGATCTAGAACATTGGATTCTCCATGGGCTGATCTAATTGCTCAATCAGATTGCATACAAGGTGTATCAGATTGGATACAAGCTTTGGATTTGATGCAACATTTACACTTAACAATAACTGTTTGTTAAGCAATAACTTTGTCAGATTCCTCTTTTGTAGTTCTTGTATGCATTCTGGGTGTCTTTGACCTAAACACCTGTGCCACATATGTATACAGTCATTGTGTTTATGGATGCATAGTCTATCCTTTTCCTTCACTGTGTTGAGGTGATTTAGATCATTCAACTTGGCACGAGGTTTTGGCTGTCAGACACTTCACAGATAAGAGTCCTCCTTCTAGATCAGGAAAATAAAGCACATCTTTTACTGGTATGGCAAAATTGTGTCCCACCACATTGGGGAATACAAGGGTTCAATGCCCATATCCCTCTGCGTGTATTTTACTTGTATCTATAAGGTAAATAGTCATTTTATTATTCATATTCTGTGAAAAAGTTTCTATCACTTTTTCACAGAATATAGTACATATAGCACAGTATCTCTATATGTGTCCCTGTCTGTGGCATCTAAAGCACACCCTGGTTTCCTTCCATCTTGTGTCTGCAGCTTTAAGAGCAGTTCTGGTGTCAGTTTCTGTGGAGTCATGCGCTATGAGTGTAGTCTTTACAAATATTAGTGTCTGATGTCCTGGGGTGGTGTCTCCAGTGCATTGATCAGTGCAGTTTTTTGTATCGGGTAAGCTGCACACGTGACAAACATGGCTGCAGCGTGACTGTCTGTTATATTCTCAACAACTGACCTGAGTTGTGTGATTACTTCCAGCACGGCATTTATATGCTCCCATATGTCCTGCTCTCTCCTAAGCCTCATTTTGTATAAACACCTTGCTGTTTAAACTGGATATCGTATGCAATCTTTTCAGCACATCTCACATGCCTTTTGCTGCATTCTCACAGCGTATGTGAATTAGCTGATTGTCTTCTACTAATAAGCTTATGGTGGCCCGTGCCTGTCTGTTTTTTCTATCCCAGTCCTGATTATTGTCCTGTGGCCTCTCTGTAGTGATAGAAACATAGAAAGTTGACGGCAGAAGAAGACCATATGGTCCATCTAGTCTGCCGTTATGTGTATACAGTATGTACTATGTTAGGATAGATTTGTGCTTATCCCAGGCATGTTTAAATTCACTTACTGATGATTTTTCAACTACCTCAGGAAAAGGACAGCAATCCCAGAATGCAGAGCGACACAGTCAGAAGACACTTCCTGTTGTCGAGCTGCCTGGTGCTCCATGAGCCGCCATCTTGAATGTTTAAAGGCTCATAACATGCAGTAGATGCAGGTAGGATGATTTTTAATGCGAGCAACCTGTATGTACAGGGTGTGGGAAACATATAAGATAGGCTCTTAATCAGGGTGACGGTCCGCTTTAAGTCCTTCTACCATTTATATTTAAAGAATGTCTTTTTGCAGTTAAGGTCTGCATAACTGCACACAGTATTCTTGCTGTGGCCTCACCGGGCTCTATACAGTGGCATTACAACCTCCCTCTTCCTGCTGGTGATGCCTCGAGCTGTGCAGCCGAGCATCCTGCTTGCTTTTGATACTGCCTGGCTACACTGTCCACTCATCTTGCAGCTAAAGCTAAATCATTTTCCATGTTGCAGACACCTCCAGGAGTATCCACCCAATTACTAACCTTTGTATCATCAACAAACAGGCAAACTTTTCCTACCAAGCCTTCGTCTATGTCACTTAGAAACACATTAAAAAGAATGGGGCCCAGGACAGAGCCTTGTGGCACACCATTCATAACTTGCCTTTGTTCAGATTGCACTGCTTTAAAAAAAATCTGATACCTATCCTTCAGCCAGCTGAAAATACACTGAGCTATCCAGGGATTGAGTCCTTACTTCAATAACTTATTTCAGAGCTCTTTATTTGGCACAGTGTTAGAAATGCAGATGGGCAATATCCACAGCACAACCCTCATCCAACACTTTAGTGACATTGTCAAAGAAATCAATAGGATTGGTCAGACATGATCTGCCCTCAGTTAAGGTTTTGGGTCCACCAGGTTGTTAATTTTTAGATTGTAAATTATCTGTTTTTTCCATTAGTTTTACCACTATAAATGTTAAAAATAAGTGGCCTGTAATTACTGGCTTCTTCTCTACTCCCCTTCTTATGTATTGGTACCACATTGGCTATTCTCCAATCATCTGGAACCTCACCAGTTGAAAGAGAAAAGTAAATCAGTCAGAGGGGATGCAATCAAAAATCTGAGTTCCCTTAGAACTGTGGGGTGGATTCCATCTGGACCCATTGCCTTACTTACCTTTAGATGTGCCAGCTTAGCTGAGACATCAGCCTCCAAAAACTCTTGAGCTGGGCCCTCCCAGCTGGATGCTATGTTATGGCCATACTTGCTATGGGTTTGAAAGCCACTATCTGAAAATACTCAACCAAAGTATCTATTCAGGTTTTATCTCCCATCTTCACAGATTTTGCCATTTCTTCCTCCTTTTGCCCTCTAGCAGCATTTATAATCAGTTTTGCTTCCCTCTGTATAATTTTATACGCCTCTCCATCATCTACATTTCTACTTTCTTTATACCTCTTCTTATAGGCAGACTTCTTTTGCTATAGTGCTAGTAAATAGTGCTAGTAAACTTGTGATAACCTCCCACAAGTCATCTATTGATAATAGCATTTCCACTTTAAACTTCCACAGCTGATAATTGTCATTGTTCAGCTTGGCCACTGGGAATTTAAAGTGAATAAAAACCCAGGATTATCCTGAGTTTTGGTTCTTGCCCTGGGGCATTCTGATCAGGGGAGCCCCACTGTGTGAAACCCACCAGGTAACCCGAACAAACTCACCTCTTCCCGGTCCTACGGCGCATGCGCGGCTGCTCGTCCAGTCAGTGCGGTTGTATCTGCTCGAGTCCCTTCGTCCAGGAGCTCATCTAATGCAAGCGGAGCCAAGCGCGCTGGCGCCTACATCCCCCGCTTTGCTGTAACAGGGAGCATGCCCGTGGCGACCATTCACAAATGCCTGGCGCAGGTACGCACCCTGCTAAAGGGATAGCGGGGATATGGCTGCTGCTCGCGCATGCGCCGTTGGAGCAGGAGCGAGGGTGAGTTTTCGGGTGACCTGGGGGGTTTCACACAGCAGGGCACCTCAGATTCTGAGGTCAGCAGTGGGGGTTAAAAGGAGGCGAGTTCAAGGTGAATCTTGATCAAACACGAGTAGCAAAAGAAAAATAGCACGACACAACACCCAAAGTGCTAGCTATTATGGGCACTAATGACAGGGACTGGGGCATCTTTATTGTGGAATGTGTGCAGGGGTTGGCTGGGGCAACCTTGGGCTCACTGGCGAAGTAACAACACCAGGGCTGATTAGCCCAAAATTAATTAAGGGTAGAGCACATAAGCAAAGTTGGGGCTCATTGGCCTGTTTAAACCAGCCTCCTGCGACTGCGCTGCTTGTAGCATTGACCTAGCAATATAGATACAGATCACAAGCAGTAAGCTGTTGCACAGTATCTGCAACAACAAGGAGAAATCTTTGTATACAAACTAAAGATTGGATATTGGAGATATTTTTGCATCAGTATTAGGTGGGCCTTGGTGCTCTGCTTGCGTGGCCTACCTCTGTAGCTACACAGCTGTTGATCCCACATGTTTCTCTTTGCAATGCAAGAAAACTAAGCAAAACTAAGCAATGAACACAACACACATTATTTCTGTCTCTATAATATTTCCAGCGTCACTTGTTAAAGAATGTCAATTTCAAACCTCTTGCAGTATCTAGTGATTAGATTTTTGCTCACAATGAAACTGAGGTCACTAAACAAAGCAACAAATGTCTCTGACAAGTTGACCGTCCACGTTGGGTCTGTCAATTTCCCAAATGTGTAGATCAGCGTTCCCCAACCCTCTCCTCAAGCCATCAACAGGTCATGTTTTGTGGATATCCATATAGCCAGTTCTCTAGCTTTGCTGCACTAAAACTCCAACTGTGGTATTTGTGTGGAGCTCTGCAAACCATGGCCTGTTTGTGGCTCTCCGGGAGAGGGTTGGAGAACCCTGGTGTAGACCTACACTCCAGAGCTGTCTCTCTGTTGACAACAGTGGAATGCAAGTCTGTGGGCTGAACCCGAGGCTTTTCCGTCACCAGTAGATGGTAAATCATGAGAACCACATAATGAAAGATTTTAATAAATTTTCTACACCTGTATATGAAGGACAGTAACCAGTGCAGTATAACATGGTGTCCACATGCTTCTGGCCACATTAGTTTATGGACAAATGTGCTGATAGACCTAAATAGATTCAACATACATATTTTACAAATGCATAGTTGCTCACATCAGATGTTCTTATCTCAGAATCAGAACCACTTTATTATTCCACAAGCACGATATATACATTGCAAGACTGCAAGAAATTGCTTCAGCAGGACAGCAAGTACAGTGGATATGGGAATAGAGAATAAAGATATTAGAATACAGACATAAAAATGAGGAAGAATCTCCATTTAAGGCAGTTATATGTAATGATGCATAGGCCGGGGTTGATGAATGTTATTATAAAAAGTAATCCTGGACATGGTGCCTGCTTTCCAAGAATTAGCAGTGTTTTCAAGTGTAACCCTTTCCTACCTGGTAGGATGCAGGGCAGGGAGAAGGTATCTTCTAAGCTCTGGGGTATCTTGCGGTGCATTAATGGGGTAGGGATTTCTAAGCATCATAGCTTACTACAAGTAGTCCAAAAAATATTCCATTTACAGTATTTTATTAGCAGTTTTCCGTGGTTTCACAGCACAGTCACTAGTACACCTGAGCATTTTCACAATAGTTCAATCTCTATCAACACATCAGATTTCAGCTTAGCCTAGCTCAGTCTGCCCAACTAAAGGTACTAAGATCACATCAGATTTTAGCTTTTCCCAGCTCAGTCTGCCCAACTAAATGTACTAAGATCACATCAGATTTCAGCTTTTCCCAGCTCAGTCTACCCAACTAAAGGTACTAAGATCACATCAGATTTCAGCTTTTCCCAGCTCAGTCTGCCCAACTACATGTACTAAGATCACATCAGATTTCAGCTTTTCCCAGCTCAGTCTGCCCAACTACATGTACTAAGATCACATCAGATTTCAGCTTTTCCCAGCTCAGTCTGCCCAACTATATGTACTAAGATCACATCAGACTTCAGCTTTTCCCAGCACAGTCTGCCCATCTAAAGCTACTAAGATCACATCAGATTTCAGCTTTTCCCAGCTCAGTCTGCCCAACTACATGTACTAAGATCACATCAGATTTCAGTTTTTCCCAGCTCAGCCTGCCCAACTAAATGTACTAAGATCACATCAGATTTCAGCTTAGCCCAGCACAGTCTGCCCAACTACATGTACTAAGATCACATCAGATTTCAGCTTTTCCCAGCTCAGTCTGCCCAACTACATGTACTAAGATCACATCAGACTTCAGCTTTTCCCAGCACAGTCTGCCCATCTAAAGCTACTAAGATCACATCAGATTTCAGCTTTTCCCAGCTCAGTCTGCCCAACAAAAGGTACTAAGATCACATCAGATTTCAGCTTTTCCCAGCTCAGTCTGCCCAACTAAATGTACTACGATCACATCAGATTTCAGCTTAGCCCAGCACAGTCTACCCAATTACAGGTACTAAGATCACATCAGATTTCAGCTTTTCCCAGCTCAGTCTGCCCAACTACAGGTACTAAGATCACATCAGATTTCAGCTTTTCCCAGCTCAGTCTGCCCAACTACATGTACTAAGATCACATCAGATTTCAGCTTTTCCCAGCTCAATCTGCCCAACTAAAGGTACTAAGATCACATCAGATTTCAGCTTTTCCCAGCACAGTCTGCCCAACTAAAGGTACTAAGGTCACATCAGATTTCAGCTTAGCCCAGCACAGTCTACCCAACTAAAGGTACTAAGATCACATCAGATTTCAGCTTTTCCCAGCACAGTCTGCCCAACTAAAGGTACTAAGATCACATCAGATTTCAGCTTTTCCCAGCTCAGTCTGCCCAACTACATGTACTAAGATCACATCAGATTTCAGCTTTTCCCAGCTCAATCTGCCCAACTAAAGGTACTAAGATCACATCAGATTTCAGCTTTTCCCAGCACAGTCTGCCCAACTAAAGGTACTAAGGTCACATCAGATTTCAGCTTAGCCCAGCACAGTCTACCCAACTAAAGGTACTAAGATCACATCAGATTTCAGCTTTTCCCAGCACAGTCTGCCCAACTAAAGGTACTAAGATAACATCAGATTTCAGCTTTTCCCAGCTCAATCTGCCCAACTAAAGGTACTAAGATCACATCAGAGTTTAGCTTTTCCCAGCACAGTCTGCCCAACTAAAGGTACTAAGATCACATCAGATTTCAGCTTAGCCCAGCACAGTCTACCCAACTAAAGGTACTAAGGTCACATCAGATTTCAGCTTTTCCCAGCTCAATCTGCCCAACTAAAGGTACTAAGATCACATCAGATTTCAGCTTTTCCCAGCTCATTCTGCCCAACTAAATGTACTAAGATCACATCAGATTTCAGCTTTTCCCAGCTCAGTCTGCCCAACTACAGGTACTAAGATCACATCAGATTTCAGCTTTTCCCAGCTCAGTCTGCCCAACTACATGTACTAAGATCACATCAGATTTCAGCTTTTCCCAGCTCAATCTGCCCAACTAAAGGTACTAAGATCACATCAGATTTCAGCTTTTCCCAGCACAGTCTGCCCAACTAAAGGTACTAAGGTCACATCAGATTTCAGCTTAGCCCAGCACAGTCTACCCAACTAAAGGTACTAAGATCACATCAGATTTCAGCTTTTCCCAGCTCAATCTGCCCAACTAAAGGTACTAAGATCACATCAGAGTTTAGCTTTTCCCAGCACAGTCTGCCCAACTAAAGGTACTAAGATAACATCAGATTTCAGCTTTTCCCAGCTCAATCTGCCCAACTAAAGGTACTAAGATCACATCAGAGTTTAGCTTTTCCCAGCACAGTCTGCCCAACTAAAGGTACTAAGATCACATCAGATTTCAGCTTAGCCCAGCACAGTCTACCCAACTAAAGGTACTAAGGTCACATCAGATTTCAGCTTTTCCCAGCTCATTCTGCCCAACTAAATGTACTAAGATCAAATCAGATTTCAGCTTTTCCCAGCACAGTCTACCCAACTACAGGTACCAAAGCCCATCTGTAGGCTATTTTGTATGCTTGTTTGGTCCTGTCCTGAATCTCAAGTCCTTCCTGAGTGTTGTTGTCTCTCTTTCAAGCTCACTATGTGATTTCTCTTTCTGTCTAGTCCTCAAGAGTCTCCCATGAAAAAAACAATGGGTAAAGAATACTAACTAGTTCTGAATGGTTCCCAATGGATTTAATATTAACACCATTGCCTTTGGCTCTTAGGCCTCTTTAGGGACCTATTAGCTCTTTGGCTGGTTACCCCCCCCCCCCCCATGGCACTGCCATAACTATTGGTACATACAGTATATAACATGCCACACAAGTCTACTAATATTGGTGGTAAAGAAGCTTGGTGATCAAAAATAAATAAATAAAAAAAAAAAAAAAAAAATATATATATATATATATATATATATATATATATATATATATATCCAGAGGAGTTGATTCTTGGATGCTTGGAGAGACTTAGAAGGCTGCTTATAGCGGACAGCTTGGGGGGGGGCACAATTACCAGTGGCCAGTGTATGGCAGAGCCTGAAGACAGACTGGTGGATGGACTGTGACCACTACTCAGACACATGGGAAGTTAACACATGAGTAGTGGGGTAGTGCTGCTTTGTATTTTCGTATTTTCTATACCTGCAAGTCAAATTTGTTTACCCTGGAAATAAAGCTGTGTTTTGTTGTGTACGAGCTGGATTCCAGATAAATGTGTGGCAATTGTGTCTAGATCCATGCCAAATCCCACACCCATTGTCCAGCAAATAACTTCTGGACCACACAGAGACAGCCACCCACATACACACATCACCTGCCACAAGCCCCTAATTTTGATCCCTCAGCAAAATGTGGGCCGTGATTTGATGGCAGCAGTGGCATGGTTCAGGTATCAGGCTGCATTTCACCAATGTGGTTCGGGTGGGGGAATATGCTCAAGAAGATTCCAGAAATCCTACCCCCCAGTGCAGTCCAGCAGCTATTGCTGGACTGCTTTAACCCTTCTAACCCCAGCTATGGAAAATTTCTGTAGTTGCCTCTCCTACCATTAACTGCAAGCTAGTACATTTTACGTACGTTACCCTGTCAGCAGCCAAAAAAGAAAAAGACACTCACCTGACACCTCGATCAATCTGTCCGGGCCTCCAATCCCCTAGCTCCCCCCCCCCCAGTTCAGCCACCACTGGCATTTATTGTAGAAAAAAAAAAGAAATTTGCTTACCTCTGCGCGTGATCCCTCCCACGGGGTCTCTTCTTTATCTGGGGGGTGACTTGCCATTAACCCACCGGCCCCCCATTACCTGCATCCCCAAAGCCCAGGGGCAGGGGGAGGGGCAGAAGAGCCCGGGGGCCATTTAGGCTGTAGGGGCTTGTGACCTGCAGAGCAGGGGTCCACCGAGGCTGGCCCTTAAGCCCTGTTCTACAAGCGCCCATAGCTGGTCCCCGGGCTGGATATGCTGGGTAGGGGGGAACTCATGCCATTTTTTACAATTTAAAAAAATGCCCTTTATAGTGTGGATAGTAGTTGTATTTAATTTGTAAATGTTGCTCTATCAAGTTTGGGGGTATCTCCTGGGCAGGAACGGGAGTTACTGATACATATGTGGTATCGTTGGAGCCAGGAAAAAGGGAGCTTTCACGTGCAATATGGTTTTCTTAAAATACATTTTTATTTAAAATAAATGTTTTAAAAATATATATTTTTTGTTTTTTCTGGTTTTTACTTAAAAATATTTAAAAACCAGTGGAAAATTACAAACAAGACAATTCATGTTAAAGCCTAATCTCTGCCGCAAAAAAATGTCATTTTCCTACAAAAATCAGTTAAACATGCAAAAAGGTGAAAAATGACCTGTCAACAGAGGGTGATAAAATCTCAACTAAGTGGCAGTTAAAAGTGTTAAAAATATCTATGCATGTTGGGTATTTTTCTGCTTGGGGGACCTTGTGCTTTCAGATTTTTTTTCCTAATTCTTCAAGGAGTTACTTTCAGAAAGAGCTGGGTATGCCTAGAAAGCTTAACATATGTACTTTCAGGGAATATATGATTTTTGTTGGGTATTCCAGATTTAAAGGGTTGTTTTGGTTGAAATATTGTAAGGTGTGTACTTTGTCTGCAGAAAATTACTATTACATGCATACTTTACTTTGGGGTGTTTGGCAACTCTTCCCGTGACAATACCTATGCATGTTGGGTATAGTTCTGTTCGGGGATGTTGCTTTTTCAGATTTAACTTGTTTTTTCTTGTTTGCATATTGTTTTTTAAGGAAAATGTGGCTCTGATTCTGCTTTTTTAATCCTTTTTTAGGGAAACCCTGTGCAACCAAAGAATTAATCGAGGCATTACTTCCAGAAAACTGCACCCACCTGAAATGTAGGTGCAGTATTTGAAATGTAAAGGGTTGTTTTTATTTAAAAACGCAAGGTGCGCACAGCAGTTGTATTTTATCTTAAAATCTCCAAAACGCTGTTTCAGTTTGGGGGCAGGAAAGGGTATCTAACAATACATATGTGGCACCGTTGTAGCCAGGAGAAATTGGGCTTTTACATGCAATAATTGAAAAACTTACATTTTTATTACAAAAAAAAAGGCATATTTTACAAAACAGATGTTTATTTTATTTTTTTGCACAAATTACACCCCAAAATGTTGAGAATACAATTAAAAAATGACAAACAGGGCATTTCACGTTAAAGCCCAGACTTTGCTGAAAAAAACAATATATAACTTTCCTGGGAAATCCCTTCAAAGATCACAGCTGAATGCGTATAGCGCAAAATAATGAAAAATGGTCTGGCAAAAGAGGTTGACAAAGACTTGAGTTAGGCTGGCAGTTAAAGAGTTAAAGAAGCCTGTCATTTGATACTACCGCCTTACATTATATAGTGAAAAACTTGACACTTTCTCATTACTGTTTGCAATAGCAGATATTGCAGAATAAGCATCATTTAAAATAATTTAGGCTCTGTTCACAGGGCGTTGAGCAATCGTTTTGTAACTATGCCAGAGGAGCATTGTATCAAACAAACAATGTGCTTTTGATGCATTAGAAATGCGTTTGCATTAGGTTTGCATTAAGTTTTTCAAAGAAAAACTTTTTTTGCATAATAAGAGGCTGATTCATCGTTAGCGGCAGGTAGCGACAGATGAACGTCTATAGCAGGCATTTTCAGAGCGCCCGCTAGTAGTCGCAGTGCTCAGCCGTGGGTCGCTACTTTATAGCGACTCAGTCGCTGTTCGGTAATGTTGAATACATTGTGAGGAGTCGCTATTTGACCAGTACAGCGCTGTATGGGAGCGCATGTTAGCGACTGCTCATAGCGACCGACTCACACCATATTCAGCAAAAAAACAGCCTCACAAATCTCTGGCGCTGAAAAATACTTGTTTGTAGCCCATAGCGCAGGAGGCGGTGTGTTTAAAGTCTGTTTTCAAGCATCTATCAACTAGTAACAAAGCAAAAACATATGGAATTACATTGTAGCAACATTGTAACATGAACACTTTAATGCCAGACCTGTAATGTCATTTCTGAAGAAATTTTTAAAAAATAAAAAAAAATTGAAAAAACAGCTTTTTCAATGCCAGAAGAGGTCACAGAATTATTTGTGATTTTTGGGAAAAATAAAAAAAAAGTTTAAAGTGAATAAAAGGTTCGTCCATTGAAATGTATGGGGGAGCGACAGGTAGCGAGAGGTCTAACCTGGCGCTGTGCAAGGCTGAACGCTAGCGCTGTTCTCAGAGGCTGGGAAAATGATGAATCAGACGCTACATGCCGCTATCCCAGTCGCTAAACAGATTCTGCTTGATAATTGTGGAATTGCGTGCTGCCGTGTCTGGCGTTGACCAGTCGCTATCTGCCGCTACCTCTCATTAACCAGGCGCTACCTGACGCTATCCTTTCTTAAATAACCCCCTAAGTAAATGGTAAAGTCTATGGCAACGAAAAACGCAATGCAAGCGCAACGCAGGTAAACTGCGTTATACCTGTGTTGCACTTGCGTTGCCATAGATTTCTATTGACCTCGCTGTTACAACATTGCGCTGAAAAAGGTGTCTGCAACGCTTTTTTAATAATGCAGATATGTGAACAAACCCATCTAGAATAATGTATAGTGTTTCCTCTGCATTGTACGTACATTGCAACGCAGCACAACAATGAACAGAAAGCACAGAGATGTGGACAGAGCTTTATCAAATAAATATGTAAAACACAGAACTATCTCATGAAAAAAACACTGAAGCTCTTAATTTTGAAAGCTACATTTTATTGACGGTACAAAATGAGCTGCCAAAGTATCACACAATTGCATCCGACACAATTTCATATAAAAAGAATAATAATTTAAAACTTTTGTTGTGTTCATGTCTATAACAAGACAAGTAGATAAATAAATCTGAAATGATACAAAATAGACTACAGCCCATTCATGCTTTGACCCCAATACAGCCAGGAAACATATGAAAGTCATTTAACACAAGAAAACACTGATCATTGATCACGCAATGGGTTGTCTGATCAAGATTTGTCAGAGAACTATTAGAACTTAACAGCTGCCTCCCAAACTGAAGACATGGGCACAAAATAATTAGGAGATTTCCTAAAATCATCAATGAGACAAATTATTTTTACATTAAAGGCAAATACTCCACATGTTCAGCAAATCAATGTTTTGAACACCAACTTAATTGGACAATACTAAGGTGAAAAACAACTCAACATCATCCCACCCACAAGGTTTTCACAGACATGTGGCCACCTATTTGTCAAATTGTCTAGCTGTCCATAGGTTCGGTTTTTTTTTCAAGTTACACATAAATAAACTGTATGGAGAACATCAAGAGCAATTCTTCACTCAAACAATTTGACAGATAATGCCCTATGTATTTTCATCTAGAAGAATCAAAACGGTACCAGGAAAATAAATGTAAATCCATATTTTCAAAGTCCGGCACTGACAAAGTTTTTTTTTTAAAGGATGTCACATCTATGATACAGGTGTTCATATATAAGGCTTACAAGAAATGGGGGGTAAAAAAAAGGATGTGACTGACCCTCCATTCATGACACATCATGTCTTGAGAGTGCTTTACCGTAAATAGTCTATTCTTTGTGACAGAGGGCCACAGAATTGTAAGGCATCATAAGATCATCAATTAATAGGTACAGACATTAAACTGTACAGACATGTTACAGATCAACAGCTGTATTCTATCCTAACAATGCCATTGACATAATGATTGCGCTCCTCTCTTTACTGCAAAAGCCGAGCAAGGCAAGAAGACTGAAATGTCAGGAAACAGAAGGCACAATAGCAAAAAGATTATTGTCTCTGATTTCTGTTTTTTTTTCAGGTACTAAAAACAACCTTTTCCACTGAGATCATCTGGAATGTTCATGGAATAAATTATTTAGGCTGCTCTAGCTTTGCTGATTACTGTGCAGATTAGGCAATGTGCATGTTTAAAGAGGAGCAAGCCGAGGATCTTTATCGTGACATGATAGCATTTTGCTTACCATACAAAGAGCTGTGTATTTAGCTCTCAGCGAGGCTGTAAATAATAGTCTGGGGCCTGTATCGATTCTCTCATCTGCTACTGAGCTTTAAATGAGCAATAATGGTGAACTTTACCGCCGATACTGGTTGTATTTGTAATATGTTCCTCAGGAGTCTATACATTTACTATCACATTTAAAAGGACATCTGCAGACAGGTATTAAAATCTTCATGCAAATTTAACCCCTCGCCATGATAACTTTATTTGATTGGTTGATTCTCTGTAGCATGTAGCAATTACTGCTGCCTGGAACAACAGCAGAGACACTGCTCCCACTAACTACAGATTCTGCATTGCTTGTAGAGCTTACACTCTCTATGCTGAGCTGAGTGCTCAATAAAGAAATCAGCACTGTGTTTAGGATAGGGGCGTGCAAGGGATGCCACATTTGTTCTCACTCTTTGAACAGCCATGGTTCTGATAAGGCTGAGTATGTTGTCGTCGAGGCTGGGCCTTGCAACAGAGAAGAGTTAATGTCTATAGCTTAAAATAAGTAATAGGTTTTTAATAAAATAGTCTGTCCAGGCATAAACAAAAAAAATGCTTTACAATAAAACAAAAACAAAAGAAAACCGCGCTATCTTCAGGCAACCAAGCTCAACGTGCAATTGCTGGAATCCTCCACCCAGAAGATAAATAAAACAATATACAGAAAAACACAGAGCTATATAAAATGTCTTTGAAAGTCCAATCAAGCCAGGGAAAAAAATTGGTGATATTCTTGAACAAGTTATGTAATTATCTTCCAAACCTCAATTACACCCAGTGATTGTCATCAATTCCTGTGCAAATCCACCACCTGTTGAATGGGAGGCTTACCAAATGTAAATCACGGAAAGGCTTTCTTAACACTGTAGATCCCAAGATAATGGCACATCACCTCCCAGATTGCAAAGAGATATATGGAGCAGGCAAAGAAAAAATTCAAAATCCACTCAAACGAGAGACATAGCTCATCATCCAGAGGTGTATGGGGAGATAAAAAGATGACATATAGTGCAACACCGCTAATACTAAAAAGCGTTTAATTAAAACAAGATGCACTCACATGTTATCAATAAAACTCCAGAACTCCAGAAGAGGTTTGAGGAGAAAGGGTATCCCCGATCTGTGTGACGATTTCCCTTCTCTGCGATCTCCGGATCCTTTCCGTGATTTACATTTGGTAAACACCAACAGGTGGTGGATTTGCACAGGAATTGATGACAATCACTGGGTGTAATTGAGGTTTGGAAGATAATTACATAACTTGTTCAAAAAAAATGCTTTACTCACCTTTTGTTCCCAGCAGCTCTTTCTGCTCTGTGTATTAAAACTCACCAGTCACTGAGATTGAGCTCCCCGCTGTCCAACACTGGTCTCTATTTTTTAAGGAAGGGCCACCTCCTCCAAGATGGAAGCCCACCCCTCCACATGCCCACTTTATACATTGCAATGGAGGAGGTGGCCTAGTAAATGAAGACCGGTGCTGGATCTCAGCAATCATTAAGAGCAGGCTGCTGGGGACAAAAATTGAATATTTTTTTTGTGCCTGGGCAGACCCAAAAGTAAGGTTCAGTTAAATCCAAATTTAAATATTAATATTTGCTAAAAGATATTGTTACAAGAGCTATTGAATAAAACAATCCTCTAGTATATCTGTGGCTTTTTGTGTGATTCTTCTATCCGGGATCTCCTACTAAAACAATTCTTCTTTGGCATACTGATATTGTGCTTTTAGTATCTAAACCTTTATGTATATTATGGTAACATTTGTGGCCCTTGATTTAGATATAATTCTGAGATTTGCAAAGATCTAGACAATTGGATGTTTGATATGTAACGAGGCTTCCAGTAAAATCATTTAATAAGGTAAATATGTACAATAGTTGCCTTAGCCTCCTAAATCAATTATATTATGGGTTTCCACTACTACTAGTACTGGTACTAACGATATTCTAGATCATATCAGTTGGTACTTGGCAATGCTGCAGACTGACCTGTAGCCCCCAACCTCATTTGTTGGTCACTAAAATTCACCCAAACCCGATTTGCTCCATAAATACAAAAGGTGATATTTTTACCATGATTTTAGGTAACTGACAACCCACTTCTACGACTCCAGGTGGTACTTGATATAATTTGAAAATAGAAAGTGGTACTTGGCAGGTACAAGGTTGATAGGTTGGTAGCTCCTGAAGCAGTGGTTCTCAGCCTTTTTTACATAAAGTACCCCCTTGCGATAAGCAGTCACAACCAACAACTCCCAAGAAGGAGATCAATAACTAATGTAGACAAAATAACTAGGTCATTGGCCTTGTAGCACTTCTTAAAGCAAGAAAGAATAATGTTTTACTGTTAAAATAATATACCAAACCTGTAATAACCTCCATGTTGTTGCATCCCTAAACATTGTAGGGTACCCCCTGGGGTATGCGTACCGTAAGTTGAGAAACAGTGCCCTGGAGTATATCAATATGTTATATAGAAACTATTTACCAGCATTTGACAGTTCAAGTATTTTTTTTAATTTAAAAAAAAAAAACTGGGACCTAAACATTTTCAAGGTACTCAGAAAGGAAATGTTCAATCTAAAGGCTTGGTCCTGTCAAAATAGATATGTTTAGTATAGGTGGAGCCTAATGGGATAAGTCATGTGGTGAATACTAATACTGTAAATGTACTAGGTCAGGATTCACCACTTAACATTTTCTAAGTATCTCAAGTGCCACCTGGGTGGTCTATACTGTTATTATTGGTCTGGGTTGTCAGCCACCTAAACTGGTTTTGAAAACACACAAAAAAACTATTTAAATGCCCATAAATAGTTTAATTATCATATAGAGCAAAATGGTACTGGTAAAGTATAGATGGCAGCAGCCTTGTCACATACCACCTGATATGACCTTGTGGTGTGTACGCGCACTATTGGCTGGGAACACCTACACTAGGTAATATCTTCCTTTATGAGCAAATGAACGGAATACCCTTTAAACAGTTTAAAGGAATAATATTTTTTATGTGTTACTTTATAGAGATCACAGATTTTCCATTTAGTATATAAACTTAGGAGCACTTGCGGCATTTGCGTTAGGGTTTTGGGGTTTAGCCACATTTGGGTGCTATATCTCCTCCTTTTGGATCTCTGTTTTATAAATGACATTTACATTTCAAATAGGAAGTTTGTCACAGCAGGTATGGCAAGATTACAGAGCTCATTTTGTACCAGTACAGCTATTGTGCACCATATAGCAGTCTGCCTAAATCAACATAGATTATGGTCAAATAGTCAAACCAGCTTAAGAGTGGTTTCTGTTTGCCAATGTGAAAGTCAACTTGCCTAATTGTATAATTTACATCATTCAGTGTTCACCATATTTCATGTATTCAATACATTTGGATAACTAGATTGCTACATTTCCAAATATTAGACGTGTAAAGAGGCACTGAAGGGTTTCTATAGAGCATTAACAAAGTGCATTAGTCTGTGTTTCACTACATATTATACATGGTATATTGTTTTTTAAACTGTTTCTCTTTCTCTAAAACCTATTTTAGGTTCTGACCTATGCAATACTTATCATTGTCTTGCATGTGTTTTATAAAAATAAAAGAATAAATTCAATGTTAGTTTTAACGCTGATCTAGAAAAATACATTAAGAACGTTACAGATGTCTAAAGTTTTAACGCTGATCTAGAAAAATACAATAAGAACGTTATAGATGTCTAAAGTTTTAACGCTGATCTAGAAAAATACATTAAGATCGTTAGAGATGTCTAACAGTATTCAGCTCCTAATTACGAATCAATCTCAGTCACTGAAAAACACCAGCCCCCTCTTCCCCTGCAACATCACTTAGTTACATGTACGCCAGTCACAGTATAGAATGCAATAACATCTTCCACTATCTGTCAATGTCTAAGTCAATGTTCCCCATCCCTATTCTCGAGAGCAACCAACAGGTTATGTTTTGTGGTTCTCCAAATTGCTGGCTCTATAGTTCTGTCTGAGCTCAAATGACTTCACCTGTATGTCAGTGTAGAGATCTGCAAATCCTGACCTCTTGGTGGCTCTCGAGGAGAAGGTTGGGAAATACTGGTCTAAGTAGACATTTATGGATAGAAAATAAGCAGTCACACATTAACACATTAGTCTTTCTAAGTAAGATGCCTGTTGGCAGAGTTGCCCAGGGCATGAGTAAGGCAAAATGTGTTAAAACCACAAATCTTACTGACTGAAATGTGGTGGCTGCCACAATTTTCTCCCTTTTTCCTTGCACTGGTCCTGATAAATCTGTGCTTAAACCGGACCAACAGCCTGGCACAGTTGGAAAAGAAAACTCCCCAGAACTCACTTTCAACCGATCTGCATTCATGATACTGAGGCATTGTCAGCACTTACAATTACTCAAAGCTGAAACACCACCTCACTGATTTTCTAGTGGTAGCAGGCATTTTGGAGCTTCCTTTCCCAGCATCTCAGCCATGTTGCTGCCTGGATTCAACTGACATAAATGTAAATGATATTGCAGAGCAACGGGAAACCCAGCACCAGCCTACAGATCCACGAGCCGCCTTTCTTTTAAATTTACCACAGCAGGAGTTAGAAAAAGGTAAATGATTTTTATGTGCAGCAATCTAAATTGCCCTGGGGAGGGATACATATGAGCACTGTTGTGTTATGTTGGTCCAGTTTAAGTAGTTTTTAACTGTCCTTGGAAGCTTATATATTACACACAAGTCTACCGGTCTCATGTTGTAAAGCATAGAAGCTCTGGCCCCCTTGACAGCAGATGAAGCATGTCTAGGCTGACCACTATATTGACCATGACATTGGCAATAGGGCTCTGGTCCAGCTACGGCTTTGCTATTAACACACTATGGCCAGGCTAAAGGGAATCTATAGGAAGACAGGCGCAAGATTGGTAAAACAGGTGTTATTGCAGGCAGTGGCATAACTAAATGTGACGGGCCCCTGGTGCAAACATTAAATGGGGCCCTTTCAAGGCTCATACAGTAACATGTTTTATGTATTTTAACTCAATTGGACAATTGAAGATTAAAACAGCATTTACTCCCCTAATTGCAGAAATCTTTTGTTTTATTTATGACCACAGATGATCTATTGCAAAAAGCTGATCACAGAACCACAAATACTGGTTGATACAAATTTATGTACTTTGCACTTTGTCTTTTGAACACAACTAAGCCAAGACTGTGTTGTATTTCGGAAAAAGAGAAAATGCTATGACACCTTTCAAGGCTCATTTGACAGCTGCTGCCTACAGCATCTCCTAAACTAAAATGAATATATAAAAGCATGCTCAGTACTGGTTATTCTGCCTTAAGATCTAAGCAGTATGAACATTAATCAATGAATTAATCTGTAAACCATATCCAGGTGCATCAAGGACTATAACAAGTTCATGCGTGTGTTGCCAGACACCTGAATATTTTCTCCTAACATAAATGCTTGCCTTGCCCAGTTTTGCTAACTTGTTAAGACCATTGTCCTGTTTCTATTCTAGGAACAATTTAGCCTTTTTTATATTATGCAGGAACATTTGAATATCGGATTTCTCAGCAGAACCTCTTTTAGAATTAAAGAGCAAGAGCTTTTTAAAGAGAGAAAAATGATGCCGTGTTTCCTAATCCAATTTTAGATATCTGCTCAGTTATCCATCTTTCTGTGACATCCACCCATATTAGCAGCAGCCTGATTTTGTAAACAAGTCTTTTATATATATAGTATTTACTCATTCAATTTTATTTAACAAGCTAGTGCATAGAATATTAATGGTCTGCTGTGCAGTTACCATAGAAACCAATCAGATTTCACCTTTCAACAATTCTCAATAGTCAGAACAATGAAAGATTTTGAATGATTATTTGCTTGGGGTAGCTTTACGTTGAACGTTTCTCTGCCCCTTATAAAATAAACCCGCATGTTGGTGGAACTTTTACTTTCTTAAAAAACATAGTCGTAAACATCAACAGGTTAAACAGCTTATTAATGAAGTCATTCTGGTAACAAAATAATGATCTTTTTATAATACATAACATACATAAAAATCAATACACGGAACTTAGCTTTAAACGTAGGCATTGTGCACCCTCTCTACGGGACCTTGTCCTCAACTGCCATCATAGCAGTCTCAGAGTTGCCAACATATTTAGAAATCAGTTGTAGACCAGGGCTTGGCATATCATAATCTCATTAGACATATAGTTTGGTTTGCATAAGACAGCGGTTCATAGATAAATACATTAAAGCTGTGTTTATCAAGTCTGGAGAGGATTAAAGTGCAGCTCTGGACATTTTTTGCTTGGATAAAGTGGTAAAGAAATGCTTTTTTCTTTGTCTTTATAGCTGTAAAAGACTATATATAGAAGATTTGTTTTTCTTTCCTTTCCTATGGTTAACACAATGAAGTACTAGCTACAATATGGCACTGCATGATGTCACCTACAAAAATGGCCTCCAAATGGGGTACACTGTAAAAAAAAGTTCATGCTTGGTAGTCACTGCAGGGCAGGAAGAAAAAAAAGGGCGCAATGATAATTGGAACAAAACATTCCCGACACTTTTGACTCATTAAAGAAGATACTGGTTTTATACACATAATAGTCATCGTCACACACTGTTCTTTTTTAGTTCCTGCAAGGTAAACCCAACAATGCCCATTGCCAAATTCAAGTGCTAAGCCTGTAAGGTCAAATACATTAAAGGTAAAGGTGTTACCCATTTAGTTAATGATAGACATTCCAGTTAGAATATTTGATGCTATGGACAACATTTCCATTTTTCTCCATATTTTTTCTGATCGGCCCATCACATAGTTGTAAAGTGATTAGCATAGCTTTTCATGTTTGTCCTGGGCAGAAGATGTCAACAGCTTAAGATAAGAAAACTCAATACTACCCATTCGACTGGTATTATCCAGACATAGACTGCAGAGGCAGCATAGATGAAAGTAGCTAAATATGTGATGGTGCTGCACTGTACAATGCAACAAACAGGATGGAATTCTGCTGTTCCATTGTAAAAAGTAGTTGGATCCCTGTTGTGTTACATTGCAAACAGCAAAGTGTGTAGCTGCTGTTCCATCGTAACAATGGGCATGTCCATCTGTGTTACAATGTATAACAGCCACACGCTTTCTGTTACAAAGTAAAGAGCTCACATCTGACTACAATGTGTGAGCGATCTCTCCATTGCAATGCTGCACTGAAAAGCTCACTCTTAAAATGCTGCATGTCATCACAATGGGTCATCCATATCCATACATGGGTAAACCAGGCAGGGAAGGTCAAGTACCTGTGTCACATTTGTAGAAGAGTAAAAAAATAAGACAACATACATTTGAATAAGCTGTTGCCTTGTTTCTTCACTCTTCTGTTTAATGGGGTTGTATGGTAATTGTACGGTATGCCAGATTTGCAACTAAATTGTTTTGTATCTAAACATTGCCAATGGAGTTTGTTATATCCCTGCTGTTTGTGCTGGAGTGTTCTGAATAGTAAAGTCAGAAGTCTTTAAGGTTAAATAGAAATAGGGTAATCATTTAATTTCCAGAGAACCAATAATAAAGAGAATATTTGTGGCCTGATCTCCTTTAGCTTTCATGTTGATCCATCATCATTATTGTTTTTGGAATCGCTGACCAGGTACGAGTATGCATTTCATACTGTACTGCTTATGCTACTGTATTTCTTTTGGTTTAGTGGTATGAAGCTGGATCAGCATGGAAGAAGGGTTATTTGCATTACAAGGAAATTTGCTTAGCATTTTTTCAAACAGGTTCCCTCCATAGGAATGTTGGTCGGAGATTCATGTGTAGTATATCAGTAATACCTTTCAGGGCCACAAACTATTCCTTTAAAGAGAAAGAATAATGTGGGTATTTGCCTTATGTTAACTGCTACACCTTTTAAATAGAGAAAATATAAGTGCTTCTTTGCATGTCTTTTGTCAATCAAAAGCAATCTGTCTATAAATTGTAAAAATAAAGTTACAATTTGACATCTTTTTTTCACTTCTAGCTTGGCACAATCAGTCTTTAAATGAGTTCTTTAAATCTCTATACGTCACTGGAAGTTCTAGGCCCAGATAGAAACCTGGATGGGATACAGCCACAACAAGCAATCCATAGTGACTTTTGTATGTCTGGGTTTCTGAAAGCATAAATGATGGGGTTGATGACTGAATTAAAGGTAGCTGGGAGGACCAGCGAGTAGGTGTATATCATAGGGTAACTGGAGTCAGCAACCAATGAATAAACAGCAAAGGGAATCCAGCAAAGTGCAAAGGTACCCAATATGAGTGATAACGTTGATACTCCTTTTCTGGTGCTAGAGGCTTGAGACGTCGCCATAAACTGGTGCTGCACTGCAATCTGCTGGGCGTGCCGGAAGGCAATCCTGCATATCTGCAGGTAGAGTTGCATCATCACGGCAAAAAGTAGAAGGAAGGTAACCGCCAGTATGGCTGCATTGTTTTTGGTCACTGGTCGCAGGACGCTGCAAGAGGACTGTTCTCTAACACAGTTCCACCCCATCATGGGTAACAATCCAACACAGATGCACAGAGCCCAGAGCAGGATAAGCATCATGTAGGTGAAAGTCAGAGTTCTCTCTGTGTGGTAGGTAAGTGCATTGTAGAGAGACAGGTACCTATCCACTGTGATAGCTAGAAGGCTACAGACAGAGGCTGAGAAGGAGGCTATAAGAATCCCAGTGGAACTCAAGGTGGCCACTTCACTATTAAAGACATATATTACTATAAAATTCACAATAAGTCCCAGACCAGCGAGAAGATCAGCCAGCGCCAGGCTGCCAATGAGTATAAACATAGGAGCACGGAGAGAGGGTGTATAGAAGAGTATAGCTATCACAATTGCGTTTTCACATGCCATGACTGTCCCTGTGACACAAAGAATGATGTCCCATGGATTGACAGTCTCATCTGGGGACAGATCCGATGTGGTAACAGTGGAGGTGTTGGTGTCCCATGGGTCATATTGATGCTGGGACATCCTTCCCGAGGAAGCATTGTGGAAATAAAGCAGTTGATCCATAGCCGCAGCTACCGGTAGTTGAAGCATTGCTGAATGTCGAAGAAGGAGAAGAAAGGAGACAGAAAGAGAAATGATAGTGATAAGAAAGGAGCACAGGACCGACACTCAGAGATTTGTCTTCAAGTCATGGGTTTACATTTTAGTATGAGGCATGGTGTGTAGAGACCAATAATTCACATCCTAAAGTAATGACATAATCTATGCAAATTAAGATGGGGAAGGTTTGGTTAAAACCAGAAACGAGAATGGTAAAAATAAATATCAGTAATTGTTTTTGGCTTTTCTTATAACTACATAAATAGGAAAATAATCAATGTTGACCTGGGGTTAAATGACCATTTTGAACTAAGCAGCAACACATATGCCCATTTATCATAATGAGTCTGTAGGTCCTCAGCCAGCAATGTATTTACTACTAGGTTCTGGAAGCCTTTGTGTTTGCAGCCTCCTTCACCTTCTGCCAAGGTAAGCTGAAAGAGGCAGTCTTTTTTTATAGCCTGCTCCTGCCGTGATGATTACACGGTTTATGCCTGAGCCTCCACTGAAAATGACAGGATATATTTATCCCAATAACAATAGATCATACTATGAGCTATAGATTAAATATCACATCGCGGAAACATCCATGAATTTTACCGGTGTCTAGGATTGAGACTATTTGTTTAAGGGCTTAGACAGACCACAAAGGATTTCTTATAATGTAGACATCTCCTATTGCTCGCATGCCTGCCTGGAGTCTCTCTGCTCTAAAATGCCTCTAAAGGCAGCTTCATTATACCTCTCTTCCTATGCAAGCCAAGCAAAGTAAGAACCTTAGAGAATCTGCTTAAAAATCATTTGAGTGGTCTTGGTTTTTGCTGCTTCACGTCTTTCCATCACAGGACTGCACAGCCCGCCAGCCCTGGAACAGCCTGCACTGCAGCTGTCAATGTGCAGGATCAATGGACTTCTAGCCAGTACACTCAGCTCTCCTTTATATGATGCAGGCAATGCTAGAGCTACCTACGTCATAGGCTGGTGAGTAGGTGCATTTAATGTTACACATGCACTTTGTATAACTACAGCAATCTCAGACGTATAAAATATGTCTTACACGAATGCATATAAAATAAAGAGTCATATAGTTCTACATTATAATTAAAATGTATATCAATCATTAGATTAGATTTTTTTATTGAACACAGAAATGTGCCATATCTACTTGTCCTGATTCCTATTTATATTATCACCTTGAACAGTATAACTTAAATGTCTCGTGCACCATACAGGCTATGCATTGCGGAAAGTAAGACAGGTGATAGAAAATGTAGACTGAACCCTATATTAAAAGACAAATGCAAAGACCAAGAAAGATAGATAACTCGTTAAATTGTTTGTTAGATAGATAGATAGATAGATAGATAGATAGATAGATGGCTAGGATCACTGCTTGCACAGCACAAAATGATGCCCCTACCTGCACCATCCTTTTATACAACAGTTATCTATTTATATCATCCTCATAAAAATGCTATAAATATCTTGACAAAAGGAAAAGCATTATAAGTAAATAGAAAGATAGACTGAATGAAATAGCATCCATGATTTAATCCCATTGCTTCAGGTCCACAGAGAGTCATGGAGTTCATCAGACCTGCAGTCAGTTTTCTTACCTTCGTGCTATGATGTCCAGCTCTGTCCTCTGTGTTCTGCTAGTCCTGGCAGTCCTTGGAATGAAGACTCACTCCTTGGTTAACATTGCTAATAGTGCTGGTAGCTCACTGCTTTTGACTTGTACTTAATATTCTTGCCCCATTGGGTCTGCTGAGAAATCTCAGCGCTGACGTCAAAGTGTTCGCTGATATTCCTGATCGGCTTCCCAGTCTGTGAATCAGAAGCGGCTGTGATCGGAATAATAATAACAGAGGATGAGCGCACACTCATACACACACACACACACACACACACACACACACACACACACACACACCTCTGGAATTTCATTCATAAGATTTCTCCGTGGCTGGAGGGGACACTCCTCCTCCTTCGGGTCAGCTCCCCCCTTCAGCTACTAGCATTTGTTTCCCATTCACCAGGGGGAATGCTCGCTGCCTAATTACTGCTTACCATGGTGCAATCTGCTATTACCACTAATGACATCCTATTACACAATCCAGCCTGTAATAAGCCATATTAATGTCATCTCAAAATCTGGCACCATATTAGTATGCATTATTATTAAAACTACCCAAATATGATCCTGTATAGGCATCGCTTTATTTTTCTATATCAAAAATATGATAATGGCGCTAAATATTTGAATATTTATTGCTTTTATTAATATTATGGTTTATTTACAAAGCGCCATCATTTTCTGTACATGTACTTTAACTGATTTTACATTTGCTTTCCTTTGGTTAAGCCAGCCCATGGAGGAGACCTAAGTTTCATTCAGATTAGGTACAGAGGTATCAAATATGTCCTCCCGGTGATCTCCAATTTGGAACCACTGCAGATGAGTACTCTGGAAGGAACAAAATGGGAGCCACCGTCAATCATGGCTCGGCCATTCCTCTTCTAGATGACGTCTGATCCACATGTGAATGACGTCATAGGTGCAGGGAGGCTTGAGCCATCATTAACCATAGCTGCGCCACCGACTACAGCACAGCCACCTATTATGCTGATGAAGACATTGCCGGCCGTCAGGGTTAATGCAGCTATTTCTCCTACGTCATTAGACACCCCCTTCCCTCTCTTCTACTGCACATAGCCTTTTTTTTCTCTTTTTTTGTCTTGCAGTCAATACCCTTCTCTCATTGACAGGAGCGGTTTCCATGGAAATAATAGGAAGGAGGAATCCCTGACCCTGAGGCTGAGTGCCGACTGCTTCTGATAAATTTCCACATACTGCAGAACATGCCCAATGTAATGCTCTCTAATTAGATACTGATCAGACAATGTACTTACAAAGTATCTGGTAATATATTTAGAAGAAGGCAACCCCCTAATTAGAATGTGCAGCGAGAAAGATCCACAGAAATTAAAGCTACTAAATGCTGAAACTTTCTAAGAAAAAACATGGAAAACTCAAACTATGACAGGGTTAAATCGCTCTCTTCTTAGAGACGTGTAACGCAATTAACATGCCTACAATATATACGAATTATTTCTCGTCGAGCTGCTTAGAAATACAATGTGGAGGTTGCTTGCAGCAGTTCATTAGCTTGCTGCGGCAGAGGACAAGGCAGAGTCCCTGGACCATCTAATGAGAGCTATGTATCAAGCTGGCAGAGATCGCTCCTGACGCAGTGCACCAGTCTGCTGCTCAGTCTCATGCCCGCCGCGCGCACAGCCAGTGTTTTATGACACTTCAACTCATGCTAAACGATAGTTTGAAAAAAATCCTTAGATGACTTGATTATTATTGATTATTAATTACTGATATTCAATTAATTAGTACTTCAAATATTAGTTTCCAAACTGACAGTGACAATAATACATTTCATCATGTTATTTCATTTTTAAAAGATTGACAAGATTTTCATTCGTTATGATTCATTATAATTATCTCATGTCCCACCAGAGCAAAAAAATTACTGAAAAGGCCACCAAATTATTTTAAAGAGGAATGAAACTGGGAAACTGGAAATTCTCACTCTCCCGGGGTTTGTCCCTCTCCTCCAGGACATCCTGATGTGTGTATGTCCTGGTGATTGCCCAGAAAAACTCACTTTCCAATCAGCGCTCACATTCTATTCATATGCTCATGTTCATGACACGCCGGATTGGTTAGGCACCCCTGCATGCACCCTCGCTCCTCTGCGTACCTGCTCCAGCAATTCAGATATGCCTTAAACAGGTACTTACCTCATATTTATAGCGGGGATGCAGCTATGGCCCTCGTATGAGCCGTGGGATCGATCAGTAAGTCTTTTAGACTCCAGGGAAGCCATTGTTCGCCTTTAAAGATGACCTTCTCCTACCTTTGCAAAGCTGTTCCACAAAGGGTCCTGGTTCACAGGGACACTTAACTAACCCAAACTACCCCGCTCACACCATCAATGAGTCCTGCATTAGAGAGGTACTTACCCATTTCTAGCACTGGAGTCTACCCTATCATAAAGAGCCCCATGCCATGTTTAGGGGTCTGGATATAACTAGGACAGTGTCAGTTAACTAATAACCCATACAAATACAGTAATAAGACATTAAGCTTGTTTGTGGTTTCCACCCATGAAAGTGCATAGGCAGTGCAATACCCTAAACTAGACTCAAGATGGCAGTAGTGGGTTTAGGCCATAGACTAACATTAGGCCATAGGCTATAATGGGGATTGTTCTAGAAGGTGAAGGTAAGAAGGGTTTTTAGTCATACCAGGATGCTGAAAAGTAACATAGATATAACTAAAAATGTAGTGATTGGTTAGAGGGTTTAGAGAGCAACCTATCAGATGTCAGACATGAGGCCGAACTTGTGATAGAATGTTCTGGAAGGTAGTGAGAAGGGATATAGGGAAGCCCCAATCCTAAAGCTGTGTGATTCACCATCCTTGAAGTGTAAGAGGAGCAGGAATCCTGACTCTGACAAAGAGTCAGGAGGGAGAGATCCGACAAGGAAAGAGTTCTCCTTGGGAAGCATACTTTCAAATTGTACCTGTGACTGAACCCAGAGCTGTAACTGGATTGATGTATTGTACCTGTGCCGTGTTTGCTGTTTGCCTGTGGATTAAATAAAGAGGAACTCTGCTTTCATCTCCTGGACGAGTATTCATCTTTCCAAGCAGCAACAGTGAGTACTAACCTTCCCTGCAACTGCACCCTAACCCTTACCTACACACACACACACACACACACACACACACACACACACACACACACACACGTAGAGCACCCTGGGCCCAGAAGAACCTGCTCCCTGCCATCCTCGTCGAACACCCAGTGCGTGAGGGCTACACATGCCCAAATTTGGATTGCTAATAATCCTTAACTGTAGATGCATCCTGAATCAGGATGCCCCCAGTGCTGAGGAATTCAGCTCCAGAAGGAAAGTCGTTGTTCCTCTTCAAAGCACCACTATACTCAAGTCACCACTTCCTCATTCATAGTGTATGGCACCAAAGGGCAGTTAGGTTCATGTTGTTATGAATATTGGACAAAGCCTTTAGTAAACAAAAAAACACAGGTTGTCTTGGGGCACTGGGCTGGGGATGGAAGGTGAAATGGGATAACTTAAAAGATAACCTACATTGTTCTCCACAAATCTGTTCCAAGTCCTGGTTCACAGGGACACTAAACTAACCCCATCTAGTGCCTCACACCATCAGTGAGCCTGGCATTAGAGAGGTACACCTGTGGTTTTAGTGCAAGTGCACTGACCCCAAAAAGATCCGTGTAGCTGTATATACACACTGTTGCATACTGTATGTAATAGCACCTTGGGGCTTCATGCCTCATGCCATATAGAAGGTATGAACTCACTGCACTGAGGCTGTGTGTAAAAGTAAGGACACAAGTCAGGCTGAACAGAGCCGAGTGTGAAGTTCACTTGTTGGCTTCATGTGCGACAGGTAGGTAGATGGTGGAGACCCCTAGTTTTAAACCACCTAAAAAGAAGATGGTTATCCTGAAGGAAAATATGCCTCCACAGGGCAGGGGTACAACCACTTCTTGTAAATGTCCATTTAAAGGCATCTGGTGAGAGCTGAAGATTCAGGCGAGGGCTGCTGCGAGAGGAGGATAGTTATAAATCAGCACACTGGGGGAGGGGCTATAGATTCCACAGGCAAAACTAAAAAGGCTGCTAACTCCCCAACAGGAGCTTTTTTTGGCACCAGAGAACCTGCAGCTCTGGCCCACAGCACACTGCTTTAACCCCCCCCCCCCCCCCCTTTGCATTCTGTGCATCCCGTGTACAGGGGTGGACTAGAGCCCAAAATGTTAGTGGCAATAATGTCTGGAAACAAGGATGGATAGATAGGGCTCGGGAGAGAGGGGTGAATGGGAGAGAAGCTGTAAGGAAGAGGGATAGATAGACAGAACACGAAGGGCAGGGAGGGATGGAGAGAGAGCTGGGAGAATCGATGGATGGGCAGAACTAGAAGGACAGGAATGAATGGGTAGAGCTGGGGGGGGGGGGGGTAGATGGCCAGAGCAAGAAAGAGTAATGGATTGGCAAATCTGGTAGGCCAGGGGTGGGATGGGCAAAACTGGGAGGACAGGGATAGATGGGGTAGATAAACTGGGCTGGATGGGGCAAAGCTGAGGGGACAGGGATTGATGGGGGCAGAGCTGAGGGGGCAGGAAAGAATGGGGCAGAGCTGAGGGGACAGGAATGGATGGGGCAGAGCTGAGGGGATAGGGATGGATGGGGCAGAGCTGAGGGGGCAGGAAAGGATGGGGCAGAGCTGAGGGGAAAGGGATGGATGGGGCAAAGCTGGGGAGAGGCAGGGATGGGGCAAAGCTGGGGAGAGGCAGGGATGGATAGGGCAAAGCTGAGGGGACAGGGATGGATGGGGCAGAGCTGAGGGGATAGGGATGGATGGGGCAGAGCTGAGAGGACTGGGATGGATGGGGCAGAGTTGAGGGGATAGGGATGGAAGTGGGGCAGAGCTGAGGGGGCATGGATGGATGTGACAAAGCTGGGGGGACATGAATGGATGGGACAAAGCTGGGGGGACCTGAATGGATGGGGCTGAGCTGGGGGGATTAGATGGTGGGTGAGGGATAGATGGGGCTGAGCTGGGGTGGGGGGAAGGGATTGGATGGCGCAAAGATACCAAGAAACAATGCCACTTCCCGCCTGTGTAGTACTTCATACCGCAATGCTAGGTGCCAAGGAGCCATGACACTGTCTGGGAGACTAAGCACTATATCGCTCATCAACACAGAAGCAACTGACTGTCAGGGCAGAGGTCTGAAAATCTGTCTCCAAAGGTCCACATTCGAATCCCGGTCCGCCAGTTGAGTATTGCTGCCATAGGGACTGATTGTCAAGGACACCTGTATAGGCTATGGAAAAACTGCTTAGTAGTGTAGAGTAATTAGAAATAGTCATAAGAATAGTAATAATTGAAGGGATTGTCCAGGCAAAAAAAGTCTATACTTGCCTTGCAGAGTTGTGAGTGCTAGACATAGACATTTGTCGCATAACAGGAACTGGCTTTACTGAAACATGAGTGCAGTTAGAGAAGGTCACCTTACATGGAAATATATAGACATGAAAAAAAGTCTTAGAGATCACCTCAATGTACAGGAAACACAACATGCAGTAGAAAATGTACACACAGATATATATGTAACAGCGTCATGTACTGTCATAAATGTAAACTGCATTAACCTTAAGCAATATAGATGCAGGTCACAGCCAGAGAAAAGCTGTAAAATGTTGCACAGTATCTTCAACATTCTGTGCCCTACAGCTCAGCAGTCCAGCTCCACTGTTTTAAAACTTACACTACTTCCTGTTGCACCGATCTCAATTCTCTGCCCCCCCATGGCCCCTGGAATGCTTACTCCATTCATGGATGGAGGGGCATGTCAGGGTGGAGCCATACTGGAACTGGTATGCCCCCCTCCAATGCAATGTATAGAGTGAGCCTGCCAAGAAATGTGATTTCATCTTCATGCCATGCAATTTGGTAACAGCCTGAAGCTGGACAGAGAAGCGGCAAGGACAGCTTTAACTCAGCAAGCATGTCCCTAGATGCCTTAAGAGCTCTAGAAGCAGGCCGGATTATAAGGGGGGCGTAAGCGCGTGCCCCAGGGCACCTTTCGGTTATGGTCTGGTCCAGGAGGCTTTTCAGTCTTTGCGGGCCTGGCAACAAAGCTATCGGCGGTAGTGGGCACCCCCCCTTGTCTTGCTACAGTTATGGGTGAGTACAGAACTGTCAATTGACGGCCAATCACTGAAAATAAGCCACCAAGCACAGCCGCTGGCAGCTCAATGCAGGGAACTATTTTCTGCTGGACCAGCTGGGCGACTACACTACCCCCCACCCAGAATGGCAAAGCAGGAGTTCCCGAGCAGCACACACCCGCCCAAGGGTGGCACAAGGGACTTGATCTGACGTTCCAGTAAGTAGACGGGTGCCAGACAACCACTGATCAGTTACTTGGCTGGACTATTATTTTTAAGGAAAAAAAATACTGTATCTGGGGCCTCCACCAGATTCTGTGCCCAGGGGCCTCCAACACACTTAATCCGGCCCTGTCTAGAAGAGTAAGAACATGGGATGACCATGGGCTATCTAGGCTGATGTTATTTCCAGGGTGGGCATATCAGTTAGGTGCTGCCTAGAACTAGCTCCCTGATTGTTCTACGCTTGTGCAGGAGGAAGCAAGGGGAGGAAAGCAACCCAAAAAGCCATCCAGGAGCTAGGACTGTGACAGGGAACAAAGTACTGATTTATTTGCCTTTCACTGCAGATGTTTTTTTCTTACTGCAACACATAACATAGACAGGTACAAAAGGGCCCATAGGAACTAAGTTGTAGCACTTTCCTCTAATTTCAGTGCCCCATAATGCAACAAGGAATCATACTTAAATCCACCAGTGAGCACTTGTTCAGGTATAAAACTCCAGTAACTAATCTCTGCTTGGGCTGTTTAAGACGGTAAAAATTTAGACCCAACCACAGCTCCTGTGTGCGCTCAAGCTGACTCATTCAAACCTAGGTGAGTTTTGGGGATCTGGGTTTTAGCCGCTTCGGTGGACTATGCGTTTGGGGGGGAGCATCAGGAATCGGGATGTACCTCAGACATAAGCAGCTGTCCAAAACTACCCTACAGGATTTTTTGGACCTTTTTAGGTTAAGGTTTGCCCACCCAAATAAAAAAAAGGCTACTGTCCCCAGAGTTTTTGGGGGGACAGAGGGACAAAATACTACAAAGTGAGACTGTCCAATAGTGGGACAACTAGTCAGTATATTCTAACTATATACTTAGTATATAGTTAGTTAGTATATAGTTAGTATACTTAGTTTACAAAGCCATAATTTATCCAAAAGTCAGATTTTTCTTTAAGTAGGACCTGTAGTCAAAGCAGACTGGAGGTATGTGTGCCCTCTAAGCATAGGGTCAGCCTGAGACACAGCAGCTGGGATATTTAGCACTGGCCAGCTTGACTAATCCAGCTAACAGGTGGTTGTTATGCGAATTCTTATTGCTGCCATAAAAGTCACGTGAGCAGTGAGGGGCGATAGGGAATGTAGAAGTGGTAAGCACAGGGCTGCTGGGCTACTGGAGAGGATGTGCAGCAGGCTATACCAAACTGTGGGGGGACTGGCCATTGGGAGACCCAAAGAGAGACCCAGGACAATCCCCCGTGGACTGCACTGCTTTGGGGTCAGTTGGGCTGCTGATTTTAACACCCACTTTCAATCCCTGTGCCCCTTAGTCCCCCTCTCAGTCCTCTGTACTCACAAGCCAAGGGACCCCAGTCCCCACTGCTATAGCCTCAGAATCATGGTGGTGAGGGGCCTCAGCAGGGATGTCTCGGGCTGGCCAGGGGCTGGTAAAATCCAGGGCTGATTTTTTCCCCAGTCCACCACTGGTGATTCTTGTGCTTAGAGAGCAAGTGGTCCTACAGTCCATTTTGCATGAAGGTCCTCAAAGTGCAAAATACTTTATAGTACTTATCCTCTTCCACTGGATCAGCAGGTCCTTTTACATGATTTCTTTATAGTTTTATTAGTTTGAACATAGTCTGCCATTTTCCACATTTTAGGGTGAGCATATGGCCTCTGCTGCTTCTGGCGTGTGCCCTAGTGCTCACACTAGACCAGAGCTTCATGGCAATTACCTTTACAGTTGATGCAGGAGGGAATCAGCCAACAATTACAAAAGGTAACAGCTATTTAGAGCTGTAAATTGGATATTGCAGATCACAAGTCAAGCTACAGGAAGAATCTCACCCAGCTCAACATAAATAACTCATTAACACTTTCAATGCTGACAATAAAAAATAACTTCCTTCATGTGTATTAGGCACAACTATGGGCAGTTTTATTTTCAATGGACAATCTTGGTATATTAAACTGCAATCTTCAAATATTTAAACCATATTTAAAGTATATTTTATTTCTGATTTCTAAAATCACCTGCACCTCCCATGGGGCAGTTCTACAGGGGGGGGGGGGGGGGTTGGGCACAGACGTTCACCAGAGCTTCTCTCCTAATCTCCACCTGCCGTGGACTGGGTTATGTGGGGTTAAATCTTTGCATCTTGCAGAGCAAGATTAAACAAGGGAAGGGCTAATACTCCTTCAGGGGACCTCCATCTCCTCCTACTTGTGAGAAAACGTTTCACATTGCAGAAGAAATCCCATTTTTTGTTACTTAAACCATTTTACAAAATGGGTGTTATATCTAGCATGGAGGGGGGCATCTCATTTGCCAGTGCCACCCTGAGCACTAACCCCGTTAAACTGGAGACATCCTGCCTTTCTCATCTGCCCCCGCCGAAATCGATCGATGCGATCGGCCACCATGGTCACATGATTTTGCCCACAGGGCTGGGTAGGTGGTGGGCACTTGTGTGCACTACCTTCCTTGAAGTTCCTGGGGAAGGTACTTCCAGTTGTAGCAAGTAAGTAACCCCCAACTACTTACTTGCTACAACTGGAAGTACCTTCCCCAGGAACTTCAAGGAAGGTAGTGCACACAAGTGCCCACCACCTACCCAGCCCTGTGGGCAAAATCTTGGACTATTTGCACTTATCCACCCACTTGCCTTACCTCGATGATCACTGTAAATATTAACTTAGTCACCAAATAAGACAGTAAGAAACTATTTTGACTATACCTGAATGCTTTATTATAGATATTAACCCTTTTTCCTTTCTGTATATGACTCATCCACATAGAATAATAAAAAAGGATTAACCTTAAATTTCCTCTGGACTATTATTAGGAAAATAGGCGCATCCTTGGTTCCCTCATATAAGGGGGGCACCAAACCCAAACCCACGTTCAGGAATTACCCAATAATTTGAGGGTGCATTTATGCTCAGTTTTGTAGTAAATTGCTCAGGGTTTTGTAGTAAATTTGCACCTAGCATTACATTTGGGGGCTCGTCCGGAATGGGACTAACAGAAATGTTTGTCAGGCTATAACTGAGTTGTGTAGATCTGCACCTCCTAGTATAAGTTTGGAGAATGGTAGCAGGTAGTAGGAAGTTGTAATGTATCCTAGAGGGATCATCTCACACTTGCTCTGCAATGCCTCCAAGACACTGAAGACCAGGTTGGTCCTATAATGCTTCACAGAAAAAGAACAGTCAGGCCCAAAAAATTATGTCAAGCAAAGCTATTGCCTCCAGTTGCATTGAGGAGGCAAACACTTCTCATAATAGTTAAATGAATTCTGTGAGCAACATTTGTGTAAGGCCAATACCCCCTTTGGTGCACAGGGCCTCCACTTGACCTCCTCTTGCACCGATTGCAAAGCCTAAGGAAGTTTTGTGATATAAATGTCGAATTCCTTGCAAAATTTTCTTGCAAATCTTTTTTTTTTTATTAAAAGCAGGGGTTCCAAAATAACAGATACATAAAAATAAGGATAATACGCTCATATAACTAATATATTCTGGCAAATACAAAAGAATTTGTGCCCGCTTTTTACCCCTCTGTGCAAATTTGCAACACACAACATAACCACACACTACTGAGAAAACCAGTGAACGCACTAAGGGGCAGTGCAAACATGTGACCTGGATGGGTGGGCTGCTCTAGCCACAGAACCCGTGAGCAGTTTAGGTGCCTTGCTCAAGAGCATTTCAGTCATGCCCCTGCTGGGAACCGAACCTGCAACTCTCCAGTCACAAGAATTCTCTAACCAGCCATGACTGTCCCAAGTACACCTTATGATGAGTTGTTGAAAAAATGGAAGCGGATAACTAGATATATGTTTTTCCTGCAAGAACATTTCATACTGATAATGGTAATGTGGGGCAAAGCCACACATGGGTTGCATACCCCACATCCGCCAAACATGATACTGAAATGTATCCTGCAAGATCTCACTTTGCACAGTTACCTTATAATGAAATAAGAGTGAAGGCAGAATCAGTAAATGTCTTTGATCTGAATGATTTGCAATGAGCAGGAAATTCCTCTGTCCTTTTTTGCTCCATGAGCCATTCCCTGGGATGGTCACCAAGAGCCAGGGATTTTGACTATCCTGGGTTTTGGTCCTTGCCCCCGGGGCACCTCGATCAGGGGTGTCCCACTGTGTAAAACCCGCCAGGTCACCTAAACAAACTCACCTCTTCCTGGTCCTACAGTGCATGCGTGGGCGCTCATCCTATCAGTGCTCTCGGATCCACTGACATCCTTTCATTTAACCCTTCCTCTAAGGTGAACGGCTCCGAGCGCGCTGATGGCCGCATCCCCCACTACCTTCTAACAGGGAGCATGCCCTCGCCGGCCATTCACAAATGTCTGCTGCGGGCACACGCCCTGCTAGAGGGATAGCGGGGATGCGTCCATGACTCGCGCATGTGCGACCTGGGTGGTTTTACATAGCGGGGCATGCCGATTTTGGATGCCCCGGGGGGATTGAGTCTCCTGGCCGATCGATGTGGGTTTTGGTCCACTTTAAAGTGCACCTATATTCTGAGAGAGTATATGTAGTCACCTTCTATCCCCAGTACAGTGCCCCAAAACAGCCTGTATTTCTTTTTTTTACCTCAGCTTAAAAACACAAACTGGATGCAGTCGGCCATATTGCTCAACAATGGGGAGCACTTCAACCTAACTGCCATTATGTGACAGCTTGGCTGTAACTGAACTAATTAGTATATGGCTGCCATTCACCAGAATACTACTTCCTGTTGTTTTTCCCCGGATATTGGGCAACGGCTGAGGTAAAAGAAAAAAAAGAAACATGGGCTGTTTTGGGGCACTGAACTGGGGATATTAGGTGACCAAATAAACTTCCTTTCTAGTATAGGTGCACTTTAAGAGATTGTGCATAAGGAGTGTGATTTACCTACTTTTAGCTGTTGAGCAGATGAAGTAGTAGAACTAACAGCTACAGGAACATTAAAACCTATCTAACTTTGCCTGGAGCTATGCTTGGAGTTGAGTTCAATGCCACCTATCATAGTGGTGCAGTGGGCTTGCTTTCACCAGATGCTTGGTTTGCACCATTTTATTATATTATACCAAGATCATCAGAGTGGATTGTAGTTCAACGGGCACATTTTAAATATTAATCCTTGAAAAATATTTTTCAACATATTGGACAAAGCCAAGATGGCTACTGTAGGCTTAAAAGAAAACCCCCTTTTTGTTCTGTTTAGGTTTTTGGTGCTCTGTCTCATTGCTTTCCTCTTCTGCAGGTCAAATAATCATTTGTATTTGTAATGAGTCTCCATACCTGCGAGCTGTCAGCATGCTGTTTCCAAGTTTATTCTTTTTTTTCCTGTGGGTATTTGCGGTATTCAAGTGGGAGTGGCCTGCCCTTGAGTTAAACCCTTTAGTTTAGAGTCTTACTACAAATCCCAGAATCCTTACCCTGTCAAGGGTGAGCTCCCCCCCCCCCCCCCCTCCCAAGCAGAGTCTGGCAAAATCAGGCAACATCTTTCCCCAACGTTGTCAGTAACCCTTTCCCTACGGGAACACAAGACTGTGATCCCCTTACCTGAAGGTAAGGGTTAAACATGTGAGCTCAGGAATGTGGAGCACCATCAGATGATTAGCAAGCAAGAAGCAAGCAGGAAGTCTCTGCTCCGTACACCAAGCATACCAGTTCATGTACAGTTGCTAAGCCCCCTCCTAAAAAATAACTTCTGATTGGATAGTGAGTTACATGACAACAGTGACAAGCTTGGTAGTTTCTGATTGGTTAGAGGTTGCTACCTAAAAAACAAAAAAATGTTCAAGCTGGAGAGAGATTCTGAGGGATTTTGTGGGGGGAGGAGAGACGACGAATGATGAATTATTTATTTGGTCTTACTAAGAAAGAGTTAAGTGCATTTTGGTATTTCCTTGGAATTAGAGATGAGCGGATCGATCCGGACGAACCCGAATTCGTTCCGAATTTCAGGAAAAATTTGATTCTGAACGAATCCGAATTTCCCTGCGATTCGATCGATGGAAGTTTTCCTTTAAACTCCATTTATTTCAATTACAGGCATTCTAAAATGGTGGAAGCACATGTCCGGACATATTCCCTGGGGCAAGGTATCATGGAAAAGTCACATGCAGCCTATCAGCAGCCAGGAAGCCCGGTGACGTCACCGTGCTATATAAACCGGCAGCCATTTTCCTTGTGCGCAGTTCAGCATTGTATTGCGGCCAGAGCAGAGCTGGTTACAGACAGGGACAGAGAGTTAGAGATAGGTAGGGAGAGTCAGAGAGACCGACAGAGAGGCAGAAAGAGAGGTAGACAGAGCCAGGGAAAGATAGTGAAAGATAGGGAAAAAACGGAACTATCCAGGCAGGGACAGCATTGAAGTGACAGGGAAATGTTTTTTTTATTTTCATTAGCCAGATCAGTTTTCAATTCAATTTCAGTTCTTTGTGCTGTAAACCTGAATTGCCACTGTGCATCCCATCTATGCAGTGGCGTATTTAACCCTATATGTTACACACAAGCATTTCTCATAACTGGATTAGTTTTAATATTTTATTGTCTGGTTTAAATACACCAGCCCACATGGGCATCCCAAACCAGCACATGTCACCCTATCTGTTATACTAAATAAGCGTTGTTCAGCCTCATTTTAATGAAGCTATTGCATTTTGAATTGGTTTTTGTCTGCTTTAAATACACCAGCCCGCATGGGCATCCCAAACCAGCACATGTCACCCTATCTGTTATACTAAATAATCGTTGTTCAGCCTCATTTTAATTAAGCTATTGCATTTTGATTTGGGCTTTGTCTGCTTTAAATACACCAGCCCACATGGGCATCCCAAACCAGCACATGTCACCCTATCTGTTATACTAAATAAGCATTGTTCAGCCTCATTTTAATTAAGCTATTGCATTTTGAATTGGGTTTTGTCTGCTTTAAATACACCAGCCCACATGAATTGGGTTTTGTCTGCTTTAAATACACCAGCCCACATGGGCATCCCAAACCAGCACGTCACCCTATCTGTTATACTAAATAAGCGTTGTTCAGCCTAATTTTAATTAAGCTATTGCATTTTGAATTGGTTTTTGTCTGCTTTAAATACACCAGCCCACATGGGCATCCCAAACCAGCACATGTCACCCTATCTGTTATACTAAATAAGCGTTGTTCAGCCTCATTTTAATTAAGCTATTGCATTTTGAATTGGTTTTTGTCTGCTTTAAATACACCAGCGCACATGGGCATCCCAAACCAGCACATGTCACCCTATCTGTTATACTAAATAAGCGTTGTTCATCCTCAGCTTAATCAAGCTATTGCATTTTGAATTGTTTTTTGTCTTCTTTAAAAACACCAGCCCACATGGGCATCCCAAACCAGCACATGCCACCCTATCTGTTATACTAAGTAAGCTTGTTCAGCCTCAGCTTTATTAAGCTATTGCATTTGAATTGGTATTTGTCCTGCTGTCAAAACACCAGGCCGCAGGGTATCCCAAACCACCACGTTGCACCCTATCTGTTATACTAAATAAGCTTGTTCAGCCTCAGCTTTATTAAGCTATTGCATTTTGAATTGGTTTTTGTCCTGCTGTCTAAACACCAGGCCGCAGGGTATCCCAAACCACCACGTTGCACCCTATCTGTTATACTAAATAAGCTTGTTCAGCCTCAGCTTTATTAAGCTTTTGCATTTTGAATTGTTTTTTGTCCTGCTGTCAAAACACCAGGCCGCATGGTATCCCAAACCACCACGTTGCACTCTATCTTTTATACTAAATCAGCATGTTCATCCTCAGCTTTATTAAGCTATTGCATTTTGAATTGTTTTTTGTCCTGCTGTCAAAACACCAGGCCGCAGGGTATCCCAAACCACCACGTTGCACCCTATCTGTTATACTAAATAAGCTTGTTCAGCCTCAGCTTTATTAAGCTTTTGCATTTTGAATTGGTTTTTGTCCAGCTGTCAAAACACCAGGCCGCAGGGTATCCCAAACCACCACGTTGCACTCTATCTTTTATACTAAATCAGCTTGTTCATCCTCAGCTTTATTAAGCTATTGCATTTTGAATTGTTTTTTGTCCTGCTCTCAAAACACCAGGGCGCAGGGTATCCCAAACCACCACGTTGCACCCTATCTGTTATACTAAATAAGCTTGTTCAGCCTCAGCTTTATTAAGCTATTGCATTTTGAATTGGTTTTTGTCCTGCTGTCAAAACACCAGGCCGCAGGGTATCCCAAACCACCACGTTGCACCCTATCTGTTATACTAAATAAGCTTGTTCAGCCTCAACTTTATTAAGCTATTGCATTTTGAATTGGTTTTTGTCCTGCTCTCAAAACACCAGGCCGCAGGGTATCCCAAACCACCACGTTGCACCCTATCTGTTATATTAAATAAGCTTGTTCAGCCTCAGCTTTATTAAGCTATTGCATTTTGAATTGGTTTTTGTCCTGCTCTCAAAACACCAGGCCGCAGGGTATCCCAAACCACCACGTTGCACTCTATCTTTTATACTAAATCAGCTTGTTCATCCTCAGCTTTATTAAGCTATTGCATTTTGAATTGGTTTTTGTCCTGCTCTCAAAACACCAGGCCGCAGGGTATCTCAAACCACCACGTTGCACCCTATCTGTTATACTAAATAAGCTTGTTCAGCCTCGGCTTTATTAAGCTATTGCATTTTGAATTGGTTTTTGTCCTGCTGTCAAAACACCAGGCCGCAGGGTATCTCATATTGGCAATTTTCATAGTATCTGGTGCAGAGAAGCAGTTCCTCACTTTATTTCGCTTCTGCTTTTTAAAGTAAACACATTTTTTAAAGTACCTATTGCGCATTTCAAATACATAAAAATGTCAGGCAGACAAGTGCCAGGATGTTCAAAGAGGAGTGGCAGAGGCCAAGATTCAGCAGGCAGAGGTTGCAGCAGACTAGGGGCGAGTGTCACGGTGAGAGACCTGATCTGCCAGTATCTGCTAGCGGTCGTGTCTCCACCAGTAACGCATCTGCCGTGGTAGATTGGTTAACGCGGTCATCCACATCATCACAAGTTACATCTGAGACCCCCAGTCTAGGGTCGGTAGGTTCCTCTGACACAACCCTGAGTTGGCATGCCCTGAGAGCAGTCCCTGTCCTCTCATTGCCTCTGTCCTACGCTGCTATGCTGCTGCTTGCAACTCCAGGGTGTGATTCATCCAATTTTTGGGCTCCTGCAGCCAACTCCAGTGTCCCTTTCAAGCTATGTTTGGGCTCCTGCTGCTGCTGCTTGCAACTCCAGGGTGTGATTCATCCAATTTTTGGGCTCTGGCAGCCAACTCCATTGTCTCTTTCAAGCTATGTTTGGGCTCCTGCTGCTGCTGCTGCTGCTTGCAACTCCAGGGTGTGATTCATCCAATTTTTGGGCTCCTGCAGCCAACTCCAGTGTCTCTTTCAAGCTATGTTTGGGCTCCTGCTGCTGCTTGCAACACCAGTGTGTGATTCAGCCAATTTTTGGGCTCCTGCAGCCAACTCCAGTGTCTCTTTCAAGCTATGTTTGGGCTCCTGCTGCTGCTGCTGCTTCCAACTCCAGGGTGTGATTCATTCAATTTTTGGGCTCTTGGAGCCAACTCCAGTGTCTCTTTAAAGCAATGCTTGGGCTCCTGCTGCTGCTTGCAACTCCAGGGCGTGATTCATCCAATTTTTGGGCTCCTGCTGCCAACTCCAGTGTCTCTTTCAAGCTATGTTTGGGCTCCTGCTGCTGCTTGCAACTCCAGGGTGTGATTCATCCAATTTTTGGCCTCCTGAAGCCAACTCCAGTGTCTATTTAAAGCAATGTTTGGGCTCCTGCTGCTGCTTGCAACTCCAGGGTGTGATTCATTCAATTTTTGGGCTCCTGCAGCCAACTCCAGTGTCTCTTTCAAGCTATGTTTGGGCTCCTGCTGCTGCTGCTGCTTGCAACTCCAGGGTGTGATTCATCCAATTTTGGGCTCCTACAGCCAACTCCAGTGTCTCTTTCAAGCTATTTTTGGGCTCCTGCTGCTGCTGCTGCTTGCAACTCCAGGGTGTGATTCATCCAATTATTGGTCTCCTGAAGCCAACTCCAGTGTCTCTTTAAAGCAATGTTTGGGCTCCTGCTGCTGCTGCTGCTTGCAACTCCAGAGTGTGATTCATCCAATTTTTGGCCTCCTGCAGCCAACTCCAGTGTCTCTTTCAAGCTATATTTGGGCTCCTGCTGCTGCTGCTTGCAACTCCAGGGTGTGATTCATCCAATTTTTGGGCTCCTGCAGCCAACTCTAGTGTCTCTTTCAAGATATGTTTGGGCTCCTGCTGCTGCTGCTGCTGCTTGCAACTCCAGTATGTGATTCAGCCAATTTTTGGGCTCCTGCAGCCAACTCCAGTGTCTCTTTCAAGCTATGTTTGGGCTCCTGCTGCTGCTGCTGCTTGCAACTCCAGTGTGTGATTCATCCAATTTTTGGGCTCCTGCAGCCAACTCCAGTGTCTCTTTAAAGCAATGTTTGGGCTCCTGCTGCTGCTTGCAACTCCAGAGTGTGACTCATCCAATTTTTGGGCTCCTGCAGCCAACTCCAGTGTCTCTTTAAAGCAATGTTTGGGCTCCTGCTGCTGCTTGCAACTCCAGGGTGTGATTCATCCAATTTTTGGCCTCCTACTGCCAACTCCAATGTTTGGGCTCCTGCGGCTGCTGCTGCTGCTGCTTGCAACTCCAGTGTCTTTTTCAACCAATGTTTGGGCAGCTGCTGCTGCTTGCAACTCCAGGGTGTGATTCAGATAATTTTTGGGCGGCTGCTGCTGCTTGCAACTCCAGGGTGTGATTCAGCTAATTTTTGGGCTCCTGCTGCTGCCAGCTCCAGGGTGTGTTTTTCAGGCACTATAGGAGCCCCTCATAGTGATGCCACCTCAACTCTCTGCAATTGTGCTGCTCTGCGATTCTATTAGCGATGCCTCTGCTCTGCATGTCATAATTATTTACAGTATTATTTCACTAACCCAGCATGCATCCTATGCATGTTACAGCAAGGCAGAATGGTTTACAACCCTATTGAGGCTCTAGGAAGCGAATAAATTCGGACCGAAACTAATTTTGTCGGAAAATTCGGCGAATGAGCCGAATCAAATTTTTCAAACGTTCGCTCATCTCTACTTGGAATGACTGCCTTAACTATTTAGACAAAACAAGGCAACATTTTGCTTTAGAGATTTCGTATAGATTTGGTATAGAGTTGAGATATTTGCACCTAGCATTATAGACACTAGACTGGGTCTAATTTTTGGGGAGAGTTCAATGGGAGATCATTAATGGGGAATGATCCACAGATATAACCCATTGGTAATCTCAGATACAAATGCAAGGATTCAAAATTCTAGCTGTAGTGGCATTGTGAAAATACTCCAAAACTGCATTATTCTGACTTGGGCATAGTTGCTTTAGCTACTCTTTTTTGGGATCCTCTTTTTAGTGCTTGTGTTCTTAGAATGTTATTTTCCTATACAGACTTGACATGCTTGAAATCTTAGAATATGGTTTTCATATATATATGCACTTAAGTGTCTATTTAATAAGGCAATAGTTCTATATATGCCCTAGTCAAATGCAGCTAAAGATTGAACATTAAAATGGATACAAAACAACATATTTACCTAAAAGCATGCCTGAATTATTTATTAAATTATTTTTAAATACTTTACAAGGGTATAAAACAAAATAGTGTTCATAAAATGTGTCCTGATAATGAGTTCACAGAGGAAGTATGCTTGTCAGGCGAAACAGTAGCAGACTTGGAATATATCAGTAACTATATATGTACAATTAAAAAGATTTTGAATAAATAATATGTCTCTTTTTAGAAAGAAAATGTATTTCCTATATTTGAGCCAGCATTACATAACCTTTGGGCCTTTTAATTGAGAATATTATAATGTTTCTACAACATAATAATCAGCAAGATGGTGCCGTAAATGGCTGCCTAGACAGGAAGCTGCTGTTCCGGATTGACATCCCTCTTCCTACTTTAGTCTTCAGGGAGCCGTTTTATCATTTTTGGGGCCCTATGCAAAGTTGTGTCTGGGGGCCCTAATCAAAGACACATTTTGTATAGCGAAATACATAATTAATGAGCCTTGTTGGGTTAGTAGCCGTGGCCTGCTCATGCGCTGTGGGAGTTCGAGCGGACCCAGAGGGTTTCACACAGAGCTGCATCCTGGCATTGTCCATCCTTGGCAAAGGGAATTATCCAGAAATTGCCCATATGACCATCCAATTTCTATTCCCTGTGACATCCCAAACTTGGATGCCCTACTGTGTGAAAACCCATTATATCACCACACCCAAAGCAGCAGTCCATACATAATTGTAATTTATCATTATTGAGATTTGTAGAGATATACAAGGCAACTTCTAATTGGAGAGGTACCAATCTCCGTAGGGACATATCCAGGTTGGAAGGAAAAAGGATATTTGAGCTACAAACATTGGGGAGCAAGGGGTAAACATGGAGTTTAGTTTGAATGCTTGCATTGATATATCCTAGCTTTGCTAAAGTTCATTTTGTCAAGTATATATTGCTCATGATTGTTTTCTCAGGTATTTACTGTCGTCATGATTTTGTATGATGTTGATAATGTGCATGTTTTTTATTTTGTAGGCTTCAATTTCACTTTTAAAAGAGTCTATTTATTGTTTTGTTGCATATTTGTCCAGAACATATGTGATGGCCTGATGATTTTAAGAGAGTTTTGGACAGGTGTATCTAATATAATTTATTTTGAAATATAAAAGCATTATTTGGGCCCCAGTAGTCTGGATAAAGTGCCTTTATAGCAGATGGTGCTTATTAGACCGGACCAACACCCGTTTTTACTTTAACGTGTGTTGGTCCTGCTGTTTGGTGATCGCAGGAAGCTTGGGGGGCATCCAGAATGCTGGAGCCTCCCTCGTAGCTAACCACACAGAAAGCTTATAAAACTCACATTTCGTCCGGTGGCCAGTCACAGGACTCCGTGCTCAGTGCTGGCTCGTAATGAATGTATTACAAGCTTTCTGTGAGTATTACAAGCTTTCTGTGAGTATTACAAGCTTTCTGTGAGTATTACAAGCTTTCTGTGAGTATTACAAGTTTTCTGTGAGTATTACAAGCTTTCTGTGAGTATTACAAGCTTTCTGTGAGTATTACAAGCTTTCTGTGAGTATTACAAGCTTTCTGTGAGTGTTACAAGCTTTCTGTGAGTATTACAAGCTTTCTGTGAGTATTACAAGCTTTCTGTGAGTATTACAAGCTTTCTGTGAGTATTACAAGCTTTCTGTGGGTATTACAAGTTTTCTGTGAGTGTTACAAGTTTTCTGTGAGTATTACAAGTTTTCTGTGAGTATTACAAGCTTTCTGTGAGTATTACAAGCTTTCTGTGAGTATTACAAGCTTTCTGTGAGTATTACAAGCTTTCTTAAGATTCTGGACCTGGTGTTAGCTGGACAACTGTCATTATTGTATTCTGTGGCCAGCTGTTGTCTGTCCTTACTCCTGGCCCACAAATTGGACTGAGCTGTCATTTTGTTTTTTCTTTCTATTAGCAGGTGCTGCTTCTTTTATCAAAACAGTGTTAAAGGTTTGGAGGCACTATACTGTTATTGTACACTGTCTCCTAGGTATATGGACACCCTGGACCAATAATAGTCAGTCTGATGAGTTGAGCAATGTTCTCGTGGTACTCTGTATCTGGTTTTATCTGGATCCCATGCAGATCTCTTTTTCTCTTCTTCTGTTCTCTTTCAGTCCATTTTATCTGATAGGGGCCCATATATTGTGTGCTGGTCATCATTTAGTCCTAATACTACTTTTATACCAATAAATGATTATGCCAATTTCCTGAAACCGAGTGGCAAATAGCAAAAAGTTGCTTTTGCTTTCCTAAAATGACAAATTCCCTCATTATCCAATACATCCTGAGACATAGCACATATCATGTGAAGGGGTTTTGCTTAATGCAACCTATTACAAGCAGTAGGTAGCACAGGATCAGCCTAATTATTTGATGTCAATTGAAGTGTGGTTTCTGGTCCATTTACTTCACCCAACCTATCACCCATTCTGTTCTGATACAGTTTCAAATGCAAAGAAAAAAATAAGATAAGAAATAAAATCTTAGTATGGACAACACCTCCACTCTACCTTTTGAATGTTTTCCCAAAAGAACTCTGTGCCGTTTAGTTGAACACAATAGAATGACTGTACTGAATAGGTTAAGGGGAACGTATTCTGTCCATCAACAGGATGCGAAAAAAACTTTGTAGTCGTTATAGCAACAGTCACGTTGGATATTGTGAGTCACAAGGGAGCAAAGTATTAAGGGGGAAAGATTGTCTGTGACAAATCGCTCCATTCAGATATATATCTATTTTAGAACTTGATGGAGCCACTGCTGTCTACTATTTCTACAATCATTTATTATTGTGTTCTCTTTTATTTGTCCATGGTCCTCCAGCAGCATTCTGGAAGTTTTATGTAGATGTATGCCTCCTCTCCTGGTACAGACAGGAATAGAATTGCAAGATGGTATAGGGGGCTTTATGGGATTATGAATGGTGTGGGTAAGAGGCAGAATAGCATAGAGGTCTTTTATGAGAGGGGTGGGAGCTTGCAGGATGTATACAAGGGATCTTGTGCAGTATGGGTGGCAAGGGTGGCTTTCAGGATGGAGAGGTGCTGGTGAGGTATATACAAGTTTATATAAGGGACCTTTTAACATACGGTTGTGCCTTATAGTAATATTAGGGGGCACTCATAAATTTAGGTGGAGTCCCAGCAACTTTGCTGTATGGGGCCCACAATTCCTACAGTTTGCCCACATTAAAAATCATCCTACCTGCATCTACTGCATTTTCTGAGACTTTAAACATCTAACAGGCTGATTCATTAATAGCGCCAGGTAGCGACAGATGAGCGACAGTAGCGTTATTTTCACAGCGCCCGCTAGTATTCGCTGTGCTTGGCCGTTGTTCGGCTGTTGACAGCGACTCAGTCGGTGTGCGGTAATGTTGAATACGGGGTTATGAGTCGCTGTTTGACAGGTTCCGCGCTGTATGGGAGCGCATGACAGCGAACGGCCATAGCGAACGCCTCCCAGCATATTCATTAACAAATCAGGCTCCAAAAATTTTCGCGCTGTGAAATGCTTGTTTAAACCCCAGAGCGCTGGCGGTGATGGAATAAAAGTAGTTTTTTAACCCCCAAACAACCATATTTTTAGAAAAACAAAACATGTTTTTACAAACATTTTGTAATATGAATACATTAATATCAGACCTGTAATATCAATTCTGCACAATTTTTTTTTTTTAGCTTAAAAAAAAAATCTAACATTGCAGAAGTGGTCACAGAATTTTTGACATAAAAAAATAAATAAATAATAATAGCAATTAATTATGAATATTTAAAGTTAGCTCCATTGAAATGCATTGGAGAGCGCCAGGTAGCGAGAGGTCATACCTGTCGCTGTTCAAGGTCGCTCGCTGGTGCTGTGGGCTGAGGCTGGAATAATGATGAATGATTCGCTATCTGGCGCTCTGTCAGTCGCTAAGCAGGATCGGCTTCATAAATGTGTGATTGCGGAGGGGAGCCGGCGTTCTCGTGGCGGTGAGCGTCATTACCGTTCACTCACCATTCGCTACCTGGCGCTATCCCTTGTTAAATAAGGGCCTTAGATGGAGGCCCATTGAGTCTCAAGCTGCCTGCAAACAGAAAGTGTCTTCTGACTGTGCCGCTCTGCATTCTGGGATTGCTGATCTTTTCCTGACCCCCATCTCTGCTCTTTCTGTGCAAAGCGCAACTAAAAGCCCTCCCCCCTGCACTTTTGACCCTCTCCTCAGTATGTGATGCTACTGAGCCAAGATGGTGGCGCCCGTATCCTAGAGTGCTGAACAGAATTGCAGGCCAGTGGGGGACAGAATAAAAAGTGACTAAAAATGTTAAATATATTAATTTTAGATGCTGGGGAATAGCTTTTTAAAGGTTTGGGATTTTCTTTAAATGATGCTGAAGGTGTGCTTTAAGCTATATTGTGCATTTAGAAGATACAGTATGAAGATGGATGCCTTCTAAACTGCTTTTCAAATAAATGTATTACAATCACTCTATAGCTCAGTTGTGATGTAATGTAAACCCATGGTAAATTTTCTTCAAGTATAGCTTAACAGATAATTAAATGCAAAAATAACAGTTTATTGATGTTCCTATTACCCTATAAACATTGAAATATATTTTGCAGTAGCAGTTTTATAAAATGAAATAAGGCATCAATACATTTATCCCATGAGCTGGCTCATTATCTCTAATTTTCCCATTCCATAACGTGTGAAATAATGAAAGAATGTCTTCAGACTATCATAGCAGAATGTATAATCTGTTCACTCGCTAAGGGAATAAAATAAACTGGTCTCAGATGTCAGTGGCTGTGCCTGCAGGATCCACTATAAATACTTGTATACAGAAGGGATAACTGTTCAGGGGATTTCACAGCTGTCAGTCCGAGGCTTGTCATGTAGCTTTTTTTATCAGACGGGAAGAAAGCACAGGGGCTGGGGAGAGCGTGCGCCTTCACATACATAGTGACGTAATTTGGTAGCTCTGCGGTGTGAGCGAGGCACACCAACACTGTCATCCTGCATAAAACATACGCACCTCCATATCCACGGTGTAAGCGTCTATCTGCTCTGTCCCCGAAACATGATAGATGCAAATGATCTACTTTAAATGGATGACCCTGATGGCACACTATTTCTTTGATGTGTACTAAAAACAACTTTAATATAAAATATTCCTTTCTCAGAAGATCTAGTCAAGTAACTGGTGTGGTAATAGAGCAGTTCATCATGACCAATGTCACTCGACACAAAAGAGTTTTCTATTTGGGATCAAAGTGCCAAGATAATGGGTTCAAAGAGAGGCGGACACAAGCCCCAGTGACATAAAACCTGATAGATCCCCTTAAAACACATCCCCTTTCATTTTTAAACAAAATAGTTTTGTTACCTGTGCAGGGGGGGGGGGGTCCTGATTGTCAGTGTCCTCGCCCTGTAATGGCTTCTAAATCAAATACTCTTACATTTCAAATTGCTCCCCCAGTGAAATCGAGCCCCCCGATTGGCCACTGCAGTCACGTGGTCCAAATGTCTCCCATGGGTATCCGGCCATCTGCAAACACATGACACCATGGGGGCTCTATCGAGATACCCCCGTGCAGGAAACAACACCAATTTTGTTTAAAACAGTTATTGTTCCACTTTAAAGACCAACATTCAAAAAAATAAAGTTTAGTAAAGATCTCCCCTAAAGCCCCCCTCTGGCAAAAACTATTTAACACCACTTAACTCCATGGAGAAGTTCTGCATGGGAGTGGTCTTATTGTCACACACATAAGTATGAGGGCAGAGCAGTGCCAGCAGAAGCCCACAAAGAGAGAGATTAATGCCTCAGAAACACGGGCAGCTTGTGTATTACTTTATATAAACACACACACTGAATAACCAGCTGCTAGAGGGATTGTGTGTGTGAAGGGAAAGATGCAACAATGTATCTTTATCACTCTACACTGAGAACTCTGGACTTAACGCAGACAAGTCAGACAGTGCACACATTATGTATCTTCTAAAATGATACAATTCTGTCAGCTATGCAGAAGAGCAATGAGTCATCACTGCTGGTGGCTTACTACTAGAAATAAAGAAGGATTGCACAGAAATGTGAGGCAATTTTGACTGTGGGATTTTGTTTTTATATAAGCTGGACTTATGTATGTGGCAAGATGGCCGCTGCCATGCAGTTATGCAGCATAGAATCTGCCTGCTATTCCATAACATGTGCATGGAGTTAAGCCCTCTCAAGTAGTTTATGTCACTGATTACCAGAGTGGGGCTTTAGGGGTGCAATTTTTTTTATTTTTGGTCCGCTTTAAGGTCTGCAGGTTTAGAAAGTAGCATGTACAGGGAGGGATATACCTCAGAGTAGTGGGTCCACTAATAATCAGTCTATTTATAAAAGATGCAGCAAAAGAGGTTCAAAATAGATGCATGTAAATTAATGCACTTGGAGTCTAATAACCTGAAAGCCACATATGTCCTTGGGGGAGTAAATCTGGGAGAGTCACTAGTTAAGAAGGATCTGGGGATACTGGTAGATCACAGGATAAATAGCAGCATTCAATGCTAAGCAGCTGCTTCCAAGGCCACCAAGATATTATCATGTATTTAAAGAGGCATGGAATCACGAGATAGGGATGTAATTTTGCCTCTTTACAAGGCATTGGTGCGCCCTCACCTGGAATATGCCGTCCAGTTCTGGGCGCCGGTTCATAGAAAGGAAGCTCTGACTATGGGAAGGGTGCAGAGGAGAGCCACCAAACTAATAAGAGGAATGGATAGTTATGTGCTCCAGATCTGTGTCAGTGTTAAATTCGGGCTGGATCTTGCCTATTTGGTCCTTTCAATTCAAATGTTTTTGTTAATAAAAATTATGGCTCCCCTTTTTAGGGCCACTGCAGCAGCCACATGGGCCGGTAACCCAGGTCTCAGAGGCCGAGTGTGGATGGTGTGGAGGCTACTTTCAAACTCCAGGGACAGGGCTGATCAGTTGTGCGGCATAATAGGTACTTTTTACTTTTGCCCGGATGGTCCCTCAAAAAAAGTTTAATTCACTTAGAGTTTCCACCTTTACTTCAATGCAGCTGGCATGTCAAGACTTGGCATGCCCCCTTCCATGCAGTGAACATAGTGGGTGTGCCATAGTCCCTGTGACTGATGGTGAGGGGTGGTCATTCATCAATATTATAGAAGCGGTGGATGATTTGTCCGGGACTTGGATCAGTTGATCAGGTAAGTGTGGTAGGAGCAATTGTCTGTGGTGGATAAAAGGGGAGTCTTTTTTATTTTCATGCCTGGACAATGGAACTCAAGTTTTTTGTAACCCTGCAGCCACCCCCCCCCCCCCCCCCCCCCCCACCGTGCTAAGCCCAATTGGGGCGTTAAAATAATTAAAACTCACAATCTTCCCCTGATTTCAGTGGGGAGCAGGACTGTGAATGCGTGGATCTATAGAGGCTGGACTTCCACTAACTGTAAATTCTCTCCCATCCCTTGGAAACTTTTAAGGGTAAGTCCACTTGCTTGAAAGTGTCTATTTTTGTGTGGCAAAGTGATGATGTAAAGGTCCGCCCCTTCCCTGATGCCTCCATTTCTCTGTACTCCAGATCATGAGTGAGCGGCCCACCTGCTCCAGAGAAGCCCTAGTGTTTCTGGTGAATGATTCTTTTTTCCCTAGAAATCTGCATGTGGATAGATGGCTACTAAAGCTGGCAACTCAACTAGAGATCTGTCTCATGAAGTATAGTCATGTGAAAGGATCTCCCTATTATCACCGGTGGTGACTAATAAAGTCTTTAGTAAATATTGAAGAAGGCGTACACGAGTCAATATGAACCTTCCAAATATTGTGATACAAAAACAAAAAAGATGCGCATACACTGTCAGCTGTCACCTCCGCACATAACTGCAACTGTTATGTTTTTTGGTATCTTTTTGCATAGGAGAAGGTGAACCTGAGCCAAATAAAGTTTAGATCCACACAGCAGCTCTACCCCACATCCTTCTGCCCTGTTACTCTATAATCAAAATATCACAATGTAACTAACAAATAATGCTCTGGGTTGAGTGAAAGTAGAATTGTGCTAAGAGCAATTACGGCACAATTATATGTTATTTTTATCTCGACTGCCTACGCCTTATTATGACAAATATTCCATTATGTGAAGAAAAGCCGCAGAGTAACTCAACCAGAAATTTAGATTTTGCATTATGCAAATTAGACCATATTAACAGATTGTCAAGGCAATGGAGAGGGTAACACTCCAAGACCACAATTTTCAAAAACATATATTCTTGTATCTTTTAATTTATGCCATGGTTTCAATATGCCCATGACTCCTATGGAGGTAAGATGTTTACATCTGTATACTATTATTTTACCAGTATCTCCTGGGTAAATCTGATCAAGCTCTGTCAGGCAGGATGGGGATTATGCAAAAGCAAGCCCCACACACATACACTGCTGGAAAGTGGACCAACTTGGCTGTTTCAGGACAATAATGTTTATGTTTTAATCCATTGTTGATGTAATAGATTTGGCTTTAAATGTCAAGAAAGGATACCTGGTCTTACCCACGTGCATCGGCAGGTTCCCACTCATGCCTGCAAGTGTGTGCGTGCTTGGTTGTGCCTCACGGGTGTCTCCATTGGGGCTGTGCATGGCCAGGGGTGTGTGCACTCACAAAGGTGACCAGTACGCTGGTCTGCGCATGCCCGGGCAGCTCCTGACCCTGAGTGCGCTCTGCGCATGCGTGGCAGGCACATCCTGGGGGTACTGACACAGACTGCATTCATTCCAGTCGCTATGGTTCTATTTTCCTCGGCCTGCTATAGATAAATAACCCTGCATCACGATGCTGCCATTACTATGGCCCTTATTTAACAAGGGATAGCGACAGGTAGCGACTGGTGAGCGGCCGGTAATGACGGGCCCCGCCACGAGAACGCCGGCTCCCCACCACAATCACACATTTATCAAGCCGATCCTGCTTAGCGACTGAGATAGCGCCATATAGCCACTCATTCATCATTATTCCAGCCTCAGCCCACAGCGCCAGCGTCCGACCTTGAACAGCGACAGGTATGACCTCTCGCTACCTGGTGCTCTCCAATGCATTTCAATGGAACAATCTTTAAATATTCATAATTAACTGTTATGAATTTTTTTTTATTTTTTTTTTAAATGTGAAAAATTCTGTGACCACTTCTGCCATTTTAGATAATTTTATTAAGGTAAAAAAAAAAATTTTTACAGAATTGATATTATATGTATTATCATGTAATTGATATTACATGGTCTGAATTGATATTACATGGTCTGATATTAATGTATTCATATTACAAAATTATTTAAAAAACTTGTTTTTTTGGTTTCCAAAAATATGGTTGTTTGGGGGTTAAAAAACGACTTTTAACCCATCGCCTCCAGCGCTCTGGGGTTTAAGCATGCATTTTACAAGCGCGAGAATTTTTGGAGCGTGATTTTTTAATGAATATGGTGGGAGCCGGTCGCTAGGGCCAGTCGCTATCATGCGCTCCCATACAGCGCGGAACCGGTCAAATAGCGACTCCTCACCCAATATTCAACATTACGGCAAACCGACTGAGTCGCTATGAACTACTGAACAATGGCCAAGCACAGCGACTACTAGCGGGCGCTCTGAAAATGCCGCTACACTCGTTCAACTGTCGCTACCTGCCGCTATTAATGAATCGGCCTCTTAGCTTTACAGTGGTGATGATTTTGAGCGTGTGCAGTCTTTGTCTTACACTAAAGGCACATTTTAGTCTAACCACCAAAATAGTTTTCTTTTTACCTCTCATTTCAACTGTTACTGGTAAAGCAGCATCTACTGCTGTGGCATACACTTACAGACAAGCCAGAAATTCACCTTGCAGCAAAACTTTTGTTTATCTTCAAAATATAGCCAGGTGACCTCCATTAGAACATCACACTTACAGTTTTTAAAAATATTGTGCAAAAGCTTTAGTTAAAAAAGAAACACAGGCTGTTTTGGGACACAACACTGGGATGGTCTCTTTAAAAAGTTCCTGTAAAGGAGGAACAGGCTAAATGAGTACACTAAACTCAAATTGCAGATTCTGAAACCAAATGTGCAAACTATACCTTAAGTGCCTCTGAAAACACAGCATCTATATAAACATCTAAATTCATCTATAGGCAGGCTATATATCTATTTTTTCAAATAAGACTCCACTGAAAAATTCAGATTAGCCTATTGATTTTCAGTAGAAACCTAGATATGCACTGACTCCTCCACCTGATGAAAGATTCTTTTTCAGAGGTTTGTCCAGGGCAAGTGTAAAATCAAATAATTATTTGCCTACCACCAATGAGGCTGATCCATCCTCTACATAAGTCTGCTGTTTATTTATAGACCCTTTTCTATAGCTAAACATCAAGCCAGGGAGCATAACTCAGGGGGCGCAGAGGTAGTGATGACAATCAGGGCCCATGAGGACAGAGAGCCCCATCTTTGTTGTTTCTTTACTTAATTTATCAGATTTGAGCTCACATGGCATTGTGTACAAAAAGAAAACACAATCCATCTCTCTATTTTTTTAGCAGTCTATGCATATTCAATTTAGTTCAAATTACAGGAAAGGAGTAACTGTATGAGCCATTTAGGGGCCCAATTGCTTGCACTGGGGCCCAGACACGTATAGTTACACCTCTATATTTTTTTTTGGTATGACCACCCTTTGCTAGACTGAGAGGTGGAAACTGGAAAGCACGGATAAAGAGAAGGAGATAGAAATCAGAATGTACACCCTTCTGGAGCAGACTAGCAGAAATCAACTTTCTGGAAAATAGGACTGTAAAGGCCCATTCCCTGCACTAAAGAAGCACTGTACACTTATGTACTCTCATGCCACTGTTGGTTAAGAGAATCCAATGAACAGGACTGCTATCAAGGCAGCACAGGCAGGACTTCTGTAGGGGGCCCAGATATGAAGTGGACCCAGCCACAGAACCACAGCTACTACGCCTGACCTGCTCCACCAGCACATCAGATTACCATGTAACCTGGTGCCACCTCAACCACTGACCCACTCTGCACCAAGCTCAACTCATCCACCCCCTTTCCTCCCAGCCTCACTTGGGGACTCTGGGGGGGGGGGGCAGAAATGTATGGGAGCCCAGAAATTGCTAAATGAGGGGTTCTGCTGAGGACCACGTAGGCAGAAGGAAGAAGTGTTGGAACAAGCTACTTGCAGAAGACAGTGGACTGAAAAGATGATTAGGAGGCACTGGTGAGGATTGAGGACGGAGCGGAGACTGGTGATTAAAGGGGAAACTGTTAGTTATGTAAGGTAATTGGCCATTTAACTGCACTGCAAAATAATTCTGGCACCTTACCTGTGCTGCCTACAGTATCTTGGTAGCAACATGCACCACAGCGCAATGCATAGATGTGATGTGGAGTATTCATGTATCTTCAATGGGATATGTACACTTTATCTACTGTGTCTAAAGTTCACTGTAGTGAGAGAATCAAGGCATATAGTCATAGAACTATATGGTCTGGAGTTTTTCTTTTCCTGGCAACCCTTTAGTCCAGGTCTGCAACCTTGCTTGGTAGGAGCGTGGACTTTCTCTCTGAATAAATCCAACACTAACAGCAAACGAGAAATGTACAATGCTGCTTCTGAGACTGATATTTTGTAAGGCTAATTAGTAAAATTGTGTAAAACAACATGTTGCAGTCATCGATATCAGCCAAGTGATTAGTGCGTTTTCCACTTCATTGCTGCGGTGGTGTTTCAGACGAGAACTGGGGTTAACCACAAGAAATACTGCAGCAAATAAAAGGGAATTCCCAGGCCTATAATTGGGTTATATCACTGGCTCAGAGTCAAAGGAAAGAAAATCCTCCCACCAGTTATTTCAGACTTCCATTCGTCTATACTGAGCTCTCTGTAGGATGAAGGGAAGATTCTCTGCTGGCAAGCTGCCAGTGCTGGGACTGAGAAGCGGGAGGTCAGAGAGAGACGTAGGCTGCAGCAATTATGGGAGACAACATTTACTGAAATCTCTGTATGAAGTGCGCACAGCTGCGCTGAACGTGTCACTCAAACTGCGCACATGTGAGAAGGCGAGATTAAGCCACTATCAGAGGGTAAGACAGAAAACAGCATGCTTAAAAAGTGTTAAATATATCACCCAACTAATAGTTATACAATAAATAAGAAAAGACTCCTGAGTAAGGCAAAAAGTATTTTTTTTAAAAAGAAATGATATTTACATGCATGAAAGTGGTGGTAAAGTGGTGGTTAATGGTGACAGTAAAAAGGACAAAGGGTACCAAAGGATACCAGCTAGCACCAAAGGCTTTGGGGCAAATATGAAAACCTGTGGTGCAGAGTAGGTGTGAACATTGATGAACAAAAGACGAGGGCGCGTGGGAATGACAGTGGGAGGCTGGAAGAAGGTTTATAGACATTGGTGGCAGCTGACAGCAAAGAGTGGGGCAAGTGACAGGGCTAATGAGGAGTAACAAAACAGTTGGGGATGGAGAGAAGTGGCAGCTAGGAGAATGACAGTTGTCTACAGGACTGGCAAAAATACTGGGCAGAGCTGGGCAACTGGGCCAGGTGTCTACAGTGGGCCCCACTGACTGGACCGGTCCAGTCCCATGTGCAGACTTGGTGATGGCTAACCCCAGGATCAGAGTATGACCAGTGTCAATTTAGAAGAAAGGAAAGGTTAAGGATAATTGGTAGTAGCAGTAGATCCTTTAGTGGCAGTGGAGAAGGTATCGAGGACCAGAGGACAATCATAGGAGCAGTAGACCCTTTAGTGGCAGGGAAGAAGGTGGTAAGGACCAGAGGGCCATTGGTAGCAATAGTGGATCCTTCAGCAAGGACAGGAGGATGATCAACAACAGTGTAGAAAGCAATAATGACTGGAGGGCAATTTGCGGCAGTGCAGAAAAGGAACAGAGGACCATCAAAGGCAGCAGAGAAGGTGGCGAAGACTAGAAGAGGGATTGCAGTGAGGATTGGAGGATCCATCTGTGGCAGGGGACACATCTGTAAAGGGGTCCTCTGAGACGCTTTAGCCCAAAGGCTCACATAAACCTGGAGCTGGCCCTGGGAAAGGGTGTGAATAAGGGGGTGGCTGCTCGCGCATGCAACGTTGGACCAGGGCAGAAGGTGAGGACACCGGACTACCTGGGGGGTTTCACACAGCAGGGCATCCCAGTTCTGGATGCCCCAGGGTGGAAGGGCGCTGCCGCTTAGGTGAAGTGGGTTGATGGGCAAAATTTCAGATACCTCTCCTAATCCAAAGCCTACCCAGAGGCAATGACCCATAGCAGGCAGGCTGTCCATCCTCTCCCAAGAGAAAGTGCAAGAGTGTAAGAGAAAGGCCCTTGCAGGGGGCCTTCATTATAAAAAGGAAATAAATTGAGTCGTAGCTCTTTGGTTTAACTTTTGCATTGCTTTGGATGGGAAGGGAGGAGGAGGGCAGCAGGGTGGAGCCAGGATGTTTTTTCCTAGGCTCTGCGATTGCTGGGCAGTCAAGCACCATTAATTTAGTGATCCTAATACATACACATAGTCTTGTAGTCAGCAACTCTGACAGCAGTGACACTGACAACAACTGGAGCGCAGTGTGAGTGAAATTCTAGGCTCGTCTAAGGAGAGTCCAACCGAGCTCCGCATTCCTCGCTATTCTTTAACAGGGAGAGAGCCCACACTGGCCATTCACAAATACCTGGCGCGGGCATGCATCCTGCTAAAGGTATAGCGCGGATGTGCCGCTGCTCACACACATGATGTTGGACCAGGGAGGAGGTGAGGATACTGGGCTACCTGGGAAGTTTCACACAGTGGGGCATCCGGTTCTGGAAGCCCCAAGGGGAGGGTGTCAAACGTGAGTTTTAGTCCAATTTATTGTGCCTACCACTAAGAGCCTAGATAACTACGGGCAGACATTCTCTGGCTGCTACCCTCATACATGGACAATATCTGGAGTCTGTGATAAATGGAATAAAGTTTCTATACCCTTCTCCACCTCTTATGGATGAACACTGTCCTCTTGTTCCATCTCTCTAGCCGAGTGATATATGATATATGGGATGTCCACTTTTGTCTCCCAAAACCACATCCATTTTGGCTAATATAGTCTTTTACAGCAGGCATGTAAAAAGTATGGAGTTGCTGCCTGGGTCATTACTGACCATTTCTGTCACTTTCTTAAACGGGGGTAGAGTGGCACACACATCTGTAGCCACTCCACAGGCGTGAAGCAGAGAAGATCCTTCAAGTGTCTTTATTTACAATAATCCAAGTGGAAATGTATAACAGCCCCTGCAACATATAATGTTGCTATGTGGCTCCAAAACATGGGGGCTTCACAAAGGAGGTGGTTTGCAAAAAGCATGAGTTGGTGGTGAATATCCACTAAACGAGAGGCAGATAGGTGAGAATAGTGTAAATGTGCACACCCCTCTGTTGAACTACCAGGTTTAGCATGTGAGCCAGGCAAGGTCAGTGTGCCAAGTTTCTTTGATAAAGGACTGTGAGCAGGTTGCTCATTGTCTGGCCTGGCTGCAGTTTGTGAAGGGTCAGCCACATGTGGTCTGCAGAACCTCAGCTGCTCTTGGTCTGTGTGACTGTATGACCCTAGGCAGCTGCTCAGCATGGAACCATTTCCCTTGTGCAGCGCTTGGGAGTTTCCTATAGAGGCTTTGACAATGTGGGGGGCTCAAAAGTAGGAGGATGAAGAGGCAGAGGTGTAAGAACGAAGAAAAGGCTAAGGATCTGTTGGAGACCGAGCTGGTTAAATCACCTCAACTCTTGCTGGTAAAATGAAACATTCAAGAGAATGTCACTGTTGAAAGGCACCAGCAAGCAGAAGTGAACAAAAACATTCCAAGGTTTTAGATAATGGAACAAAGTCCAGAGAGTCATCAAGAAGTGGTTAAAAACAGCAACATTATCAAAAATTGTTGAAAAGACAGGAGAAAATTAACCAGGGAGGCTGGCAAGAGGCCCACATCAACATTAAAGGAGGTGCAGGAATTTCTGACAGTTACTGGTTGTGTACTGCATGGAATAACAATCTTCTATATTCTTCATATGTCTGTGGAGTTGTGTTGCAAGATGGAAGCCTTTTATACAAAAAAAATATCAAAGCCCAGCTATATTTTGCCAAAACCTTCAACATGTCTGCCGAAAGCATGTCAAAAAATGTGTTATGGTCTGATAAAACCAAGGTTGAACTTTATGGCCGTGTTTGGTGCAGAGCCAACACTGTGCATCACTAAAAGAATACCATACCTACAATGAATTATAGTGGAGGCAGAATTTTGCTTTGTGGATGTTTTTTTTGCAATTGGCCTGGGGCTTTACTCAAGATGGAGGGAATTATACAAGAAATAAAGTGTTTTAGCTGTTCCTGCTAGGAGATACACAGAAAGGACTGACTCCAAGTCCTGTGTTCACAAAGCATTGTATTAGAATTCCAGGTCACATCAAGGCGATAAAAACATAGCTTTTACTTAATCTGTTAAAATTGCATAGAACAACATGTAAATCCCCATAGTGAAGAAAGGTGACCGGTTTCAAATCACAAAAGATCCTTATCATCCCTTCTATTCTATGGAACCTTGCAGTGAGTGGGGCTTGTTATACAGTGTATTGTAGAGGGAATCGTGAACAGTTTCAAATACCAGTCAATTTTGGCACAAAAGATGAAGAGGAATTTCACATTTCAGGATGACGACCCACAGCATACCTCCACATCAACAAAAGAATGTTTTTTCCAGAAAAGGGTCAACGTTTTGAATTGGCCCAGCCAGAGCAAAGCCCTGAATCCAACAAAAAATTGGAAGGATCTGTGAGCTGCAAGAATAATTTTCCTCTGATGGGCCCAGGGTGCTCCAGTCCGATCCTATTAATTACTGTGACCATCATTACCAAGGTAGAGTTTCCCTGCTTGGTTTTTCCAGAGATCTAGTGGCATTATTGACTAAATAGTGCAGACAGGGCATTGGCATCACACAGGCTGTGATGGAGGGACAACTTTGAACATAATTTTGAATACACCCCCTTAAACGTGTAATTAGTTTTAAGTTTTCATTGACTGATTACTGCAGAAGAAAATATCAAAGTTAATACCTAAATAAGTTACATTGCTGTTTAGAGTTGTAAACCTGAACATTAGTTATTTTAGCACATTATTTAGCAGAATAACCCAAACTAGACACAATATAGTGGGTTTTGTTTTCACTAAAAAAGATAGTCTCGGCTCCTATTTAACATAATTCTATTGTACAGGCAAATCTTTTTAATCTTTCTGGCAGGCTGGCAGCTATGGCAACACAACAGGCATAGGTTCTGCAGAAATGCTGCGAGGAGGCACAAGAAAATTATCTATGCAGGTCACGAGCAAACCCGAGGAAGAGGAAGCTCTGCATTCTATATATCTTCAGCCTGAGTTTGTGTAAATTAATGATAAGAACATGAAAGGAGGAACACGTTCAGGAGAATTGTTTGTGCCTGGTGAAAAATAAGAGAAGACCCCATCAAGATGTAGTAGGTACAGTACAGCCATGATGCTTAATGGTATACTGGCCATCTACTAAAGGTGAAGCCCCCTCAATGTATTACTGTGCTATTACTTTTAAAATGCCTTACTTCATTTAAAATACATAACTATTTGAAATCTGCAGCTCTTTTTGATTTTTAAATATATAACATTTTAGCAGCCCTGCTCATTGTAAAGCCACTGAAGCAATGAGTCGGAATGTCTGGGTGAAAAGCTTAGAAAAGTCAAACCTTTAAAAACAAGGTATACAGTGCCATTTTGTTGTCTGTGCCATGATGCATGCAGTTAGGATGGTTGGAGTTCTTTAAGTAGGGCCTTGGTTTAGCAAGAGAATAATCTAAACTGTAACCAGACTTGGAGAAGCAGTAACCCCCATAAGACACACTTATTAGAGGTTTCCCTTTCCTCCACAAAGCCACTGGTTTTCTAAGCTGCTATCCTGGAGTGGCGCAGGTACATTTTTAGGCATGTTTAGGGTGTTTTTAATCTGGTCACACTCTAATCTGGCCACTTATTGCGGAAATATAGTTACCAGTGCTCACGCATGCCCCTGATGCCTCAGGCAGAGGGAGTATACAGCAGAGGTAGTGCCTGGCCTCAAGTACAAAAATAGAGGTTACCAAATAGTCTCTGATGCTTATACAGAGATTAAAGCAACATTTTTCCCATCCCAATCAATACTTGGTCTGTTTCCTGTTTTTCTGTACAAAGTGAAGGGGTTCAAGCTCTGTTTTCATTGTGACGTTGGCAGGAGTGGAATTCTGACCACAGATCTGTTCTTGCAGAAGCTCCAAGGCTGCTCATGGATCTCAGGGCTTGATATCTTCAATGTGCCAGTACAGAAGAGTCAGACTACATAGGAGGAGGTTAAGCCCTCGAGTACCGCAAATCTCGTCGAGCAGAAGAAGAGAAGCGGGAAATAAGTATTTTGTTTTATTTTAGTTTACAGAAGACATTTTACTAGCAGGTGGAGAATTAGAGCACTAAATGTATTCAGAGGCCTAGTCTAGAGCACTGCTAAAACATTTAGTACACAACTCAACTATTCTCTACTACCCAACTCTACTGGGGTACAAGACTTTGCTATAATGTTAAATAGCAGATTATTATACTAGCTGTGAAGCTTGGGGCCTTTTCTTGACCTTGTGGGCAAATATTTAACAGTGTGATATAGAACAGGGTTTCCCAACCAGAGTCGAAGGATTTCATTTCCCTGACTTACTCTGATTATCACTAGTTCTATGCTATCTGGATGTGCTTTTTAGACCTGTGCATCTCTGCCTTCCCTTTAGTCATACATCCTCCCAGAACTATTGACTTTAGCTGTATTCTGCTTGCCACTGCAATGCCTCTGGTATAGCCAGGGGTTAATGGTACTGGGCTGACGCTGACCTGATTGTCTAGTGGTACATAAAGCCAGGCCTTTCCCAGCATGCATTGCCCGTTACAGTGATTGCTTGGGTGCTCTTTACCGGTTTGAATATCTGCTCTTTGTACTTCTGTTGAGACCTCAGCTTACCCTTTGACTGCTGCCGTCTAGTCCTTTGGCACTGGTTTGGATTCTGATCTCCAGGCTTGACCTTTTGCATGACCATCTGCCTGCCTCATCCATTGATACTATGCAGCTCTCTGACCTCCTGGCTCCGGACCCTTGCTTGTCTTTGGAATTTGTGCTCCTGTCTCACACTCCTTGCTAGATCAGCCACCATCTTCAGTTACCAGCTCCTTGCTGGCTCAGTTGCCCACAGCTCTGCATCTGAGTGCCTTGGGGGTTCCCCTATCTTCAGTCTGTCAGATTACATCCTTTGTGCTAATTTAGTCCTGGGGCAACCGTATCTGTTGAGGTGTTTTCAGCATCCAGGTGAGCAAGGGCTTTTCTATAGGCAGAAGGAGAAGCGGAAATTGGGCGTTGTGATCTGACTAGAAGGCAGGGGTACAACCAGGCATTATACAGTGGTTCTTATGTGCCAGATCCTGGCTGTAGATTTCCTCAAACTAAGTTGCTGCTAATTATTTATGTGGACTCAGATACGGGTGCTTGGCATACATACGTAAAATAATTTAAAAAAGGGAATTGATCCTTGATGGAAAAAAAGTTTAGGGTCGATTCAGCACCATTTCTAAAAAGTTTCCTTTAGGTAAAAAGTAAAACAGAAGTCCTCTTGTTACGCCTGATGTTGAATTAGCCTCTATGTAGACAGTGAAAGAGAATGGCACTCAAAAAAAAATGCTACCAGCCTGTCTGCATAGTGCCACCCTCTAAAAGTTTTTTATGGTTCGAGTTAAATTCCCAATTTCCATTAAAGAAAAAAACTTTGATGTGGAAGAAAAAATACAATTCTGTGATTACTCACCTGTAGAATTGGTATTATACGTATACAGCACGTGCTTTTCCAGAAGATATTCCTTACTCTTGGGTTATACATCCAGTAGATGGCGCTGGACTGCAGAGACAGAAAAGTGGCTCCTCCCGGCCCCATATATACCAGGGACCTCCCACAAATTCTCCAGTATTGAAAAGCAGTTAAAATGAGACCGGGAGAACTATAACCATTATATAAAAATTGAACATAAAAACAATCACCATAAAGAGGTAACTAAAAATAATGATAACAAGGGTGGGGTGGAACAGGATGTGCTGTATACGTATAATACCAATTCTACAGGTGAGTAATCACAGAATTGTATTATTCTAAGTATACAGCATGTCCTGTTCCAGAAGATATTCCTTACTCTTGGGACATCCAATAGCAGTGTCCGTAAGGTAGGGTGGGATCCCCAAAAGTAACAGCAGACAGTAACAGCAGACAGTTTAAACCACTGCCGCCTGCAGAACTTTGCGACCAAAAGCAGAATCAGGATCCATCAGGATCTAGCTGGAGCCAGACCCTTCTTAGGTCCAGACGGGAGCACAAAAAGAGCATCAGTCTTCCTGAAGGTTTAGTAATCACCAGATAGAACTTCAGAGTCCTAACCACATCCAGAGTGTAAAACCCTCTCCTTAGAGTTACAAGGATTAAGACACAGAGAAGGCAAAACAATGTCCTGATTGAGATGAAAGGCAGAAACAGCCTTAGGCAGAAAATCTGGCTTAAAACGAAACACCACCTTGTCCTGGTGTCTCTCAAAATAAGGAGGTTTGATGGAAAGCGCCGCCAACTCAGAAACATGCCTAACAGAAGTGATAGCCACCAAAAAGACTACCTTAAGCGTAAGAATGGACAAGGGGGGCCCCTGCAAGGGCTCGAAGGGAGACCCCTGCAGGGCAGATAAGACCAAGTTCAAGTCCCAGACTGGTAACATAGGCTTACGTGGGGGACGCACGTGAGTAACCCCCTGGAAGGTCTTGACCAGGGGATGCTGAGCAAAGGGTCTTTGAAAAAAATGGCCAAGGCAGAAACATGACCTTTCAGAGTACTGAGCTGAAGACCCAGATCCAAACCATGTTGCAGAAACTCCAGAATCCTAGGAATAGAAAACACACGACAGGGAAGCGAGTTAGACTCACACCAGTCAATGTAAGTACGCCAAACCCTTTAGTAGATGGAAGAAGAGGACCTTTTCCTAGCTGTGATCATGGTATTAACAACCGAGGCAGGCAGCCCCTTTTCCATCAAGATGGAGGTTTCAGCAGCCAGGCCGTCAAAGCCAGCGTTTGTAAATTGGGGTGGCGTAGGTGCCCCTGAGAGAGCAGATCTGGAACCCGGGGCAGGGCGTACTGATCTACTGCCAGCTGCACAATATCTGCGAACCACACTCTTCTTGGCCAACAGGGGGCCACCAGTATGGCTGGCACCCATTCCTGAGCTATCTTGCGCAGCACCCTGCCCAGCAGGGGAAACACATACAGGAGCTGAAAACTCGTCCAAGACATTGCCAAGGCCAGAGGATCCTGGGACAGAGAGACAAAGACTGGAAGCTTGTGATTGTGACGGGACGCCAACAGATCCACATCCGGCTGACCCCAGCAGTGGCACAGGGAGCGAAACACCCTGCTGCTGAGGGACCACTCTCCCAGACGAGAGGTCCCCCTGCTCAGGGAGTCTGCCTCCAGATTCTCCACCCCCAGAATGTACACAGCTGAGATGCAGGGAACATTCACCTCCGCCCAAGAGAGTGTCAGGGACACTTCCTTGAGGGCCCTCTTGCTCCGGGTCCCTCCCTGATGATTGATGTAGGCAACCGCCGTCTGGTTGTCCGAGCGGACCTGAACAGCCCGACTCCGCAGGTGTGGGGTTAAATGGGCGAGAACCAACCTGATCGCCCTCAACTCCAGAATGTTGATAGGGGTATGGGCCTCCTGAGAGCCCCACTGACCCTGGAATTTCAGGGACTTCCAAAAGCCCCCCCAACCTGTCAGACTGGCATCCGTGGTGACAGTCTCCCAACAAGGGGCCAGAAAGGATCTGCCCCCCAGCAGGTTCCTGGAGTCCAGCCACCACGACGGAGACCGCCTGGCCAGAGGGGACAGCACAAACACCTGATCCAAGGACACGAGGTCCTGATCCCATACTAACAAGAGGTGAAGCTAAAGAGGCCTCATGTGGAACTGAGCATATGGAACCGCCTCGAAACAGGACACCATCAGGCCCACCAGCTGCATTCCCTGCCTGATAGACGGATGAGGACAAGACAGAAGGAGCTGAGCTTTATCTTGAAGACTCTCCACCTTCTGCTGAGGAAGAAAGATCTTGACCTGAGATGAATCCAGAATCATGCCCAGAAAGGACTTCACCACGGAAGGAGACAGGGAAGATTTGGGGTGGTTAATCACCCAGCCGAATGACTCCAGTGTGGACACCACCCGCTGAGTATCCAGCTCTGCCTGATGGAAGGACTGAGAAGCGATAAGCATGTCGTCCAAGTAGGGATGAATGTGAATGCCCTGAGATCTCAGCAGAGCCATCACTCCTGCCAGCACCTTGGTGAATACCCTGGGAGCCTAGGTGAGACCAAAGGGCAAGGCCACGAATTGGTAGTGCTGATCCTCCAGAGCGAACCTGAGGAATCTCTGATGACCTGGAAAAATAGGTATATAAAGGTAAGCATCCTTGATGTCTACAGAGGTCATGAAGTCCCCTGGATGTAGGAAATTCACAGCGGAGCGCAGAGTCTCCATGAGAAAGTGTCTGAATTTGAGAAATTTGTTGAGGAGCTTTAAATCCAGGATGGGTCTGATGGACCCATCCTTTTTGGGAACAGTGAAAAGATTGGAATAATAGCCTTTGACCCTTTCCCTTAAGGGCACCCGGCAGATGACACCCAGTTCCAGAAGGCCTTGGACAGCCAGGGACAGACCCTGAGCAGACAGGGGGTTTTGATGAATCTTGGGGGCGGCCAGGCTGCAAACTCTATCTTGTAACTGGAGGACACTACCTCCTGAATCCACCGGTCTGGGAAATGATGCCTTCAGACATAAGCCAAGAGCCGAAGCCGTCCCCCCACCCAGATGGGTGAGCGTGCCCCTTCATGCCTGAGAGGGCTTGGGGGAGGACTTAGGCTTGGGGCCCCAGGGCGGCCACGTCCTCTGCCCGTGCCCCAAAAATCTCCGCGGGCTCCAGCAAAGGAAGCTCCCCGTCCAATTCTGGAACCCCAGAAGGAAGGAAGATAGGCACCTGAACCCCGAAAGGACCGGGCCTGCCTTCTACGCTGAGGTAACTTGCCTCCCTTAGCAAACAAGTCCAGACGTTCACCAAAGAGGAGCAGCCCCTTGAAGGGAAAACCAGTGAGAGCCTTCTTAGCAGCTTTGTCAGCTGCCCACTGGTGCAGCCAGACCGAGTGGCGTATCGCCACCAACAAGGCAGATGCTCTGCTCTAATGCTCTAATAGTATCATCCAAGGCAGAGAGAACATATGCAACAAATTCCTCACAATGCAGAAGAGCTCTATACTCTTCACTACCTGCATCATCAGAGGCCCCATCTAAGAGACCCCTGAGCAGGCTTTTAATAGCAACAGCCGTAATGGCAGAGGCACAGACCGGACGCAGCGCGGTCCCCACACAGGCAAAGGCATGGCAAGCCAGCTGATCTATGCGCCTGTCCTCCCCATCCCTCAGTGTAGTAGAGTCAGGGGAATGCATGACGGATGTGTTGGACAACCCCAGAACTGGAGCATCCACCTCGGGAGGAATGACCACTGTTTAACCATCTCAGCAGGAAAGGGATACCGCTTATCCCAACTCTTTGGCACCCCTGGGAGCCGGCTAGGCCATTCCCACTCTTTGAGCACCAGATTATTAAAATTAGTTTGTTCAGGAAACTCCAAGCGTGTATGAAACAGCTCCCCCTGCTGCCGCGGAGCCACGGCAGGAGGAGAGATACAGAGTACTTCAAAAATGTGAGCTAAAAGCCTGTCAGTATCATCTGAAGCCCATGGGTGAGACCCAGAATCGGCACCGTACACCCTAGATTGTTCCTCAGATGATTCTGAATCAGAAAATAATACCCCCTCTTCCAGGGGGGTATAACCGGTAATGTCAAAAAATTCCTCAGCCTCCATAGGAAAGAGGGAAACACCAGGTGATAAATGCCGCTTCTTAGCAGAAGCCTTACGCGGGTCAGAGCCAGCAATATGTCTCTCAATGCTGGCCACCCGTGCAGCCAAATCAGGTTGAGACTCCCCACTGGTCTGCACCTCACTAGGAGTCAGATGTAAGCGTGGGGGGGTAGGCGAAGCCAGAGGGAGCGCAGGCCCAGCCACCGGTAACCCAGACTGCAGCGCAAGCGTCTGCTGGGCGCAGGGTACACACACCCTGACATCATCACTTATAAGGGATACCCCACACGTCACACACAGCTGGGCTTGTCCCGAAGGAACCCAAAGCACATTATCCTGAGAAGCTTCCATATTGGTGATTATTGTGGCACAATAGGCCAATTGGGATTGACGCCAATAAGGCTACACGGGATGCCCCAACAGCGCGCTAGGGAATTGGGAGATATACAACTACAATAGACCTCCAATAAGGAGTTAACGCTAAAAGGGGGTAGGACCGGGAGAAACCACAAAAAAGTTCGGCCCGCCTGTAAGACAAAAAAGCAAAGAACCCGTAAGCATAATACAATGAAAGAAAAGCCAGCCTGCAGGGGCACTTACGGACCGCGATAGGGGGACGCCAGACACGCAGCACAGGAGCTCCAAAATGGTGCCCGCATATACCTCGAGGGGCGGGCTGCGGAGAAGTGATGCGGAAAACGTCATCCGCAAGGCCTGCCCCCCCCCCCAAAGAGCGCGAAAACGCACCCCCATGACAAGGCCAGCCAATGATGGCGAAGCAGCGCCTGAGGCGTGTACAAGCGCGCGGCGGCGGCGGCAATAGCAAAACCAGTGCAAACAATGCAAAACACTTAGTAATATATACACCCCCCCCCGGAGATCTACCCAGGGGGAGCGAAGGGGAAGCAGCGGACCTAAGAGGAGCCTGAGGGGACAGGGGGCGAGGGGCAAATGGCCGCGGGAGGGGCATCCCATAAGGCTCACCACGGGCCTGTACCGCCTACCCTTTGGTGGGGGACTGCGATAGGAGCAGCGCTCCTTAGCACCTAGCAGTGGTGCTGCCTACCATCATCCGACCAGAGCAGCCTAAGCTGGGAGGCAGTGAAAAGGAACAGTCCTACAGGGCCGCAGGCTAATAAGTCACGTGCGAGTAGAAAGAGCCATCTTCTAGTCATCGCAGCCCAGACTGCAGAGGAGAACTGGGGAATTTCTGGGAGGTCCCTGGTATATATGGGGCTGGGAGGAGCCACTTTTCTGTCTCTGCAGTCCAGCGCCATCTACTGGATGTATAACCCAAGAGTAAGGAATATCTTCTGGAACAGGACGTGCTGTATACTTAGAATATGTTAGGACTGAACTGGAACTGTGAATACTATAATGTGTGCCTAATGAGTTTTATTACCTATGATTGTACTATGACTTGTTTAGCATGTACAGAAGGTTGCAGTGTGGTCACCTCCTTTTAGTTCTATTATCACTGCTTTTTTGTTTTTGTCTTTTCTTTTCATCTGAGAATGTGAGCCACAATGATGCTTTGAGGAGACCATGATTACTGGTAACATGTAAAAATGTGATTAGCTGTAGGCTGACTAATCTATGTAAAGCTGCATCTAGAAAACAACAGAATAGCTGTAAATCCAATTCATCATGAGCTTCTTTTAAAGCTGTCAGATGCGGCTTTTTTTTTTTATACCTATTAGAGGATGTTTTGTTTGCCAGCTGTGCCCAGGGCTCACATTAGTATTGTGACAGCAAGATCCACAGCTCATCGCTACATGCGCCATCAGACTAGCTTTGTGAGTCATCCAGAGGCACTATGGGTAGCTTTATCGGGAGCTCTGCACACCTCTCACCTTGACATTTCTAAGGATGTACACCAATATAATGACACATGAACAGCTTCTGTCCCCCACCTACACACAGCCACAGCGAGGGGCAGCCAGGGAATCTCCTGCTATGACAGTTGATTAACCCCTTCCCCAGAGGCCTTCTCTGTATAGTTTGCAGCAAAATGTTTTAGCTATAATGAGTCTTCCTACCAAAGCTATTGCACACTGCAGACCATCATGGAATAAGTAATTTAACATCTCATCTCCCTTAGAGCATAGCCACCCACGCCACATCTAACCCCATTAGTTCTTTCTGTCAGTAATCAAAAGATGACTAATAAACCTAATGGTTACTAAGACTGTGGATGGACAAATGAACTAGATACCAGTAAACACCCACACATCACTTACAGAAAAAAAAGCAATAAGGAAAAAAAAAATCAATGATCTGCTTACATAGAGGAAGACGGGGATATCCCAATGTCACCACTATGTCAACTACTTGAATCTATTGATTTTGTTGGGTGCTTTCTCTAGTAGCCTTTTACAAAGTCGTATCATATTATTGTGGTGACTTTATACGTACGGCATTGCAGCGCGCAGCTTATGGCGGAAGTCACATGTGAGCTGACTGGTGGGTGTGTAGCCCAGTAGAAAACAGCACAACATCTGGCCAACAAACATTGCTGTGGTTGCTTAAAACAGTGGAATTATTATTAGGCTGCTCTGCAGATCGGTATACTGTGGGTACAGAATATATTGTGACTTGTCAGTTGAAATGAGAATGCAGTTGCTGTTCCAATGTTAGATACTAGATGGTAGTGTAAGATCACAAACAGGAGAATAGAGTTAAATTCAGGCTTTAGAATCCTGGGTTAAGATTCCCCTTTAGGATGTGTCAGGGGACATGAGCTACATTTGGGGAACAACAGGAAACTGCTGTGATTGATTGGGAAGCTTTTAAGATGGAAACTGAAAGCAACTTGTGGAAAGCAGAGGTAATATGAGGGGGAACTAGAGGAACATGGGGAGACAAACCGTAGCCCAAACCATGTGTAAGGCAACAGGTAAAGCTACTAAAGAGAGAAGTCTGGCAGTAGCCCAAACCCTGTGTGGGATGGCTGGTGAGGGTACTGAAGAGATGTCTGGGGAACTGCTGAAGACGACTTGTGAAGCAGCAGAATTGCGCTGAGGAGCGGAGGTCTATGCTGGACAGAAGAGGACCCTGGAGGGAAGGAACCCAAAAGGGCCCTGGCATGAGCGAGACAGATGAGGCCCCTCTATGGAGTGATCGCACAGGACTGTGAGACTGGGAAGGACTTAGACTCCGGTAAGGTGTGGCTGACCCTGCCAGAGACCCCTACCCTGCAGGAACCATTGTGTGAGGGAGAAGCCCTTGTTCTGTGTACAGTACAAGCCCTAATGCTAAGGTGGAGCTTCTTCCCTAGCCTGCCCCATAGTTAACTTCTGGGAAATCAGTAACTGAGCCCTGGGTAAACCCCTACACAGCCTACACCCTGCATGTTGGTGAATGAGGGGCTCAGTTCAAAGTGAAGAGGCTACCGCCCAGAGTACCCCTGAAAGTGGCCTGTTGCTGATTGCGAGAGCTTGAAACCCTGGATGTGACTGTGTCAATTCACTGTATTGTGTGTCTAGCCCCTATGCTGAAAGTGCGCACTTGTGCCTATGTCCTCTGCACGAGAGCGATGTAAGATTGTCTGGCCCTTATACTTTGAACTGTGTATTTGCCCGTGAAGTGGATCACATTTTTCTTTTTCCCTGCAACAATAAAACAAGATGATTCTTCTCCGCTGCCTGGACTGGGAACGTGTGTCTGCTAAGGTGTCCCTTTACCCTCACCGAGTTGTATACCACCCAATCCACCTTACTCTTGGCTACCACACCTGTGTTTCTGTGATTTCCATAAAGTGGGATTCCAGGTATGTAAGGTGGGCAATCCCTGCACACATATCCCTTGTTGCTGTCACGGGTAAAAGGGGCAATTGTCCAAGTCATCCTTCAGCTTGACCGACCACATGGGGAGAGAGATTGGGCTCCACCCCCTCGGAGGAAACACAAAATTGAACAGAGGTTAAAAGCCCCACCCCTTCCTCTCCTCCTCAGTTCTTTGTGTTTCCTCCCTGGAAAACTGTTAGACAGAGAGGTGCCTGATATGATTTCGGCCAGTTTGTTATTTCATTTTACGAACTCCAGAGTACTGGGGGTGCCCGCTGTACTGGACAAGATCTCACAGGAGTGTCCTGCTGAGCTCTGGATTGCAGCCAGGGCTATATTCTAAGTATACAGCACGTCCTGTTCCAGAAGATATTCCTTACTCTTGGGATATACTCTCCAGTAGATGGCGCTGGACTGCAGAGACAGAAAAGAGGCTCCTCCCGGCCCCATAAATACCTGGGACCTCCCACAAAATCCCCAGTTCTTCTCTGCAGTCCTGGCTGCGATGACTAGAAGGTGGCTCTCTCTACTCGCAGGTGAGCGGGGCAATTAGCCTGCGGCCCTGTAGGACTATTCCCACCCGTTTCCTTCTACTGCCTCCCAGCTCAGGCTGTTCTGGTTCAGGTGAAGGTAGGCAGCACCGCTGTCAGGTGCTAAGGAGCACTGCTCCAACTGCAGTCCCCCACCAAAGGGTAGGCAGTATAGGCCCATGGTGAGCCTTATGGGATGCCCCTCCCGCACTTTATGCCCCTCGCCCACTGTCCCCACAGTGGCTCCCTTTAGGCAGGCCATTTCTTCCCCCTCGCTCTCCCTTGTAGTTCTCGGGGGGGGGCTCGGGTGCGTGTACTTGTATTATTATCGTGTGTGTGTGTATATATTCCCTGTGAATTGGTTGCACTGGTTTCTTCTCAGGCGCCGCTGCGCCATCACTGGCTGGTCTGGTCAGGTGGGCGCGTTTTTGCGCTCTTCAGGGGGGGGCAGGCCCTGCGGATGACGTGTTTTGCATCACGGTCTCCGCGGCCCGCCCCTCGAGGTATATGCGGGCGTCATTTTAGTTCTCTGCTGCGTGTGCCTGGTGTCTCACTATCGCGGTCCGTAAGTGCCCCTGCGGGCTGATTTATTATATGTATACTGTATATTTTGCATATCGCTTATGGGATCTTTTGCTTATGTCTTGCAGGCGGGTCAAACTTTCTCCCGGCCCTATCCCCTCTATTTAGTGTTAACTCTTATTGGAGGGCTATTGTATACCATTACTCCCACTTCCCTAGCGGGTTATTGGGGCATCCCGGGTTGCTTTTATTAGCGTCAATCCCTATTGGCCTGTTGTGCCATGATAATCACCATATGAATGCTTCTCAGGATAATGTGCTCGGGTTTCCTTTGGGACAAGCCCGGCTGTGTGTGGCGTGTGGGGTATACCCTATAAGTTATGATGTCAGGGTGTGTGTACCCTGTGCCCAGCAGGTACTTGCGCTGCAGTCTGGTTTACCTGCAGCTGGGCCTAGTGTTGCACCTCCTCTGGCTTTGCCTACCCCCCCACGTTTACACCTGACTCCCAGTAAGGTGCATACCAGTGGGAAGTGTAAACCTGATTTGGCTAGCCGGGTAGCCAGCATTGAAAGGCATATTGCTGGTTCTGGTCCGCGTAAGGCTTCTGCTAAGCGGCAGCATCTTGCACCCGGTGTTACTCTCTTTCATATGGAAGCTGAGGAGTTTTTGGATGTTACTGGTTATACCCCCCTGGAAGAAGGGGAATTCTCTGACTCATCTGAGGATCAGCCTAGGGGTTATGCTGAGTCTGGGTCTGAACCATGGGCTTCAGATGATACTGACAGACTTTTGGCTCACATTTTTTAAGTGCTCTGTAGGTAGTGAATAGTATAGAGCTCTTCTGCTTTGTGAGGAATTTGCTGCATATGTTCTCTCTGCCCTGGATGATACCATTAGAATGTGTGGCAGGGCTTCTGCCTTGTTGGTGGCAATACGCCGCTCGGTCTGGCTGTGCCAGTGGGCTGCTGACAATGCTGCCAAAAAGGCCCTCACTGGTTTTCCCTTCAAGGGGCTGCGCCTCTTTGGGGAACGTTTGGACTTGTTTGCTAAAGGTGGCAAATTACCCCCCTTGGGGTCCCAAGACCAAGTCCTCTCCCAAGCCCCCTCAGGCATAAAGGGGCGCCCTCACCCATCCGGGTGGGGGGACGGCCTCGGCCCTTGGCTCACGTCAGGAGGCGGCATGTCTCAGACCGGTGGATTCAGGAGATAGTTTCCTCTGGTTACAAGATAGAGTTTGCAGCCTGGCCGCCCACAAAATTCATCAAATCTCGAGTAGCTCAAAACCCCTTGTTAGCTCAGTGTCTCTCCCCGGCTGTCCAAGGCCTTCTAGACCTAGGGGTCATCTGCCAGGTGCCCTTGAAGGAAAGGGGCAAAGGCTATTATTCCAATCTTTTCATCGTGCCCAAAAAGGATGGGTCCATTAGACCTATCCTGGATTTAAAGCTTCTCAACAGGTTTGTCAGATTCAGACACTTTTGCATGGAGACTCTGCGCTCAGCTGTGACTTTCCTACGCCCAGGGGACTTCATGACCTCTGTAGACATCAAGGATGCTTACCTTCACGTCCCTATCTTTGCAGGTCATCAGAGGTTCCTCAGATTCGCTCTGGAGGATCAGCACTACCAATTTGTGGACTTGCCCTTCGGCTTCACCTCAGCCCCCAGGATATTCACCAAGGTGCTGGGAGGAGTGATGGCCCTGCTGAGATCTCAGGGCATCCGAATTCTTAAATGAGCAAAAAGGAAAGGGTTTGTTGGCACCCTAAAAGGACAAGCACTAAAGCTCCTGTTAACCAGACCACGCCTCACAAAGATATAATCAATGCTATCCAAAAACTACTTGTTATAAAAATATACAAATATACCGACATAGGCTTCTTCAGCGCCCAGTTGTTCACTTCTGTCATTCCAATTGCACAAATGGTATCACAAACAAACAACAAAGGAAAAAGAAAAACTGGGCGCTGAAGAAGCCTATGTCGGTTAGGCGAAACTAGTCCTAGTCCGCCTAACGTTTTTCTTATGGACAGAATTAAGTGAGAAGGATTTATGTGTGTGCAATCATTATGAAACTACAAGATAAGCCATTCATTTCTTCATTATATTGCACTGTTCATGTTAGTCACTTCTGTTGTGGTTGTACATATTTGTAGATACGCTTGTCGAAGGGGAGATGCATAATTTGTAAACTTCCTTATTTTTAAAAGTGTATATGAATACATTTTGTATATTTTTATAACAAGTAGTTTTTGTATAGCATTGATTATGTCTTTGTGAGGCGTGGTCTGGTTAACAGGAGCTTTAGTGCTTGTCCTTTTAGGGTGCCAACAAACCCTTTCCTTTTTGCTCGTTTGAGATTTGTGCACTAGCCCGTTACCACACCAGCCCTTCCGGTAGGCCGAGAGAGAGATCTCTCCATCTGGCCCCCTTTTTTTTTTTCCCTTTCTCCCAATCATTTCCAATTAGACCTGTGGTTGGGTCACAGACATTGGGGTTCTTTTTGAACTGTTAGTTTGTGCATCCGCAGTCTTCCCTACCTGGACGACATGCTTATTGCTTCCCAGTCCTTTCATCAGGCAGAGCTAGACACTCAGGGGGTAGTGTCCACTCTGGAGTCATTCGGCTGGGTGATCAATCACCCCAAATCTTCCCTGTCTCCTTCCATGGTGAAGTCTTTTCTGGGCATGATTCTGGATTCAGCCTAGGTCAAGATCTTTCTTCCTCAGCAGAAGGTGGAGGTCCTTCAAGAGAAAGTTCAGCTCCTGCTGTCTTGTCCCCATCCATCAGGCAGGGAATGCAGCTGGTGGGCCTGATGGTGTCATGCTTCGAGGTGGTTCCATATGCTCAGTTCCACGTGAGGCCTCTTCAGCTTCACCTCTTGTCGGTATGGGATCGGGACCCTTTGTCCCTGGATCAGGTGTTTGTCTTGTCCCCTCAGGTCAGTCACTCTCTAGTGTGGTGGTTGGTCTCAGGGAATCTGCTGGGGGGCAGGTCCTTTCTGGCCCACTGCTGGGAGACTGTCACCACGGGTGCCAGTCTGACAGTTTGGGGTGGGATTCTGGAAATCTCTGACATTCCAGGGTCAGTGGGGCCCTCAGGAGGCCCATGCCCCTATCAACATTCTGGAACTGAAGGCGATCAGGTTGGTTCTCCCCCACTTGACCCCTCACCTGAGAAGTCAGGCTGTTCTGGTCCGCTCAGACAACCAGACGGCGGTTGCCTACATCAATCATCAGGGAGGGACCCGGAGCAAGAGGGCCCTCAAGGAAGTGTCCCTGATACTGTCCTGGGCGGAGGAAAATGTTCCCTGTATCTCAGCTGTGTACATCTCGGGGGTGGAGAATATGGAGGCACACTCTCTGAGCAGGGGGACCTCTCGTCTGGGAGAGTGGTCCCTCAGCAGCAGGGTGTTTCGCTCCCTGTGCCACCGCTGGGGTCAGCCAGACGTGGGTCTAATTGCGTCTCGTCACAATCACAAGCTTCCAGTCTTTGTCTCTCTGTCCCAGGATCCTCTGGCCTTGGCCACGGATGCCCTGGCAATGTCCTGGACGGGGTTCCAGCTCCTGTATGTGTTTCCCCCGTTTCCACTGCTGGGCAGGGTGCTGCACAAGATAGTTCAGGAAGGGGTGCCAGCCATCCTGGTGGCCCCCTGTTGGCCAAGAAGAGTGTGGTTCGCAGACATCGTGCAGTTGGCAGTAGATCAGTACGCTCTAACACAGGTTCCAGATCTGTTTACTCAGGGACACCTACGCCACCCCACCCCAAACGCTGGCTTTGATGGCCTGGCTGTTGAAACCTCCATCTTGATGGAAAAAGGGCTGCCTGCCTCAGTGGTGAATACCATGATCAGGGCTCGGAAGAGGTCCTCTTCTTCCATCTATTACAGGTCTGGCGTACTTACATTGACTGGTGTGAGTCCCACTCGCTTCCCTGTCGTGTGTTTTCTATTCCTAGGATTCTGGAATTTCTCCAACATGGTTTCTCCATCCATACCAATTCTACAAGTGAGTAATCACAGAATTGTATTATTCTTAGTATACAGTATGTCCTGCTCCAAATAGAATACTTACAAGTGGGACATCCAATAGCAGTATCCATAAAGTAGGGTGGGATCCCCAAGAAAAAAGTAGCAGCAGACAGTTTAAACCACTGCCGCCTGCAGAACCTTTCGGCCAAAAGCAGCGTCAGCTGAGGCCCTAACATCAACCTTGTAAAACTTTGAAAAGGTATGAACAGAAGACCAGGTAGCGGCCTTGCAAACTTGTTCAACAGAAGCCTGCTGCTGAAAAGCCCAAGAAACACCAATAGCACGAGTGGAATGAGCAGTAAGGTGGAAGGGAGGATTCTTCCCATTAGCAGAGTAGGCCTGAATCACAGCCTGACGGATCCATTTGCTGATAGTAGACTTGGCAGGAGTCAAACCCTCCCTAGGCCCAGAAGGGACCACAAAAAGAGCATCAGTTTTCCTGAATGGTGCGGTAGCCACCAGATAGTACTTCAGACACCTAACCACATCCAAAGAATGCAAGACCCTTTCCTTAGCATTACTAGGATTAGGGCACAAGGAAGGGAGAACAATGTCCTGATTCAAATGAAAAGCAGACACTACCTTAGGCAGAAAGTCTGGCTTGAAACAAAACACCACCTTGTCCTGGTGTCTCTCATAGTAGGGGGCTTGAATAGAAAAAGCCGCCAACTCAGACACACGCCTAACAGAAGTGAAAGCCACCAGAAAGACAGTCTTGAGTGTAAGAATGGCAAGTGCAGCATCCTGCACAGGTTCAAAGGGAGCACCCTGCAAGGCTGACAAAACCAAATTCAAATCCCAAACAGGCACCATAGGCTTATGTGGGGGGCGCACATGAGTGACCCCCTGGAAAAAAGTCCTGATCAGAGGGTGCTGAGCAAAGGACTTCTGAAAGAAAATAGCCAGGGCAGAAACCCGCCCTTTCAGAGTACTGAGTTGGAGCCCCATCTCCAGTCAATGTAGGCACACCAAACCCTGTAATAAATGGAAGAAGACTTCTTCCTAGCCTTTATCAAAGTATCCACAACCGAGGAAGACAGCCCCTTCTCCATCAAGATGAAGGTTTCAGCAGCCAGGCCGTCAAAGCCAGAGTTTGTAAATTGGGATGGCGTAGAGAGACCTGAGTGAGCAGATCTGGCACCAAGGGCAGAGTATACTGATCTACTGCCAGCTGCACCACATCTGCAAACCACACTCTTCTTGGCCACCTGGGGGCCACCAGAGTCGCTGGCACCCCTTCCAGAGCAATCTTGCACAGAACCCTGCCCAGCAGGGGGAACGGAGGGAAGACATACAGAAACTGAAAGTCCTGCCATGACATTGCTAGAGCATCCGTGGTCAAGGACAGAGGATCCTGGGACAGGGAGACAAAGGCTGGAAGCTTGTGATTGTGACGGGACGCAAACAGATCCACATCTGGTTGGCCCCAACGGTGACACAGGGATTGGAACACCCTGCTGCATAGGGACCATTCTCCATGGCGAAAGGTCCCCCTGCTCAGAGAGTACGCCAGGCAATTTTCCACCCCTAGGATGTACACAGCTGATATGCAGGGGACATTGGCCTCTGCCCAAGTCAGGATCAGAGACGCTTCCTGGAGGACCCCCTTGCTCCGGGTCCCTCCCTGATGATTGATGTACGCAACTGCCGTCTGGTTGTCCCAGTGCACCTGAACAGGCAGGCCCCGAAGGTGAGTAGTTAAGTGAGCCAGCACTAACCTGATCGCCCGCAGTTCCAAGACATTGATAGGTGTGTGGGCCCCACCTTCCCTGGAACTGCAGGGACTTCCAGAAACCCCCCCAACCTGACAGACTGGTATCCGTGGTGATCGTCTCCCAGGGAGGGGTAAGAAAGGATCTGCCCCCCAACAGGTTCCTTGAGTCCATCCACCACAAGAGGGACCTCCTGACCCGAGGGGAGAGCCCACAGACCCAGTCCAGGGATGCTGGGTCCTTGTCCCATACTGACAATAGGTGAAGTTGCAGAGGCCTCAAGTGGAACTGAGCATAAGGGACCGCTTCGAAGCATGCCCCCATCAGGCCCACCAGCTGCATCCCCTGCGTGATGGAGGGATGAGGACAAGATAGGAGGAACTGAGCCTGTGCAATCAGACTGTCCACTTTCTGTTGAGGAAGGAAAATCCTTGCCTGAACCGTATCCAGATTCATTCCTAGGAACGGAGTCACCAAGGAAGGGGACAGTGAGTACTTGGGGTGGTTGATCACCCATCCAAATGACTCCAGAGTGGACACCACCAGCTGAGTATCCAACTCTGCCTGATGTAGAGATTGGGAAGTGATGAGAATGTCATCCAGATAGGGAAGCACGCGAACGCCCTGATACCTGAGAAGAGACATCACGCCCGCCAGCACCTTGGTGGACACCCTGGAAGCTGAGGTGAGACCAAAGGGGAAAGCCACAAACTGGTAGTGTTGATCCATCAGAGCGAACCTGAGGAACCTTTGATGACCTGGGAATACAGGAATATGAAGGTAAGCATCTTTGATGTCCACAGAAGTAATGAAGTCCCCTTGGCACAGGGAACTGATAGCAGAGCGCAGAGTTACCACGCGAAAGCGCCTGCCCCTTACAAATTTGTTGAGGATCTTCAAGTCCAGGATGGGCCTGAATTAACCATCTTTTTTGGGTACTGTGAATAGGTTGGAATAAAAGCCCTTGCCTTTTTCTCTTAAGGGGACCTGGCAGATGACCCCCAGCTCCAGGAGGCAAGTATCTGCAGTAATAGCAGAGGCACAGACCGGGCGCAGCGCCGTCCCCGCACATGCAAATGCATGGGATGCCAGCTGGTCAATGCGCCGGTCCTCAGCATCCCGCAGGGTAGTAGAATCAGGGGAATGCATGACAGAGGTGTTAGATAGCCCTAGGACCGGGGCATCCACCTCGGGAGGGGATGACCAACACTTTACCACATCAGCAGGAAAGGGATACTTCCTATCCCAACTTTTAGGAACCCCGGGATGTTAACTGGGGCACTCCCTTTCCTTGAGCACAAGGTTATGGAAATGAGCCTGTTTGGGAAATTCCAAACGTGATTTTGCTGTATGGAAAAGCTCCCCCCTTTGCCTGGGAGCTGCAACAGGGGGAGATATGGACAGGACCTCAAAAATCTGGGTCAGTAGTCTGTCAGTGTCATCCGGGGCCCAGGGGTCAGAGCCAGAATCGTCATGACCCCTTGGCCTCTCATCAGATGAGCCCAAGTCAGAAAAAAGCTCCCCTTCATCAGAAGGGGTATAGCCACAAAGATTCCAAAACTCCGCAGTTTCCATAGGGAAAATAGTAACATTAGGCGTCAAGTGCCGCTTTTTAGCAGGGGCCTTATGCGCCAAGGACTTAGCAATCAACTGCTCAACAGTAGCCAGTCTAGAAGACACATCAGGCTGAGAATCCCCACTAGTATGCAACTCAGTAGGAGTGAGGTTTAAAGTGGACCAACACCCACGGGTGATCGGCCCGGGAATCTATAAGATTCCCGGGCCGATCACCCCCCACCCCGCGGGACATGCGAGATCGGGATGTCCCGCGGGGTGAAACCCCCCCAAACACCCCAACCCACCTACCTTAACTTCGGCGGCGGCCGGCCGCCGCCGCCTCCCTCGCGCCCCTGTAGGCGTGCGCGCCTCCGCGGCGGCCGTCTGCGAATGGCCGGCGCGTGCGTCAAAAGTGACGCGAGGGAGGCGGCGGCGGCCACCGCCGCTTAGACGTTCCAGTTCTCCCCTTGTACGTCGGCGCTGGGAGCGGGGAGAGGTGAGTTTTTCGGGGGGTTAGGGGGGGTTTCACACAGCGGGGCACCCCGATCGGGGGTGCCCCACCGAAGTGGACCAAGACCCAGGATAGTCAAAATCCTGGGTGTTGGTCCACTTTAAGCTTGGGGGAGTAGGCGAAGTGAAACGAGGTGCAGCCACTGGCAAGCCAGATTGCAATGCAAGCACCTGCTCAGCACAGGGTACACAGACCCGCGCCTTGTCAGCGTCAGCATGAGGCTGCCCACACGCTACACACAGCCGGCCTTGTCTCGAAGGAACCCCGGTCGCATTATCCTGGGATGCCTCCATATGGTGATTATAGCAGCACTATAGGCCGATAGGGATTAACGCTATACAGCAACCCCGGATGCCCCAATAACCCGCTAGGGAAGTGGGAGTATTACACAAGGCCTAACAAGTTAATAACTAATAGAGGGCCGGGAGAAGCCAAAGGGTTCGCCCAGCCTGAAAGACATAAGAGGAGAAGACCGAAAGCACACAGTAATAAAAAGTATCAAAATACAGCCACCCACGAGGGCACTTACGGACCGTGGTAGGTAGAGGTCCGTCGCGCATGGGCCAACCAAGCAGGTTAAAGATGGTGTTGGTACACCTCGAGGGGCGGGCTGGTATCAGCGATGACGCAGAGCATGCCATAGACGGGCCCCGCCCCCCCCAAGGGCGCGAAGCCAGGACGTGACAAGCATCCAATGACGGCGCACCAGCGCCTGAGGTAACGCCGCCGCCAAGCGCGGAACATAGTGACATAAAAGGCGCACGGCGGCTGCAATTTTGAAAAAAAGGGGAAAGCAAGCCAGCGCGGTGGCTGACACAAGGCAGAAGAATAAAATATAAGGTGTAAAACACAGAATGCATAACATACACATTTACACCCCCCCTCTTTTCCCCCGAAGGCTACAAGGAGAATGAGGGAGGACAGCGGCCACTTAAATAGGGCCCACCGATAGGCAGGGGCAATAGTGCGGGAGGGGCATCCCATAGAGGCTCACCATAAGCCTGAACCGCCTACCCTTTGGTGGGGGATTGCGGTGGAGCAGCGCTCCTAAGCACCTAACAGCAGTGCTGCCTACCTTCACCCGACCAGCGCAGCCAAGGCTGGGAGGCATATTACTAATGGAACAGGTGGGAATAGTCCTACAGGGCCGCAGGCTAATAGCCCCGCTCACCTGCGAGTAGAGAGCCATTTCTCGTCCTTCGCAGTCCAGACTGCAGAGAAATTCTGGGGATTTGTGGGAGGTCCCTGGGTATTTGAGGGGCCGGGAGGAGCCTGTTTTCGATGTCTCTGCAGTCCAGCGCCATCTGGCGGAGTAATACCCACGTGTAAGTAATCTTTCTGGAGCAGGACATACTGTATACTAAGAATAAAAATCCTGCCGAGTGTGTCCTGTCTGGAAAAGGAAATAATTTGCTGGAAATTATGCTCTGCTCCCTTGTGATTGAAAGCAGGGGCAAATACCAGTGCACAACAGAAATTTTTAGTCCATGTCCAGGCTGGGGGGGGGGGGGGGGGGGGGGAAGCTGCTGTCCGCAGGACTCTGTAGGATTGTGAAACATTGAGACAAATTGATTGCTACAGGTTACCCCTCCACCATAAATGCAGGCCTCACTTGAGCTTGCACCCTCCCAACTGGTCGCCATCAGTCACATGGTGTGGCATACTGACAGCCTGGAATATCATATATATCATTTTTCTTTGCACATACTGTTGGACACAAAATTGAATACAACAAAGTTATAGCCACAACATAGTTCAAGTGTTTTGATTTTTTTATGGTAAGCAGCGCTGGGCAGGTTATGTAGTTGTACTTCTAAGGGTTACCCTCAAACTTGTAATGACGCAACATTTATAGGATGTAGGTCAATATACAATTGTTAAAATGATTCAAAAGGCATAACACACCAGAGTGCTGCAGTGCACAATACTACATTCAAAAGCTAGTTACTGCAATCTTATTGACAGCAGTGCAGCAGCAAATTTGTAATCTGTATCATCCTCTTTTGCTTCTCACTGTAGCTCAGCCATTTATCTAAAACTAATTATTTTAGCTTCCCACTTCGACTTAGATAATTTAGCAGGTATGTATTATAAAGTACAGTCATAACCATTCCTTCATTTTATTCCTGTTCCCAGTGCAGGTTCTTGTAATCCCCCCTTTCCCTAAGGACACACCCCAGTCTAAGCTCTGGCCTCATGAGAATATATTACATGGGTAATGAGAACATTTCCTTGCAAATAAGGTTTGAGGGTAACACAAGCACAGTATTAAGATTAAATTAGAAGTCTATGAAGACAAAGAAGGGAACCACAAACTTTGAGGCGTGTAATTATTGTTTGCATATTACTTTTGCATTACATGCACTGGGGCCTAGTGTCAAATGGTTTAAAGAGAAACTATGGTCAGAAATGAAATATAAAGCCATGGATCAGCACGGTCTGGGCTTCCGCACTGCATTGCCCCACTAAAAAGAATGGGGCCACATCAGAAGGCCCTGACAGCCACAGACAGTAACCCCGTATTTGCAGTTCATGGTCAATAATTGTAAGCTCTTTAGAACAATGCATTCTTTCACAATGTTCATAAAGGAAGACTGCATCGCTAGGAGTTTAATTTTATATACCTGTGGCAATAGGACTGAATGAAACACCTTAATTCTGTGAGCCTCCCAATAGTTTTGTTTGCATAATCTATTCATTCATAGAGTATCATCATTTGTTGTATTGTTTCTGCAATGGTCTATATACTTAATATTTTACCCCTTCTAGAATTACTACATTGTAAATCGCTACAGAAGAAGAAGAAGCTATATAAATACATAATCAAGTAGGAATTTGAACCCTAGACTCTGATTCAGAGTCCATTACATTACCAACTGAGCGCCCTACCTGGGATATAGATAAATAAGAGTGTAGCCTTGAACATACATTTTGAGATTACATGGCATCAGCCCTGTTGCAAAAGTGCTCATAGAGTTCCTGGCTTAGGCTGTCATCCTCAAACATACATACACCACCCCTGGGACTTTGTATAAATTGGACCTGTAGGAAAATTATGCCACACTCAAGAGAAAGATACATAAATAATCTGATGGCAGAGATGGCACTGAGGCAGGAGCCACAAGCTCTATGGATCACCACCATTACTCCCATGATGCACTACCCTAAGACAGGAATACCGCTGTTATTTTAAGACTAGGGTTAAAAATACCGTTTTGCGAGTACTCACCTTTAAAACGGGTATTATGAGTGTGCCATACACTCCACTTCGATCTTCATGACATATGGGTAATCTCCAGAAGAGGGCGAACTTCTGCAGAGATCAATATGCAAAAAAAGAAAGCCCCTCCCAATCCATATATACCAGGGACCTCCCACCAATTCCCCAGTGTATAAAAGCAGTAAAGGGAACAGGAAGAACCAATTATAACCTGATCAAAACCAATGGTTCACCATATAAAAGCCCCAGCATACCTGAAAAATGGGTGGGGCGAAGTGGAGTGTATGGCACACTCATAATACCCGTTTTAAAGGTGAGTACTCACAAAACGGTATTATTCTAAGTGTGCCATACACTCCACTTCGATCTTCATGACATATGGGACATCCAATAGCAGTGTCCGTCATGGGTGGGAACCAGAAACAGTAAAAAAGTACCAACTCAAACCACTGCAGCTTGCAGAACCTTGTGGCCAAAAACAGCATCCGTTGAAGCTCGCACATCAACCTTGTAAAACTTGAAAAAAGTATGAACAGAAGACCAAGTAGCAGCCTTACAAACTTGTTCAACAGAAGCCTGGTGCTGAAAAGCCCAGGATGCACCAACAGCACGAGTAGAGTGCGCAGTGACCCTAAAAGGGGGAGTCCTCCCCTTAGCAGAATAGGCCCCAACAATGGCCTGACGAATCCATTTGCTAATCGTAGACTTGGCAGGCGCCAAACCTTTCCTGGGCCCGCAGGGCACCATAAAAAAAGCGTCCGTCTTGCGGAAGGAAGTAGTAGTCACCAAATAGTACTTCACACAGCGAACAACATCCAAATTGTGCAGAACCCTCTCCTTGTCATTGTTAGGCTTAGGACACAAGGAAGGGAGAACAATATCCTGATTGAGGTGGAAAGCAGACACCACCTTAGGAAGGAAATCCGGCTTAAAACGAAAAAAACTATCTTATCCTGGTGTCTCTCAAAGTAAGGGGCCTGAATCGACAAGGCCGCCAACTCAGACACGCCGAACCGAGGTAATAGCCACCAAGAAGGCAACCTTCTGAGTGAGAACCGAAAGAGCAATATCCTGTAACGGCTCAAAAGAAGGACCCTGCAGAGCCGAAAGAACCAAATTCAAATCCCAAACAGGAACTACAGCCTTCCGAGAGGGCTGCACATGCGCGACCCCTTGGAAAAAGGTCTTAACCAGCGGGTGTAAAGCAAAGACCTCTGGAAGAAAACAGACAGAGCAGAAACCTGTCCTTTCAAAGTACTAAGCTGGAACCCAAGATCAAGATTATGCTGAAGAAACTCCAAAAACCTGGGTATAGAAAAAACCCTGCAAGGCAAGGCCCTAGCCTCAAACCAATCAATATAGGACCTCCAAGTCCTATAGTAAATGCCAGAAGAGGACCGCTTCCTAGCCCTAAGCAGGGTCTGAACAACAACCTCAGACAAACCTTCCTCTTTCAAGATGAAGGTTTCAGCAGCCAAGCCGTCAAAGCCAGCATTTGTAAATTGGGGTAAAGTAGATGACCCTGAGATAGCAGGTCCGGCAACAAGGGAAGCCGGTACTGGTCTACGGCCATCCTTACGATGTCTGCGTACCAAACCCTTCTTGGCCACCTTGGAGCCACCAGAATCACTGGTGCCCCTTCTAGAACCAGTTTGCGAACTACCTTGCCCAGCATGGAGACGGGTGGAAACAGGTACAGAAAACCCAACTCCTTCCAAGCCAGTGACAAGGCATCCACTGCCAGAGACGGAGGATCCTGAGAAAGAGAGACAAAGGCCGGAAGTTTGTGATTGTGCCTCGAGGCAAAGAGATCCACCTCCGGAGTCTCCCACTTGCGGCAAAGATCCAGAAAAACCTCGGGGTTGAGAGACCACTCTCCATGGCGAGAGGATCCCCTGCTCAGGGAGTCCGCCTCCGTGTTCTCCACTCCCAGAATGTAGACTGCCGAAAGGCAAGGAACATTGCTCTCTGCCCAGTGCAGTATCAGAGAGACTTACCTGAGGGCACTCCTGCTGCGAGTCCCTCCTTGGTGATTGAAGTAAGCTACCGCCGTTCGGTTGTCCAAACGAACCTGAACCGGTAAACCCCGTAAATGTGAGGTCAGCCGAGCCAGAACCAGTCAGATGGCTCTGAGCTCCAAGACATTAATAGGGGTGTGAGCCTCCTGGGGACCCCACACCCCACTGAACTGATGACTTTTCCAATAACCTCCCCAGCCCAACAGGCTGGCATCCGTGGTAACCGTCTCCCCACAAGGGACCAGAAAGGATCTGCCCTTCACCAGATTGCTGGAGTCCAGTCACCATCGAAAGGACTGCCGAACCCTGGGAGACATCCTGAAAGGTTGATCCAATGACTGCGGACACCTGTCCCAATGCGTCAATAGGTGAAGTTGAAGAGATCTCATGTGAAACTGTGCAAACGGTACAGCCTCGAAGGAGGATACAATCAACCCCACCAGTTTCATCCCCTGTCGGATAGAGGGACAAGGACTGGCCAGAAGAAGGCGGATCAGACCCTGAATCCCCTGCACCTTGGTCTGGGGCAGAAACACTCTGGCCGGAATGGTATCCAGATTCATGCCCAGAAATGAACCGTGAAAAGGTTAGAGTAGTAACCCCTGCCTCTCTCTGACGGAGGCACCGGGCATATAACCCCCATGTCCAGAAGGTTTTTTCACTGCTAACAGGAGCCCCTGTGCAGCCTGAGAGTCCGAGGGCACCCGTGACCTTAAGAATCGTGGGGGCGGCCAGTACTCGAACTCCAGTTTGTACCCGGAGGAGACCACTTCCAAGATCCAATTGTCTGTGACCTCCCGGGCCCAGGACCCAGGCGGGTGAGGGCGCCCCTTCATTGATGAGTCGGTTTAACGGCAGGCTTGGAACCCCAGGCAGCCGCGGGACGTGCCCGACCTCTGCCCCTGTTCCAGGACGAGCCCCTAACACCCGAGAAGGCCAAACCCCTCGAAAGGGACGGCGCTATTTCTTCCGCTGAGGTAACTTACCTCCCTTAGCAACAGCATCCAATTTATCTCCAAACAGCCGCGTACACAAGAAGGGAAGAGCTGTGAGCGACTTCTTGGCCCCAAAGTCCGCCGTCCACTGGCGGAGCCAGACCGATCTGCGCATAGCCACCAATAAGGCTGAAGTCCTACCACATATCTCAAGGGTAGCGAACTCAGCGCTAGCTGTATCAAACTGAGCGTCATTCAGCCAGTCCCTAATAAAAGACCTGGTAGCAAGCGACACCAGGGCAGATGCACAAACAGGCCGCAGGGCCGAGCCCACGCTGGCAAATGCGTGACACGCCATCTGATCAAGGCGCTTATCCTCGCCATCCTTAAGGGAAGTGGCATCAGGGGTGTTCAGCACAGAAGAGTTGGTCACACCTAAAACAGGCGCGTCGACCTCGGGAGGAGAAGACCAGCACTTAACCGCCTCCACCGGGAAAGGATACTTCTTATCCTATCCCTGAGGAGCACCAGGAAGCCGACTGGGCCTCTCCAATTCTCTAAGGATCAGCGCATCAAAGTGACCCTGGGTAGGGAATTCCAGACCGGGCTTGCGGGCCCCCAAAAATTCCCCCTTCTTGAGAGGAGGTGCCTCAGGCGGTTCAATATCCAACACCTCCAATAGATGAGACAAAACAGTGGCCGTATCCACGGCATCACCAGACTGAACATAGTCAGCCTCTGTTTCCTCATACAATTCTCCTAACAGGGAATAATCTGACAAAACAACGGAATCATCGCCAACATCCCACCAGGGCTGGGCCGACGACAAATGTCTCTTTTTAGCCTGGGCCTTCTTGCCCACCGTGCTAGCAATAAATTTCTCGATGCTGGCCAACCTAGCACAAACATCAGAGTGCGACTCCCTGCTGGCACCAATGCCACTTGGAGTACGGATAAGGCGGGGAGGGGAAGGCGATGAAGCGGGAGGAGCCAACCCAGAAGGCTGGGTATCAGACTGTCGCGTTATGGCTTTTTGTGCGCATGGTATACAGATCAGCACATTCTGCCCCGTAAGGGATACCCCACGCCCCACACATGGCCCGGATTGTCCCAGAGGGAGCCCGAGCCCAGTATCCTGGGAAGCCTCCATAAGGTGATTTTAATGGTAGTCGCAATAACCAGAGGGAATTACGCTGGTAAGCAACCCGGGATGCCCCTTGAAGTCCCGCGTGGGAGGATTTGAAGGATACCCAATTTGGACCCAAGGGACCCTAGGAATGGGAGAATCCCCCTTAATACAAGTGAAAGGGATCCTTCTGAAGGACACAACCAAGGGAGGCCATGAACTCCATATAGTACATAAAACATACATTCCAAGGGTCGTGTGATGACAAACAAAAATCAATCAATAAGTTAATCAAGCGCCCAGCCAATTTAACAGACAGGGCACACACAGTAGAATAATAATGAAGGGCCCGCAGGGGCACTCACAGCACAGCAATGGCGTCCCTCTGACAATCTGGAGAACAAGCCTGGGAGGAAGAGTGGCGGGCCAGCGCAGAACGCGGGACGCGCCCGGCCCCGCCCCCCCCCCTTACCATGGAAACGCGCTCCCAGCCCGTGGCTGGGCTCCGTTCAGGCGCCAGGAGAGGGGGCGGGCCGCACGAGAATGCCGAGCGCCTGGCCCCGCCCCCCGCTACCATGGAAACGCGCTCCCAGCCCGTGGCTGGGCTCCATTCAGGTGCCAGAAGGAGAGGGGCAGGCCGCGCGAGCACGCCAAGCGCCCAGCCCCGCCCCCCCTCAGAAGAGAATCCATGCCTGAGGGGGAGAAGCTCCCCCGCAGAACCGAGCGTGCAACCAAAATCATGAGGGATAACAGCCAGCATGCCCTCAACAGTGCGCACCAAGCACCACACTCTCACACACACACAACAATGAAAATAAAACAAAGGCACAAGAGGTAAGGACAGCGCCCCCCCCCCCCCCAAGGGACCAGGAGAGGAATCCGCACCACCAAGTGGAGGGAATAATGGCCAGGGACAGGGCATCCCAAACCGGGATCACCAACCCGGAACCGCCTACCCCAAATGAGGTCTCACGCGGGAGCATGGCTCCCTAACACACCACGGAGGTGTATCCTACCTTCTCCCGGACCAGAGCAGCCAAGACTGGGAGGCATGATATTGGTTAAGGTAAAGAGGTCCAGACAGTAATAGGAAAATATGCCGGGGTAACCCGGCTACCTTTCTCCAAGCAGACTGCAAGGAGGAGATATCCATCTTCTGACTTGCTCGTCGTCCTGCAGAGAAGGAACTGGGGAATTGGTGGGAGGTCCCTGGTATATATGGACTGGGAGGGGCTTTCTTTTTTTGCATATACATCCAGAGAGTGTAAAACCCTCTCCTTAGAAGTACTAGGATTAGGACACAGAGAAGGCAAAACAATGTCCTTATTGAGATGAAAGGCAGAAACAACCTTAGGCAGAAAATCTGGCTTAAAACGAAACACCACCTTGTCCTGGTGTCTCTCAAAATAAGAAGGCTTGATGGAAAGCGCCGCCAACTCAGAAACATGCCTCACAGAAGTGATAGCCACCAAAAAGACCACCTTAAGTGTAAGAATGGATAAAGGAGCTCCTTGCAAGGGCTCGAAGGGAGACTCCTGCAGGGCAGATAAGACCAAGTTCAAGTCCCAGACTGGTAACATAGGCTTACGCGGAGGACTCACGTGAGTAACCCCCTGGAAGAAGGTCTTGACCAGGGAATGCTGAGCAAAGGATCTTTGGAAAAAAATAGCTAAGGCAGAAACATGACCTTTCAGAGTACTGAGCTGAAGACCCAGATCCAAACCATGTTGCAGGGAACATTCTCCTCCGCCCAGGACAGTATCAGGGACACTTCCTTGAGGGCCCTCTTGCTCTGGGTCCCTCCCTGATGATTGATGTAGGCAACCGCCGTCTGGTTGACCGAGCAGACCTGAACTGCCTGACCCCACAGGTGTGGGGTGGGTGGGTGAGAACCAACCTGATCGCCCTCAATTCCAGAATGTTGATAGGGGCATGGGCCTCCTGAGGGCCCCACTGACCCTGGAATTTCAGGGACTTCCAAAAGCCCTCCCAACCTGTCAGACTGGCATCCGTGGTGACAGTCTCCCAGCAGGGGGCCAGAAGGATCTGCCCACCAACAGGTTCCTTGAGTCCAGCCACCACGAGAGAGACCGCCTGACCAGAGGGGACAGGGCGAACACCTGATCCAAGGACACGGGGTCCTGATCCCATACTAACAAGAGGTGAAGCTGAAGAGGCCTCATGTGGAACTGAGCATATGGAACCGCCTTGAAGCAGGACACCATCAGGCCCACCAGCTGCATTCCCTGCCTGATGGATGGATGAGGACAAGACAGAAGGAGCTGAGCTTTCTCTTGAAGACTCTCCACCTTCTGCTGAGGAAGAAAGATCTTGACCTGAGATGAATCCAGAATCATGCCCAGAAAGGACTTCACCATGGAAGGGGACAGGGAAGATTTGGGGTGGTTGATCACCCAGCCGAATGACTCCAGTGTGGACACCACCCGCTG